>OX438876.1:908174-913174 GCA_949315895.1 Anania crocealis
GCTAAATTAGACTAAATGATAATGTGATGTAAAAAAAAAAAGACGTGTGTGGCACTGGGAGACGACTGCCGCGGTAAAGCTATTTATTGCATAGTATTTTTTATCAACTTAAACAATTATAAAACTATAGTCCATAAAAGGAGTTGTCCGTCCCAAATTGTATGGAGGCTAGGCCCAGAACCAAAAGTACACATTGCCAAAAGTTAGGGCAATATACCTACAACACTTTGTTATTATCCAAATTCTTTAAAATGGTTTCGTATAATGGCTCAAACAAAAATAAACTTATTAGAATAGCAATACTAAACAACAAAACCTATCATGGCGGAAGATGACACTTTGATGACATTCAATGAACCATGTCAGTATTGACAATTTCAAAATCGCTTATCTCGATTATTTACTTACACTTGTGCTTGTTGTATTAATAACAAACAAAACAAAGAGTTTTAACTTATGCAATGCCTAAAGGATATTTATTTGCTAAAGATATAATACTAGCTTTTCATGTGAGATTATGACGAGGGACAAAAACTTAAAAAGAACGATTATGTCAAATATTGACAAAGGAAATCTTACAGCTACTGACATTTAAGAGTTTCGTCAAACGCCATCTTGTATGCCTAATTGAGAGGAATATTTATTAGATTGTATTTATTTTTGAGCCCCTAAATTATACGTTATATACAGATATTTGTATTTTTCTCAAAGTCAGTAGATTTTTCTTGATTTTTTAGAATACTGTACAATATCTGGGCCTGTTATGGGACATCTCTTTTACGTCGTCTCTTTCATTGAGATTTTTTTTTTTTTTTTTTTTTTTTTTTTTTTTTTTTTTTGTTATTTTGGCAGATATGGTTACCATAGGCAAAACAATACTGTCAAAATCCTTATTTTCTTCTAAATTCTTTTAAATTTTGGAAATTAAATTTTTTTAGTTACGGAATTTCTGGATTCGGTCTCCACGCTCAAGGCCCACGATAGAAGCTATGCAATAGCTTAAAATAATGAAAGGTACCTTAAAGTAAGTACAAAATATTTTTTATTATATTATATTTAATGGCAATGGATTGTGTACCACTGTTTCATAATAGGGATTAAAACTAAAAATATGGTTATAAAAAATATATATATAAGTGCGCGGTGCGCTCGCGCGCGCGCGCTTAAAAACTATAACAATGATTCTCGGCATCCACACACGACCGAGAGTCGAGAGTCGAGATTCGTACATTGCTGAACCTGTATCGTGTCACGGTTCGCGCGCGCTCAGTAATTGTATCAGTCGATGAGAGTCTGTCTGTCTGTCTGTCTGTCTGTCTGTCTGTCTGTCATCATAGAGGTAAGTCAGTCAGTCCGTACGTACGGACGGACGGACGGACTTGCTTGCTTGCACTCGTTCAAGACCGTTGTTTGTCGTGAATATGTTTGTTAAACTTTGTGGATCGACGGATTAGATTTTATGCTTAATCCGTATCAACGATCTAATCATTTTGGGCACCATTGTCCACGCGGTGCGTAATTTGTTCGTCTGCGTGTTGACTAGCCGTTTTATTGCGCGTGTGCTGCAACATGTTGATAAAATGCCGCGATACGCAACCAACCCGTATGTATTGGTCTGTTGTCTCGTGAACCTTTAACAGCATGTCTGTGTGCGTACGCGCATATTTATATACCCATATATAGTATATATATATATTTCGGGCGGATTTTGGGGTCTTTCCATCTCCGGGCTGTCCTGTGTCGCGTATGTCAGTTCATTTTTGTAAGAGTAGTTTACTTAAAAAGTGAAATTGTGTATGTCTTTGCGAACGTTCAGTGTGGGCGCCGTTTTCAATGATTTTATTTGAAATTGAATTGTTGTGAGCGCGCTTCGTGTGTGTGTGAGTGTTCTGTTGTCTGTCCGTGTGTCAAGCAGCAGCAGCAGCAGCAGCAGCAGCAGCAGAATATTTATGCGCACAACACACCGATATACAAAACAAATATATCACCATGTGTTAGATATATAGAGTAGTTTACACACTATATTTTTTTTTTCAACGTGGTGGTGTGTGTGTGGAGTGTATCGAGTTTCTCGTGTCTCGGACCGAATCTCTCGTGAGTCAAGCCTATGTTCGATCGGTCAAACGTCGAATTAGGCGCTAAGACACGCACATGCAGAATCGCGTCGGTGATCGCGCCGATACTCGTACTCGCGCGCGCGCGCTCGCTATTCTACAATAAAAAAATTATATGTGTAAGCTCCCTGGTTGATCCTGCCAGTAGTTATATGCTTGTCTCAAAGATTAAGCCATGCATGTCTCAGTGCAAGCCGTATTAAGGCGATACCGCGAATGGCTCAATATATCAGTTTTGGTTCCTTAGATCTTACTCAGTTACTTGGATAACTGTGGTAATTCTAGAGCTAATACATGCAATCAGAACTCTGACCAGTGATGGGATGAGTGCTTTTATTAGATCAAAACCAATCGACGGAGGGCCTCGCGTTCGAAGTCGTTAATTTTGATGAATCTGGATAACTTTTGCCGATCGCACGGTCCAGCACCGGCGACGCATCTTTCAAATGTCTGCCTTATCAACTTTCGATGGTAGTTTCTGCGACTACCATGGTTGTCACGGGTAACGGGGAATCAGGGTTCGATTCCGGAGAGGGAGCCTGAGAAACGGCTACCACATCCAAGGAAGGCAGCAGGCGCGCAAATTACCCACTCCCGGCACGGGGAGGTAGTGACGAAAAATAACGATACGGGACTCTTACGAGGCCTCGTAATCGGAATGAGTACACTTTAAATATTTTAACGAGGAACAATTGGAGGGCAAGTCTGGTGCCAGCAGCCGCGGTAATTCCAGCTCCAATAGCGTATACTAAAATTGTTGCGGTTAAAAAGCTCGTAGTTGCATTTGTGCGCCGCGCTGTTGGTGCACCGCATCCGCGGTGATACTGGCACGTTTGCGGAGCATATCGTCGGTGAGCCGACGGTCAAACGTCGGTTCAATATCAAAATCCTATCGCGGTGCTCTTCAGTGAGTGTCGAGATGGGCCGACAACTTTACTTTGAACAAATTAGAGTGCTCAAAGCGGGCTCAAAATGCTGCTTGAATATTTCGTGCATGGAATAATAGAATATGATCTCGGTTCTATTTTGTTGGTTTTCAGAACTCCGAGGTAATGATTAATAGGGATAACTGGGGGCATTCGTATTGCGACGTTAGAGGTGAAATTCTTGGATCGTCGCAAGACGAACATCAGCGAAAGCATTTGCCAAAGGTGTTTTCATCAATCAAGAACGAAAGTTAGAGGTTCGAAGGCGATTAGATACCGCCCTAGTTCTAACCGTAAATATGTCATCTAGCGATCCGCCGACGTTACTACAATGGCTCGGCGGGCAGCTTTCGGGAAACCAAAGATTTTGGACTCCGGGGGGAGTATGGTTGCAAAGCTGAAACTTAAAGGAATTGACGGAAGGGCACCACCAGGAGTGGAGCCTGCGGCTTAATTTGACTCAACACGGGAAATCTCACCAGGCCCGGACACCGGAAGGATTGACAGATTAACAGCTCTTTCTTGATTCGGTGGGTGGTGGTGCATGGCCGTTCTTAGTTGGTGGAGCGATTTGTCTGGTTAATTCCGGTAACGAACGAGACTCTAGCCTGCTAAATAGGCGTCGTCATTTAGGTGTGCGTGGCTCTGTCACGCAACTCACTGGCGACGTATTAAAATTCTTCTTAGAGGGACCGGCGGCTTCGAGCCGCACGAGATTGAGCAATAACAGGTCTGTGATGCCCTTAGATGTCCTGGGCCGCACGCGCGCTACACTGAAGGAATCAGCATGTTCTCCCAGGCCTAGAGGCCCGGGCAACCCGTTGAAACTCCTTCGTGCTGGGGATTGGGGTTTGCAATTATCCCCCATAAACGAGGAATTCCTAGTAAGCGCGAGTCATAAGCTCGCGTTGATTACGTCCCTGCCCTTTGTACACACCGCCCGTCGCTACTACCGATTGAATGATTTAGTGAGGTCTTCGGACCGACACGCGGTGGCTTCACGGCCGTCGGCGTTGCTGGAAAGTTGACCGAACTTGATCATTTAGAGGAAGTAAAAGTCGTAACAAGGTTTCCGTAGGGGAACCTGCGGAAGGATCATTAACGTGTTTATAATGTATACCTATAGCACATTGTGTCCTAGTGTATATTATTATATGCGATAATATAATCCAGATATTACCACTACACAAACATCTCGTGTACGTGTACGTGTACGTGTCGTGTGTACGATGACGATAATTTTGTCGAAAATACATATACGAACACTACACTACCTACCGGGCGTCGTATGATAGTCGATGTGGATAGATCGAAATCCGCGATCTGAGTCGATTTTGTACGTACGTAAAAAAAAAAAAGCTAAAGCGGTTGGATTGCGATCGATATATTATACTTGCGTGTATTATAAGATCGTTCTATTCAGACAATATTGATTTATATATATATATATATATATATTTTTTTTATTTTTTTCCTAACAATATTACCATTGGAAACCATTACCCTGGACGGTGGATCACTTGGCTCGCGGGTCGATGAAGAACGCAGTTAACTGCGCGTCATAGTGTGAACTGCAGGACACATTTGAACATCGACATTTCGAACGCACATTGCGGTCCGTGGAGACACATCCAGGACCACTCCTGTCTGAGGGCCGGCTGCATAAATACAATAACCACACTGCGTGAAAATAATATTATTTTTGTGCAATTGACGGTTCTTGGCTGCGAATGTGTTATTCGTTTAACATAAAGTAGTGTGTCAGGTCCGTTTAAATATACGATTAATTGTGTCGTACGCTCGTATTATTCGTAATTCGTGTTGCGCGACTCTTCGACATAAATTGTTTATGTGTAAGAGAGAGCGTACGAATTTTTGAATTTACAAAATGTGCACACATTGTAGGCGGACTCGACGTCCGAAGAGGCGCATCGACGTCGTCGTCGTCGTCGTCGTCGTC
>OX438876.1:920674-923875 GCA_949315895.1 Anania crocealis
TATAAAAACTCTTTCTGTCCCCATGTCGATCCCCTCGCTCATACCCCCTTCGTCCTGTTTCCCTCGAAGTTCCTTCCATTTCTTTGTTATTTCTTCTTGGATTGTTAACTCATGCTTTTCCTTCTCTTCCAGGTACAGGACAACTGCAGCCGATTGCTCGGACCACCACGGCATGGTAAGTATTTCTTTTCTCTTATTATTTGTGATTAATTGTTTGCATGCTTCATTATTTATTGTATTTAATTTTTGTACTCTTATTTCCAATTTTGATGTGTTGTTGTTTTTGGTAAAAAATTTTGTTAGTAACTGTATATCAAGCTTGATTTGGGTGAATTTCTCATGAAATCCTTGGAAATCAACCTTTTTTGGTTTAAATATTCTTACGATCTGATATATGTGGTGTCCTGTATATTTTTCTGATTTTAAAATAAATATTTTGCCGCTATGTTCCGAGCTCATGAAGCCCTTTGCCACTTTAGCAGTACGCCGTTGATGCTCTCGCTATGGCGTCCCATTTACTGCGGATGGGGCAGTCTTTGCTAAATGCGTTGTGGCAACGGTCTTCTATTTTGGCTCGACTACAATTTGTGCATTCCGGTGCCTCCTGTGCGAGCCTTGCAGGGCAACCCGCGCACAAATGCAGTCCGCCGCAGTGGCTGCAGACGTCCTCGGCCTCTTTACAATATTTACGGCTATGGCCGTAACCCAGGCAGCGTGAACACTGAACCAGGGGCGACTGGTCTTCTACCACAATCTGTTGTAGGTCTATACGTATTTTGCCCTGTTCGGTTGCCCGCTTCCAGATTGTGGGAGACACAGTCAGGACGATGTGGGATGTATGTGGGTTCCTGGTCCTCTTTCTAAATTTCACCTCTACTCTATCCTCCTCGTTTTCGAGGCCGTGAAAGAGGCCCCGGTTCTGGTTCCTAAGAGCTTCCAATACATCAGCGTCACTATGTATCGTGAGTACGCTCTTAAGTACCAGAAGCGGGTCCCTGTTTTTCATTTCCTCGACAACGAGGTTGTTTCCAGCTCTTTCTATCCTTTCCTTAATCTTCCTTCTGTCTTCCTTCGTTTCACATCCCATTATTATTTTCCTGTCTTTTGCCTTTCTCACTTTTTCTATCTTTATCCACCCTTCCTTTGCATCGACTGCTCTTCTTACCCTTTCCAATACTTCCTCCCCAGTGTCTTGATCATTTTCAGAGGTGATGACCACAGAGTGAAGTGCCCTACGCTCCGGCACTTGCCTGGTGTTAGGTTCGGCTGCCGCTACCCTCGCGTAGGTCATTTCCTCCATGGTTTGGTTCTGTGACTCTAACATAGTCTTTATCTCCTGTAAATGTTTGCCGTTTTCGGCGAGCAGTCGGTTATTCTCTTCAATTTTATTGATGAGTGGATCTTCTTTCGATTCTTTTGGCCCTGTTGAAGTGTCGTCACCGTTTTCCCTAACCTCCTCGTCCCTTCTGGTTATCCTTTTCTGTGCAGGTGCGGCTCCCGAAGCTTCTTTCACCAGTTGGTAAAGATTTTCCACCGCTAGAGTGATCCCGGCCTTAAGGTCGGCTCTCAGATTGCGGGATTCACCTATCTGTGTCTTCGCTTTTACGAGCCAAACCCTGGCCCGGGTCACTCTATCGGAGGACTTCGGTTGGTCCGTCGCTGGCCTCGGCGACACCGCAGCAGCGTCTACAGATGCTCTGCGCGTCACTCCCTTCACTTCAGAGGGGGCCGCTGCCTTCTGTTTCGCCTTCTGCGGTGCCCCCGAGGCCTTCGCCGTTTCCACTTTGGTTGGAGAGTGTGAGTGCGTGGTTGACGCACACTGCATTTGAGTCATCCTGGACTCCAGTTCTCCTATGCTTCGTCTCACGTTTGTTCGATGCGTCGTGGACTTTACCGGAGAGGGTCCTGCCTTCTCCTTGTTGTTTGACGGTGATATTTCAGGACTCCTGTCAATTCCCTTTTTTGCGGGTGTTCTAAATCCGAACATGTTTACTGTGGTAGGTTTAGACAGCGAGCGAGGAGAACGGAGACCAGCGTGGGAGAGGTCACAAACAAAATCAACTGCGTGCACCGAATACGATGCACAGCAACAATATAAAATAGGTAAAAGATTTTATTCAGTGTTCAATAAAACACCGTCGAAGTAAATTTTGTCTTAAACTAAGTATGCCGGCCAATAGGCCAGGCTTACAACCTGATAAGAGCTAATTAAGTGCAGTTTGCTCACTGCAACTGGGCACTTGTGTCTATGGCCGTCAATAAAATTTTAAAATTAAGGGTAATTTATTTAACAATTTTAAGTCTACTCTATAGAGAGTAGGTCACGAATCTCAGTTCGTTAGGTCCTTATTTTTAAGAAAATTTAATGTCCCTTTATATTTACAGGAGCTGCGGAGGGCGATCTTGGGCACGAGAAGTGTACCCAGGTGACGGCTAGACCCGAACGATGACAAGAAACGAAGAAACTCAAAAACTAAATTTCGATCGGGTCGGCTCGTTCACCTGCCTGAAAGAATAAGGGTGGGTGGGAGGGCAAATTTTTGGGTTTCCCTCTGCCGGAAAGCGGCGGATGGGGTGTCAGATGAAAGGTCTCGGCGCCGTCTACAATTCTGCGTGCAGAGAAGAGGTGGTGCCGGTATAAAATTTGGATGTTATAGGTGAAAAACTGATTTTTTATATGAAATTTAATGAAAATATATGAATTTAATGAAAATCCTATTTTCCAGGTGGTCCAGATAGGTGCAGGAGCAGGCGGGGCAGCGAACCAGTCAACTTCGAAGAGGGAGAAGAGTAGGTGTCCGAGTAAAAAGTTAGGAAAATATAGGAAAAACTACGATTTTCGTGAAAATTTAAATGAAGGAAAAGTGAAAAGCCAAAAAGGACTATAGCAAACGATGGCAGCAACAAATTTAAACGTATTCAAAACAAAAATTTTGAAGATCGGTCAACTAGAAGACCTTTTTTATTGTTTTTGAGTTGGGTTAGGTTAGGTTAGGTTAGGTTAGGTTAGGTTAGGTTAGGTTAGGTTAGGTTAGGTTAGGTTAGGTTAGGTTAGGTTAGGTTAGGTTAGGTTAGGTTAGGTTAGGTTAGGTTAGGTTAGGTTAGGTTAGGTTAGGTTAGGTTAGGTTAGGTTAGGTTAGGTTAGGTTAGGTTAGGTTAGGTTAGGTTAGGTTAGGTTAGGTTAGGTTAGGTTAGGTTAGG
>OX438876.1:1524075-2049602 GCA_949315895.1 Anania crocealis
TTGGTAAGTATTACTTTTTAGTCTAAAAAGCAGACTGCTGAACGTACCAACTCACTTTAAAAAAACCCTTAATAGTAAAAAAAAAGTAAGCCTTTATTCATCCCACTGCACTGCAGGGAAAAGGCCGACATTGTTCAATTCAAGTTCCCACAGCAATGATGGGTACTGGCATAATCACTACGCTTGCCAAATGCGGGTTGGTGATCACAAACCCGAGCAATGTTCGAAAATGCGAAACTTTTTTTTGGTTGCCTGACCCGGAGACCAAACCCGGGACCCCGAGATCAACCACTAGACCAACGGGGCGTAAAAAACCCTTAAGACTGTATAATTCTATACACCTGGATGATATTGTTGAAAATTAACAATCTTGTAAATTAGTAACTTGCTTAATTAAAGAGTTACAAGAGATAAATGTAAGAACGTGTTTTTAATAGGTGTTTAACAAAAAGAAAATAATCAAATCAGTCATCAATCAATCAGTTTCTTTATTTTTTAAATTGGATTAACCCCTTGTATGTGGGTAAAGCCAGACACAATAGAAATCAATTGTCATATAGCTCGGATCCGTGATTAAGCAGCCGACCGCTTAAGTGTCTTTCATTTTAATAAAAGAGCAAATGACTTATTATAAAATAGGCAGAGAAATTTTTAAGATACTGACTTTTTAGTGCGTGGGTATCTATCCCCAAAAAGCACGTCTTCGGTTAACACCAAATAAAACGCAGAACTTATTCACTCAACTCCCGAGTTTTGGCCTTGCTTATAATAATATGTTCTTTTAATCCCTCGATCGTGGGTTATTCCAGACAGACACAATTGAAATCAATTGTTATCGTGGCACCCGAGTGCCTCCTGGGGGTTGAGAGATTAAAATCAATAGATTAATGAACAGTCAGTTTATTCCCAAATTCGAATATTTTTCGGTTAATATGTTACTTCCCTAATTAAAGCTTGTCATCATCTTTACTAGTGATGTGTAGTACCTATCTGTATCCGAAAACGCGGATATCCAAAAGATCTGTATCTGCTTATCTGGCGTATTTATATAATACTATAATTAAAATATTTAATTTAATTCTTATATGTAATGTTGCAATAAAATACTGTACGATTCCATTTAAATAGGCTCACTATGGTGTTAAAAACCGTACCTATAAAAGCTAGTATCTTATGATAAATACCTACTGAAATATTTTTTGTATCTTTTCAGATAACGAATAAAGTCTTAAAGGATCAGCCTCTTTGACCTGGTGGGCTACGCACAGAATATCTTCATAATATGGAGCGGACTATGTGACACAGACATACATTCTTGTGAATCTCAGATAAGGCTTAAACGATTTGGGCGAATATTTTGTATTATAAAATATATCATCTACCTTAGTACAATGTTGTATTTCATGTAAATACCTATATTATTTGTACATACTACGGGGTATTTAGCGAAATATATGAATTTTTTTTTTGCTTTAAATCTGTTTTTTCTTCCTAATTCACAATGGAACCACTGTGCATGATGGCTGGTCATTGAATTAAAACCCCAATTATTTGGTTGCGATAAATGTAATACGGGAAATGGGGTATACCTAACTAAAAAAACTTATGATATCCACAGATATAGTACAATAATATGAATTTTTCAATTGATTACATACTACAGTTTTATTTTTAATTTTTTAGTTCAATCTGTTTTAAAAGCGTGGTTTTTTAATTTTTTAAACTAATATTTATTTTTTACTATTTAGTTTACTTTATAAGATTTGATTCCTTCTTTATCGACTGTAAGTCCAAAGCTTTGCAGGAATCGTAATTGATACAGATCGCGCGCTAGCTCTATCTCTTTTACTCCCTCTTACAGAGGAAAACTGGGAAACTGTTATTAAATTATTGCATTGTCATCGGTCCTTGATACGTGTGCAAAGTTTCAAATTAATCTAACTTCTAGAAATTGGTAGAAAATATGCTCAAAGATTACATACATTGATACAACCCAAGCTAATAAAAGCGTGGTAAAAAGATTGTTTTCTGTACAGTTCTGTAATTTGTACACATTTTTATGGCAATAAATTGAATTGAATATAAATAATAAAGCCGGTCGGTCCCGTGTCCAAGCCATTCCACCCTAACCGCTACTTCAGTGTATCAATTCTTCGAGCGATGTTTATCATAGTCCTCCTAATGATTTCTTAATTTCTGAATTCTATCACGCAGGGAGATACCTAACGTGACCATTTATTATTTGACTCAAAACGGGACATTGGTTTATTTAGAACAAATAATAGGTAGTCAATAATAAAAACACATATTTAGAGTTATTTATTCAGAAAAAGTTAGATGGTTTAAGCCAACTAACTTAAGTCACAAAATATAGGTATCCAAAATGTTTAGTTATATTTGTATTTACCTTTCAGAAGAACAAAATGATGACTGGTGATGATTTTAAGTAAGAATAAAACTCATGGCACGTTTTTTTTATATTTACCATAATTATCAACATCGCCTTTAGAACTGTAACTTGTAACTGGGTTTTCTCAGATGTCTACAATTTGTTCATAATAGAAAATACTCTCTACTGGAGCATTTGTAGCAGGCAAACATAACCGTATGCTACTCAAAATTTTGCGCGGTTTCTGAAAACGGGACAATTTGGCGTCCCAGAGTTCATTTTGGGGACACCGGGACTCGTAATTATAAAAAGGGGCAGTCCCGTTCAAAACGGGACGTCTGGTCACGTTAGAGATACCAAGCATTGCTCTCTCCATAGCCCGCTAGGCGACCTGGAGTCTTCTATGAGACCCGACCACTTGCGACTGGTAAAAAAGACAGTTTGAGATTGAAAGGCAATGTGGATACAAGCATTAATCAAAGACTTAAGTCTTGAAAGATATTGACGCGAAAGAAATAAAGTTAATATCAGTCTACAATTATCCCATTGCTGGGCAAAGGCCTCCATCATTGAATTCAAGTTACCACAGCGATGATGGGTATAGGCATAATGCATCTGAATTTGCCACGTTTGCGTTCGGAAAATTCGGGGATCCAACTGACCTGACTGAGATCTTGGCCCGGTTTTTTAAGCCACTAGACCAGTGTTTCCCAAACATTGTTCTGCTATGGCCCGGTAATTTTCACACTACCCCTTTGCGACCCAGTTAATACTTTCAAAACCAAACTGGTTCTATTAGGTATTTTACACATTTATTAATAGCAAAAATGTTTTATTAATACTACTATTTGATCACTAAAACGTAGTGCTTCGCACGCTACCTGTGTTAAAGAATTCAAGTTCCCCGAAAATGACAAAAGTTTAAGAAGAATATTTACCATGCGTCGATCGATAGCAGGCATTATTTTATAAACAAGGCGGGAATGTTGCGACCCGGTATTTCATTTTGATGGCCCGGTACCGGGCCGCGACCCGGCAAATGGGAAACGCTGCGCTAGACCAATATGGGGCGTCGCAGAATTATATACAAAAATAAATAAATAGAAAAATATATTTATTTACAACTTTACAATTGCCGATTTCAGTAAATGTTAGTGACTTTAATAGTTCCTATAAGGGGCGAGTAATCGTCTGGCGCCGGCGCAGTGTGGAGGGGCTGCGATGCCGAAGACCGCCGAACGATTCCGACGCTACCCGAAGACGGCTCGCCTGAGGATTTCTGCAAATAGATATATTCATATTCATTTATTATGATGACCTTAGTGGCGGAGTGGTGTGCAAAAAGTAGCAGTTACACTAAATGGCGCCCAACGTGTAGCAGCTTTCCATAATACACTGTCAGTAATTAAAGAATGTTACTGGGTGGAGTAACGTACTTATCGCTTACTTATAAGTTTTTCTTAAGTCAATCAAATGTACTAAAAAGATATTGGATGTCGGAGACGTAATTCAAATATTACGTCACACATTAAGGGGGAGGGGGGGGTGTTCTTACTTTTGGTGATAGTGGGTAAAATGATCTATGATCGCGATTATTTTTGCCACATTTTTCACTGATGCTTCGCTCCTATCGGTCGCAGCGTGATGTTGTATAGCCTAAAGCTTTCCTCGATAAATGGACTATCCAACGAAAAAATAATTTTTCAATTCGAACCAGTACTACCTGAGATTAGCGCGTTCCAACAAACAAACAAACTCTACAGCTTTATAATATTAGTATAGATACGACAATATTTATATAAAATATACATAATATACATTTTAAATGCAATACTTAGTACCTACTTAAATACTGAAACAAGGAACTTACCTTAGCTTTGAGATGCACCAGCTTATTATGGTTGTATAGTGCGGCCTCGTACGCGAAGGTGGACGTGCAGAGGGAACAAGCGAAGGGCCTCTCGCCCGAGTGCGCGCGGAGATGACCCTCTAGGGACGTCTTGGTCTGAGGGAAGACACGTTGATGGCACAATTGAACCTCCTGACTAATCAAGCCCACGTTATGTAAGCGCTATGTATCACATCTTGGCGGTATTTCTTTATCAAAAATTATATTTGAAAAATATAAAATAATCTTTACCCGCGACTTCGGCCGCGTGGAATAGATATTTTAGAATTAAAAAAAAAAAACTTTATACCCTTTTTTAAAATCTTTTAAAAATCCTAGCCAGCCTATATCCTTCCCCATGGTCTAATCGACCATCATAATAAATTTCATCAAAATCGGTTCATTGGTTTTTGAGTTTATTGATTACAAACATACGCACACACACAAAAATATAAATCTTTCCTCTTCATAATATTAGTGTAGATGTAGATCTATTCATTTTGAAAAACGCTGTGACGCACGCGGACGTACCTGTGTTACCATTCACCCAGGACCCGGCCGAAGCAAAACAATACTTTCGTGCGCGTCACAGTAGAATTCAAAGTGAATAGTCTTATTTTTAAATTTTTCTAGACTATAATAATTTATAAAAATAAGACCGCCAAGATGTTATACATAGTAACAGCCTATTAATCATCCCACTGCGGGGAAAAGGCCTCCATCATTGAATTCAAGTTACCACAGCAATGATGGGTACTGGCTTAATCACCACGCTTGCCAAATACGGGTTGGTGATCACAAACCCGAGCAAAGTTCGAAAAATCGAAACTTTTTGTTGACCGACCCAAGATTCAAACCTGGGACCCCGAGATCTTGGCCCGGTATTTAAACCACTAGACCGCCATTGTACGTGTGTCTGGTTATTTCTACTTCCCATTATCCCAAATTCCCTATAGTCATCCCGGTATGAGTCCGTTACAACCATAGTATTTACTTTATTTGATATTTTAGCAACTTAATTGCACTTATAATGCCGGGCGGGCGCCATACCATTAGGCCCGCCCGGCATGCGAGGAGATGCGGGTTCGAGTCCCGCCTGAGACAAAATTTTTCAAGTTTATATACTGATATTATAAGTGCAATTAAGTTGCTAAAATATCAAATAAAGTATATAAATAGCTGTTTCATCTTAACTGACTGTCAAACATCTGCAAAGATGTTTCTTTCGGGTGTTAAGGGTGCAAACTCCTAACATTTGATGAAACAACGCTGGCTCACGGCGTAAGAATATGCTTGAAAAATTCGCACCGTGTCGCAGTGTCTCGGTGGCCTAATGGTATGGCGCCCGCCCGGCATGCGAGGAGATGCGGGTTCGAGTCCCGCCTGAGACAAAATTTTTCAAGTTTATATACTGATATTATAAGTGCAATTAAGTTGCTAAAATATCAAATAAAGTATCTATCAATTAGATAGATTCGGTACGTAACAGCTGATCTCTAGAATTACCTTGTAAGCCTTCCCGCAGGTGTGGCACACTGATCTCTAGACTTACCTTGTAAACCTTCCCGCAGGTGTGGCACACTGATCTCTAGACTTACCTTGTAAGCCTTCCCGCAGGTGTGGCACACTGATCTCTAGACTTACCTTGTAAGCCTTCCCGCAGGTGTGGCACACTGATCTCTAGACTTACCTTGTAAGCCTTCCCGCAGGTGTGGCACACTGATCTCTAGACTTACCTTGTAAGCCTTCCCGCAGGTGTGGCACACTGATCTCTAGACTTACCTTGTAAGCCTTCCCGCAGGTGTGGCACACTGATCTCTAGACTTACCTTGTAAGCCTTCCCGCAGGTGTGGCACACTGATCTCTAGACTTACCTTGTAAGCCTTCCCGCAGGTGTGGCACACGTGGTTCTTGACGTCCCTCAGGTTCCGGTGCACCATGCGCACGTGCGTGCGCAGCACGGTGCGGGACGAGCACGCCTGGGGGTGTTCATTATTATTAATAACCGACAGACGTTCTCCTGCCTTAAAGTAACAGCCTATAATCATCCCACTGCAGGGAAATGGCCTCCATCATTGAATTCAAGTTACGACTGCAATGATGGGAACTGGCATAGTCACCACGCTTGCCAAATGCGGGTTGGTGATCACGAACCCGAGCAACGTTCGAAAATTCGAAACTATTTGTTGCCCGACCCGGGGCGATCGAACCCGGGACCCCGAGATATTGGCCCAGTATTTAAACCACTAGACCAACGGGGCGCCTCCTGCCTTAACTATGAATATTGATTTCGAATTGGAATTATTAATTTAAAAAATTGGTTGTTTGTAAAGTAGGTTTACGATCGAGATGTTTACGTGATAACGTCTTATTGGTGATATAAGTTTTTGGGAAGTAAGGAATTAATGAAGATAACAATTTTTTCAAATTTTAAATTACATCTTAAACATTCAACGAAAACTTAACCGCACGAAAAAATCTCCATTCGTTTGTATGCCGCTAGAGTGAGAGAGACGGAAGATCGGTCCACTCACTCGAACGCTATGCCAGCCTCCGCTCGTGAGGATTCCGCGTGACAAGTTTCACGGAATGACTGGCAGCGCTCGAGATGAGACGGGAGATCGGTCCGTCTCTCTCTCGTTATACCTGCGATCGCACTCGTGAGGTTTTGGTGTGACACAAGTTTCTGAACATGTCACCCGACTAAAACGATTTTAAAGACGTTATCACGTCAAAAAATATTTCAGTTACAAATTTATTTATCGTCATCGAAATGATACCCGCACTGGAAAATGTAACCGTTTGCAGTACGCATTATGTCAATGTTGTGTCAAACGCCATAATGTTACATTAAAAAAGTTTAAATTGTCAAAAGCGCTAATGATACATTAGAAATAATTTGACATGGTGTCAGTATATAAACTTGAAAAATTTTGTCTCAGGCGGGACTCGAACCCGCATCTCCTCGCATGCCGAGGGGAAACAATTAGGCCACCGAGACACTGCGACACGGCGCGAATTTTTCAAGCATATTCTTACGCTGTGAGCCAGCGCCCGGCATGCGAGGAGATGCGGGTTCGAGGGACTCGAACCCGCATCTCCTGAGACAAAAAATTTCCTGAGAAAAAAAATTTTCAAGTTTATATACTGATATTATAAGTGCAATTAAGTTGCTAAAATATCAAATAAAGTTTGACATGGTGGTTAAGAATTCTTAAATTTTCTAATTTTTCGCGGTATTTTTATTTTTCTTTCATAAAAACCTTAGAGGATCAATTTATACTCTAAGATAAAAACCTTTTTCTGGCAATTACAAACAAAACAAAAAAAAAAAAGAATTAGCGAAATCGGTCCAGCCGTTCACGCGTGTCGTGACCAAAGGAAAGAGGGATTCATTTATTTATTTATAGATATTTATAGCAAAAAATGCGGACGACATCACACACATTGTTATGACCACAAAGTACGTGACTGTTCAAAGAACTTGTTTTGTGGTAATCAGTAATAATAAGACCCCAGAAAATAAAGAATAAATACAGGATGAAATTTTAACCACTTTGCAAAATTTTTATAGGCGTTCAGTATCGTATTCTGAGCTCATTTATGAAGTAAAAAATGTAAATCAAGCTTTCACCCGAAAATATTTTTCGCAATATAGTTTTCAATTTTTACGGTCCTAGGCTTGATAAGGTATAGAGGAAAAATCAAAAACTTATGAATAGTATCGCAATGAATGAATAAGATGCGAATCGCGTAAAAAAAGTGTTGCTAGGCAGCCGTATCAAACATTTTAGATTTTTTACGGTCATTTTCTAAGTGCTATATCTTGACATTTTAGTACTGGGCTATACCAAAAGAAAAAATACGTCATTCGTTTTACGTCTTGTATAAAATTTGGAAAGTGGTTAAAATTACACCCTGTATACGCCAGATTCTACGTTTCCTCTTAATCATCTGTATGTTTGTCTGTGGTACCTCAGTTGTTTCTGATTGCCACAATACGAGTGCTATAAATAGTTAGTCAAATTGGGATCAGAACAATGTATGTGATGTTGTCCACATTTATAATTTATACATAATATACAAAATTTCAACCCAATCGGTCAAGCCGTTTAGTAGTTGACATACCGACAGCAGCGCCACCTACCGGGTCCCGCGGTAAAATGTAGCCTATGTTTATCAGGGCTAATGTCGGCTTCTAATAGTAAATTAATTTTTCAAATCGGTCCAGTAGTTGCAGAGCCCATTCAATACGAACGAACAATCAAATATTTTCTCTTCATAGAATTAGTATGGATAATTTACTTCATTAAAATCTTCAACGAGGAGCGGAGTCACCAAATACATGTTTGTACTTAAAGGAGATTCCAGCCATTGTTATGGCATAATGTAAAAAAATACTGAATAATCATTTTTAATTATCTATATAAGGTTTATTTTTTTCATATAATTTCCTTTTAACGACCGATTCAGCATAAAAAGAATAAGGTTTTACAAAAGAAAAAAATATTTTTATTCGCTAGTTCCCGAATAAATCACATGAACACTTTTCAATTGAAGAGTAAAATAAAACATCCCGTTTTTTATAATGTACGACCCTGACCTTGTTCGATCGATACACGTGCCGCTTCTACTCACTACGGGTACGAGCGTACTTGGACGAGGCGTTCCAAGGCCCCTGGATCAGCCACGGCCAAAGAAAATAAAGATAAACAAGAATGCTGATGTCTAAGAAACGCGAGAGTCATTACCATAAATTACGTTAGATGGCGTTACAAGTTTCGCATATAGCTCGCATGTAAAAAAATGTTTGAAATATGCAAAATATCGCCTTATTATATTTTAGTTTGTCATGCTTACTAATATTTTAGTTCAAAATAGAACTACCTGTGATTATAAGAAGTCTAAAATACAATTTCGATTTTAGCTCGTTTAATTTAAAGATGGTTTGAACATCTCGATAAAAAGCACGTTTGAACATCAGTTTTAATTGCAAACATTTATACTAACATACGCTAGATGGCGCAAACTTGTTATTTAGAAAGGACGCAGTGTTATGACGTTTTCGATAAAATTATGCTCGTTCGTTGCCCAGAGTTCAATTAACTTTCGGGTCAGGGTTTTTTTGGACATTTTTATTTAGGTTTCAGTATTTTCTGAAAACTTAAAATACGTTTTCAATTTGTTTTAAGTTTTAGGAAATTAAAAATAATAAATGAAGTGATTCTAATTATAAAACGCAGACGTTTTAAAATACTGTAAGCATTATTTTTAAAAACCAATCATTGCATTACCATAAGCCATACACAGATTTAATAAATTGACGATTTGATTTGGGCACAAACAAACATATTGAATTAACCTGTAGATATAAAAGATAATAAATAAATAAATGTGGACAACATCACATACTTACATTGGTCTGATCCCAATTCGAATAACTATTTAAAGCATTCGTGTTTTGGAAACCAGGACCAACGAAGGAACCATTAACACCCAGACACGTGAAAATATAGAAAAACAAATTTTTTCTACATTGACCCCGTCCGGGAATCGAACCCGGGACCTCGGCGCAGGCGACACCTTGAAAACCGGTGTGTACGCCATTCCGCCACAGAGGTCGTCAAAAGATATAAAGAACTAAATCAGTAGGTACTTACCAACTTTTACCTAGTTTAAGATTTCAAAAACATGTTTTATTTAGGTACTTTAACAGGTACCTACATTGTTATGTTGCATTATTAAAGTGACTCATCATTTAGGTATCAAGGAGAAAGATTTATACCAGGAATACTATTAGTGTTGAGGTTGGGAACAGTTAGTATTAAAAAGTTAAAATAAGTACTAAATTAAAACAATGTTGCGGCTTATGACTTAAGTGCTGCGCGATTTTAGACTTAATAACTATTGACACGACGACGGATTCAGATGAAATTATACAATATGACGTTGCCAATTCGGCAAAGTTAACATGCGCATTGCATTCTCCTACTGGTGCCATTATACCTATAAGTACTTTAATTATCCTACAACGTGTAACAGAATAAACGCACACTGAGAAAGTAGTTCAAAGTCAGTACTAAATCGAATCATATTTTAAATATGTTTTTTTCTCAAAAATATCTAAAATTAATTAAAATACGGTCACCTCTTTATGCACATAGAAAAGAAAAAGTTAATAAACAAACGAAAATAAAACCTAAGTGAAGGTAATAAGACTTTTTAAAATGTCAATTGAAAATTTGTTAAACAAAAGAAAGTAACGCGTTCTAAATCCCTAAATTTATCTTTCATTTCAATGTATGTGTTCGCGTAAACTCAAGAAAACAGTAAAATAAAGTAAGCTTTATTTCAAGTGTATTAAGACTGACGAAAACAGCGGCATACACAATAGCACACAACAATAGGCACGTGCCAAAATACAATCATAGTTCCTTCATCCTTACGCTATCTCTTTTTCGCATACTCAGAACGGTGAGAAAGAGCGAGATAAAACTAGCGTGTCATCCGATCTCGGCAGTGCCCGGACATGGTCAACAAGGGGGTTATTAAGTGAATTCGAATCGACTTTGACCTCGGTCGGCGCCGTCTATCTCTTTCAGTTCACCGCTTACATCGAAGACAGAAACTATTTGCGTAGTAGTACCCCTAAGCGCTTGCGGCGTAAACAAACTATCTCTCGTCATGCGCCGGTTGTAACTTGGGCGTTTTTAATTTCAGTTGCTTGAACGAAAATGTGACTTTGAACAACAAAAAATTGAATCATTAGCTTAAATTATCTGATATAAATTTATGATTTATTTAATTCTCTAATACAAGGGGCGGCAAACCGCAGCACGCGGATGTCTTACTTGCGGCCTATAATTTTTTTACAAATGAGTTCTAAATTCCAAATTAATTGCATGAACGAACCATGATGAGAACTTGAGTGCCATTCTTCGAATTGCAACTACAAATATGACAGCTAACATACAAAAACTAGCCTGCATTTCGCGCGGGATCTCAGACATAACATTATTTATTACTAGCGGACCCGACAGACGTTGTCCTGTCTTAACTATGAATATTGATTTCGAATTGGTATCGGTTAATAATTCAAAAAAAATCAGATACTTAGTTTACAACTTTATTTTATCGACATGCAAATTTATGCTAACGGCACTGGAAATTGTAACCGTTTGCAGCACGCTTCCTGTCAATGTTGTGTCAAACGCCATAATGATACATTTAAAAAGTTTAAATTGTCAAAAGGGCTAAGGTTACATTAAAAATAATTTAATATGGTGGTTACGTATTCTTAAATTTTCTAATTATCTGCGCAATTTTCTTATTTTTTCTTTTATAAGAACATTCTCCTTATAATAACAAACAAACAAAAAAGAGTTAGCGAAATCGGTCCAGCCGTTCCTTTATTTTAGCGGTTAAATTGGCAGCACTATTTGAAAGTCGATATGCTTAAAAATTAATTTTATGTCATAAATCTACATAAAACATGCTATAAAATAGAATAAACAACATAAAAACACTGTCCCACGAATTTGCATGTAGTGGAATTCCACTATAACGTGACGGGCTAATTTTTCAACTTCCTCTACGAATTTTACAAAATAATGTTATTTTTTTGATAACGGCTACATTCCCAAATCCACTAAAGCTAGTGTGAGCGTCATCAGTGTAAAAAAATACGCTGGCACCAAAACCATCATTCCGCATTCGTGACACAAATTTTTCAAGTAAATAGTAATTACTTTTTTATTACTAAAATATTTTTTTCTAATACTGTAATATCTATAGAATGCGAAAAGGTTTGGACTGATCATCTAATTGCATTCCTTAACGATGAAAAGTATTTCTAAAATTTTTATGCATTCATTCGTCACATCCATATCGTCACGTTACGTATATGCGGATCGCAAAAAGTGACGGCAGTTGTTACACGCATAATTCACACCTACGGTTTTTAAGTTGAAATAATGACAATGGCAGCACAGGCTAGTAAATGAATTTTAAGAACAAATTTCCAGGATGTATTATTGAATTAAACTAAATTAAACTTGTGTTTTAGACGTAAAAACGTAAGTTGTTTATTTTAGTTTATGTACCGAATTATTTTAAAAATATGGAGTTCCGAATCTTTAACAAAGCATAACAGATCCGCGAAAAAACATCGAAGAAAAAATGAACCTCCCACACATTCCACAGATCAGCTGACCGAGTTTCTATGGGAGGTTTAATATTTTTTCTTTGATTTTTGCTTTTTTTCTGGTGGAATTGTAGTCTGTTAGAGATTCTGATTTCCATTATAAGAGGTTATTAGTGATTTTGATATAACCCTCTTGTATCTTTAGGTATCAAACAAAACTGTCAAAAACATATAGCATGAATATAATTTGGTTTGCTTTGTGCTTTCGTGTGAATATGAATATTATAATGTTTGTTTCATAGATGTGCTTATTGCTTGAGCTTGAATGCACATGAATAAATAACATTTTTTTGCAGAAAACTATGGTTTAAAGCAGTAGAACGCGCTTAACGATACAGAGACAAGGTGAAACAAAAGCCGAAAAAATATAAAGCGCAGAAATAGACGATAATATAGTATATATCCCGCGATAAATGTAACGTTATGTTATAAATGATTACTCTCTAAATTTTTATTCAAAATAAAATTAAAATTAATACGTGAGAGTATTTCATAATATTTATCTGCCATGTACAACCTACCTTACTTTACTTATTCTCTCTATCTATAGTCTCAATATTTTGTGAGTATAGTCTTAATATATCTTAAGGAATGCCGCATACATTGTAAAATGAAAAATAAGGAATGGTTCGTACCGAAAAGTGACGAATTGGATCAATTTAACAAAATATCGTTGTAGTTTAAATGGTGTTATTTTATGTGATAGTGATTTTAGAATGATAACTTTAGTTTTCACTTGTTTATTCAAATCTTACGATCACCTTTATTATTTAACAGCCCAAAACATTTCGTGACGTTGCGGAACTTTGAATGATACACATAACACAACAATAGCAATTTATTTCATTTTATTAAATATTTCCTGTAACATGCATAATATATTTATGTATTCTACGTTTATCTCTTCTCATATCTAAGTTAATTGTAGACTAAATTAACGTTATTGTATTTCGTCACTTCCGCTGCGTAACACAGCAACTGAAATTAAAAATGCCCAACTATCAGTGTATAAAATAATTAGTTCGCGATGGCTTTTCGGTATTCAAATCTACTGCAGATTGACACACACAGACACTGAAATGGTGAGAACATTGGCAGTATGTGATGACAATGTGGCTCTTGCGTGCAGAAATTCTTTCAGCAAGTTATATAAAAGAAAGAAAGGAAAATAAAAGTGTGAGACAGGTAAATGATATAGATGACGATAGCATGAACACTTTAACAAAAAAGGTTTTAATTTCTTTATTCAATAAATTACCTCTGTTAATAACCATCTAATTCTATGTTGATTTAGACTAACATCACATAAAATATTAAAAAATAATTAGAAAAATACGAAACCGACCAAAACTCAAACGCATTCACTCTACTTCGAGCGCGCTAAACATCATTGAATTCGCCGAGTAATTCACCTGCGCAGTGGAAACTTATTCTATTACTTACTATTATTTAGTCACGTGTCTTGCCTTTTAACATCCCGACCCGCGCCCCACACCCGGCCCTTCGAACTTCTACCATAGGAATTAGGATCGCTTTTTGCATATTCAGTCACACGAGGGGCGGGCGACGCAGCTCGGCTGCGCGTCTCCCGCGCCGCATCCCGCTACCGTTTTACTACACTTACCAAGAATAATACGCATGCGCACTAATGTTTTCAAAATTTATGATTTTTAATGGAAATTCCAAAATTTATAATATCGGGTGTAGTTCACTAATACACACACTTATAGCAATTGTTTTAGGTACAAAATACACAGTAAATTTTTCCACTCGGTAAGAAAAGTCACCCAGTATATGATTAAATATTATGTACCTATACTGTTTGTGTATATATCCTTTATACTCAGTACCAAACACAAAATAACCTAAATGAAATCAAGTTGACAATTAATTGTTAAAATAACTTCTGTTACTTTCTTTCTTCCTTTCTATAGTCGGAATGCTATTTCAATATACTCCCTGACTAGTTTTTTCGTTAGCTTGGCTTAAATATTTAAAAATCTCAAAATACATGGTATTAATTTTAGGAATTCAATTATTTCACAAAATAATTTGTTTCACATAAAAAACATCTCTAAGTAGGTATATCTTGTCAAAATAATTCAACAAACTAATTTAAAATAAATAGTTTTTTTGATAAATTGTAAAAGTACCTTCAACATTTTGGAAAAATTTTAAACCAAAAATTATGTTATTATTATTATTATGTTGGTCATTTTCCAATCACGGGACTATGGAGTCCCGGACCTTTGGAAGGCATACGGGCGGTCGAAAAAAAAGACGCGGAACCCGGAATAAAATATGCGCGCGTCTCGCGTTGACTCGAGTCCGCCCGCGGCGCAGCGGGGCCTCTTGATTGGTGCGCTTGCGTCTTGGCCGTGGGGCCTGGAGCTGCGGAGTCCGGACGCGGGGCTAGCTTTTGCTTCTCATCGAGAGAAGGCACCCAATAAAACCTAAAGATGCACGGAGTGTCACTAGAATGTACTCATAAAAGGTCGCGCTATTCTAGAATGCAATCAGAGTGGAACAGAGTTTTGTAAGTAGTTATTTTTCAGAGGACTACTAGCGAAGGGGTGCTTAAGCCCTGCTTTTTCTGGCACGCGGTGTATCAATTTTTAAAGTATTAATGTCGTTGTATCATCATCATAATAACTAAACTACAATAAAAAAAAAACACTCGTTTAGGAGCTACGTTATCACATACTGGTAATGTAAACATATACCCGTCAAGCTAATAACCCCCCTTGGTGGGGTTAAATAAACTGAAAAAAGTGTAAAATAATGTATTTAATTAGCATTGTTTCAGTCCGATTTGAATTCACATATTTATCAGGAATTTAGGACGTTCGAACTATTACGCCAAACGGCCTCATACGATGTCGACGAATTTTAGTGTCTATTGGTACTTGTGACACAATTAATTTGGATGTCATTTCATGAAAATTCGTCCTAATGCTGTTTAACGCCATCTTGTGACTCGAATTTCATATTATCTTGTTAGGTGTTGGAGCTGTATCAACTTATCGTTAGATGGCACCGGATATTTCACACTTCAGCGTGAACACAAACTCCATCTATTATATTAAGTCGAACCTGGAGGTACGAGCGAAGATAATAAGTTTTACGCGAGTTTTTTCATTTGTATGACATTAGCATTCTTGTTTATCTTTATTTTCTTTGGCCACGGCAGCGTTATCCGCTGGCCACCGCGTTCAAGCGAAGGACTTAATTTGCACCATGGAATAGTTACGTGCCCGAATTGTAAACGCGTTCGATGTTAAGTCAAGTGAAGAAGATGTGCTCGTTTCAGTTCGGAGGCATTGCCTGGACCGTGCTAGGACGTATTTACAAGTAGAATGCCGTCACGTCCAACATTTAATCTAAGTGGTGTAAAAAAGGTTAATATGACTTGTGATTATCAGTGTAAATATGACTTGTTAATATCAATGATGTATACTTTTAAAAACGCCAGGTTAATTAATACAAAAATAATAGCAACCTTTTCCATACCTTTACCTACATAATGATTTTACGATTTGTATTGGCTTGTCAGTCCAAAGATTGAAAAAGTGTGATGGAAAGTCTTATTTCGTCGAAGCGTATGAACAATTACAAATAATTGCTAAAGAGTGTTTATGATGTGTTGTTTATTTACCTAATAAATTAAACTTAAACGAAACTGTGTTTTATTGGATCACAATACAAGTATGCCTAACCATACTCATCATAATCTACAAGTAAGTTCCTGTAAGTGTTATCTGCCAGAATACTTCATAATATTAAATTGCATACTTTATTTTAATTACTCGTTGGGTAGTGCTTACTTAGACACTATCATTTTACCGTGTTATGTATCTGGCATGGAATAATTTATTAGCACTGCCCAGAACTTACTTGATGATTATAAAACTGGTCCTTACTCATCAGCTGTTTAGTTACGATCAATAGATGGCGCTGTCAGCTTTTGAATCGCGCTATAATTTGGTTTTTTTGGAATAACTAATTGATTGAGGTGTCATAGACCCAGTTTCATATTTTTTTAAGTAAATTTTGCAGTACTTACTACGTAGTACTCGCTCGAGACAGGTACCTAGGTAAGTGAACTCTTACTTCTCTCCCCACGCTTCGCGCACCGCGGCACTAGCGCCGAATACCTATGAATGAAGTGTGGGAAGAGTGGGGCATTGGAATGAGTGAGACGCAGCCGATTACGTTGAGACTTGAGAGTTAGACAGGGTGCTTTTTAAAATAATTATTTCTTTTGTTAGAAAAAAGTAAAATGATAACTAGCCATATTTTGTTTGGCAAAAATTATAGGGATATTTTTATTTAATATAAACAGACTCTGTGTAAGTCATGTTACCTGAAAAAAAGTGACCTTATATATATAAAAATGAATCCCTATTTCCTTTGGTCATCATTGGATTCTTTTTTTGTTTTGTTTGTTATTGTCAGGAGAATGTTCTTATAAATGAAAAAAATAAGAAAATTGCGCGGGAAATTAGAAAATGAAAGAAAACTTTTTTAATGTAACATTATGGCGTTTGACATAACATTGACAGAATGCGTGCTGCAAATGGTTACAATATCGATAAATAAATTTTTATATAATCGAAATTCATAGTTAAGACAGAACAACGTCTGTCGGGTCCGCTAGTTTTTTATAATAATAAATATAAATAAGTTCCATGGGGCGTTGTCATACAATAATAAGCTAAGTCTTACGAATCTGCAGTCAGGCATGGTGCAGGAGACGGGCGTCGCCTTCAGGTGGACGGCGGTGTTGTGTTCGGCCAGACGCGCCGCTTTCGTGAACCTTTTACCACACGTGGCGCAGACGTGCCTGGAACGAGGGTTTTTATGCCATTAATAACGAAAGCAATGATAATTTTTTTGTTACTATAGATGGGGCTCGAATTTGTTGTTAATTTCATTTATTATTCATACATACATACATACATACATACATACATACATACACTCACGCCTTTTTCCCGGAGGGGTAGGCAGAGACCACATCTATCCACTTGCTACGATCCTTACAGACTACTTTCGCTTCATCCACATTCATTAATCTTTTCATACACGCTCGCCGGTTTAGGGTACTCTTGATCTGACCTTTCTTTAGAACTTCCCCGATTTGATC
Source organism: Anania crocealis (assembly GCA_949315895.1). Taxonomy (NCBI): domain Eukaryota; kingdom Metazoa; phylum Arthropoda; class Insecta; order Lepidoptera; family Crambidae; genus Anania; species Anania crocealis. The sequence continues at coordinate 1,541,702 of OX438876.1, forward strand.
AAGAAAAGTTCGTCGAGGCCTTCCCCTTCTAACATTTCCATTCATACTCGCCATATATATCTTTTTAGTCAACCTGCTTTCATTCATCCTCTCAACATGTCCAAACCATTTAAGCATTCCTTTTTCAATACTGGTCACTACATCCTCTTTTACACCACATCGATCCCTTATCACACTATTTTTAATCCTGTCACTCAGATTGTCTCCAATTATACTTCTTAACGCTCTCGTTTCTACTGCATTTACTCTGCTTTCATGTTTCCTCTGCCACACCCAGCTTTCACTCCCATACATCAGTGTTGGAACCAACACCCCTCCATGCACAGCCAGGCGGGCCTTTTCGGACACCTTCTGACTGGTCATAAAAGCGTGCAACGCTCCATTCACCATGTTGCCGGCATTTACTCTCCTTTCAATATCACTATTACACCTTCCATCCGCTGTAAACATTGATCCCAAATAAACAAACTCCTTCACTTGCTCCACTTTTTCATCTCCTATCAAAATGTTACACTCTGTCATGCTATCCTCCTTTTCAAAAACCATTGCTTTTGTCTTACTTACATTCACTTATTATTATACAGGATGAAATTTTAACCACCTTCCAAATTTTAATATATCAATCTACGAGACAAAAAGCAAATAAGGTATTTTTTCTTTTGGTATAGCCCAGTACAAAAATGTCAAGATAAAGCACTTAGACGTTATTTATAGCAACAGTATTTTTACGCGATTCGCATCTTACTCATTCATTACGATACTATTCATAAGTTTTTGATTTTCCCTTTATACCTTATCAGGCCTAGGACCGTAAAAATTCAAAACTATATTGCGAAAAAAAATTTCGGGTGAAAGCTTGATTTAGATTTTTTACTTCATAAATGGGCTCTAAATACGATACAGAACGCCTGTAAAAAATTTGGATAGTGGTTAAAATTTCATCCTGTATATACAGTATGACTTTTTCATCACCTTCACAACATAGTTTTCAATTTTAACGGTTCTAAGCCTGTTAAGGTATGAAGAGAAAATCAAAAACTTATGAATAGTATCGTAATAATTGAATGAGATGCGCATAGTGTAAAAAAAAGTGTTGCCAGGAGGCCGTATCAAACATTTTAGATTTTTGGCGGTAATTTTCTAAGTGCTCTATCTTGACATAATTGTACAAAGAAAAAAAAGCGTCATTTGATTTTTGTCTCGTAGTAGTATATTAAAATTTCAATCTGTATACTCGTAGTAACTTCTTTGATGTTTCGGATACTTTGTTTCGCAGTAACATCACTAGTAGTCTAAAACCAATTAAATGCTATACAAAGTGAATGTGTTTGTATGTGCGCGTGTTTTTTGTAGAGAGAGAGAGTGAGAAAGAGAGAGAGAGAGATATATATATATATATATATATATATATATATATTATAATATAGGTCAATATAAAACTTTAAAAAAAACACCGCATGCTAAATGTAAAGTTAATTATGTTCTTGTTCTAGTGATGTGGCAATTACAATTATTGTTTTTAACGCATTTGAAACTCTACACATTTAGATTTTTAGTGATATTATACTTACTTGAGCTTAGCGGGGTCGATGTGTTTCAGGTTGTATTTCATGTGTTGGTAGTAAGTCATTTTATTCTTGAACGTGACGTCGCACTGCAAACAAACACCATCTCTAAAGAATAAATCAATGTCTCAGGCGGGACTCGACCCCGCATCCATGCATACCGGGCGCGGCGTTTTACCAATTTAACCACCGCGACCCTACGTCATAACGTCAATTTAACGAGCATATTCTTATCGCTTATAGAGCGCCGAGCCCTGTATGCATGGAGATGAGGGTTCGAGTATCGCCTAATACGTATTTTAAATATTCCCGCCTTTTGCGTAATATTCCCGGCTTAGCCAATAGCAAGGCTCCATTGAGCATACGCGCTTACCAATTTGGCTCCGTGGGACGCGAAAAAAGTTTGAATCGTGTAACGTCACTCTGCAACTAATTTGTGAATTTTGTGATATAATACTGTTATAAACAAGGTGAAAGAAGCCAGCTACTCGTGGTAGACAACAACCCGCGCTAGAAGTGACTAAGCAGCTGCTGAACTCCTACGTCTTCGTTCGGCTTGCCCAGGTAAGGCGTGCTATATTACTTGATTTTGGTGGTCAACCGTCATCATTCGTGTACCATCATCAATACAAAACATCGTCGGGAATATTCTAGAACAGCGGTTTCCATTTGCCGGGTCGCGACCCAGTACCGGGCCATCAAAATAAAATACCGGGTCGCAACATTCCCGCCTTTTTTTAAAAATAATGCTTACTATCGTTCGACGCATCGTAAATATTATTCTTAAACTTTATTTTACGCTAACTTGGATGCTTTGGTAAAAAATAAGCAGCAGCTCCATACTTCGCACTAAAATTTAGTGACTAACTAAATATGCGATACCAAAATATGTAGTATTAATAAAACATTATGACTATTAATAAATGTGTGTTATTTAACCCGATGCAGATGGAAACAGTTTAGGTTTGAAAGGGTTAAGTGGGTCACAAAGGGACTATGTGATAATTACCGGGTCATGGCAGAACAATGTTTGGGAAACACTGTTCTAGAACAATATTCGATTCCCGGTCCCCGAGTGACGTCGGTGGGCTCCCTTATAAAGCGTATCGTCACAAATACTGTTATTTCAAGTTTTTTCTAGATAAATTCTTACCTGATGACAGTAGAGATGCGCCGGCGCCTCGTGCGTGACCTGATGCAGTTGCATCGCCTTCTTAAACAGAAACTGTTTGCCGCAATGTTCGCAGGAGTACTCTTTCTCTCCTTTGTGGATGCTGTGCAAATGTGTTAGATGCATCGATATTTATTTATTTAATATTACGTACACTGACAGATTACAATAATAATAATAAAATAAGTAGAAAATGTACACTTAATGCCATATGGCATTCTCTACTAGTAAATTATTGGATTACGCAGAAATGTGTGTAGGCGTAGCGAAATAAAAAAAATTGGTTGTTTGTAAAGTAGGTTTACGATCGAGATGTTTACGTGATAACGTCTTATTGGTGATATAAGTTTTTGGGAAGTAAGGAATTAATGAAGATAACAATTTTTTCAAATTTTAAATTACATCTTAAACATTCAACGAAAACTTAACCGCACGAGAAAATCTCCATTCGTTTGTATGCCGCTAGAGTGAGAGAGACGGAAGATCGGTCCACTCACTCGAACGCTATGCCAGCCTCCGCTCGTGAGGATTCCGCGTCACAAGTTTCACGGAATGACTGGCAGCGCTCGAGATGAGACGGGAGATCGGTCCGTCTCTCTCTCTCGTTATACCTGCGATCGCGCTCGTGAGGTTTTGGTGTGACACAAGTTTCTGAACATGTCACCCGACTAAAACGATTTTAAAGACGTTATCACGTCAAAAAAACTATACAGGATGTCTAGCGATTGCATCGAACTTTGTTTTTATTTTATTATGGACGTCTATCCTTCATTTAAATTTTTTAACATAACGAGAAAGATCTGTGTAGTAATTTTTACGTGAAAGAATAAGAAACATTCATACATCCCTACAGACTTTCGCGTTTAGTAAGACTTGCTGTTCTTGCTTGACCTGACCGTGTAGGCAATCTTTTTTTAAAATCCCTAATTAGTATGACTTAAAAAAAGTTACACTTGATATTAGTTGGGGTGGGGGATAATATCTCCAGGTACGAGAGTACGGGGGGGGGAGGGGGTAAGACGGGCAGGAAAGAGGGAGAGAGGGGTAGGAGGGGGATAATAGGGGGAGAGGAGATGTGGTGAGATTAGAGAAGTGTGAGGCCGAGAGGGGGGCGTCTTATAGTTGCTAAAAACATCACGTGATTAATGCATTTAATAATAGACTTACAACAAATGCGTCCTCAGCGACGCCTTATCCCTAAAGGTCTTCCCGCACAGATCACACTTCGGCCGCTCCGAATGATTCTTCATGTGGTTACGGAGTTTGCCTAATGTCCTTTGAAAAGTGTGAATAAAATTAATGTAAGCAAACAAAGTAAAAGCAAAGAATATTAAATGATTTACTTTTTTTATTTATTGCTGAGAAAAAATTAAAAATATCGATTGTAAATATAAATATCGAAAATAAGGAATTACATTTTTAGTTTTAGGTGCAAATATTCATGCAAAATCTGTAACTGTATCAGAGAAATAAGACCCAATATACAGGATGAAATTTTCAAATTCAAATTCAAATTCAAATTATTTATTCACAAAATACACGTAATTACAATAATATTGGCTTGTACAGAATGAATCAGTGTAAATTGCCCTAGCGGGCATGTGAATGTCAATTTTATAATTTCAAATTAATTGAGCAATTATTAATTATTATTTTAAATGTCAAATCGTCCAAAATCTTAATACATTAAAATGTCAAAAAAAAAATTAAATTAAATGTCAAACATGAGTATTTCCCTAATATAACAGATTGTCAATAATAAATGATGATCAAAATTTGAAAATTATGGTACAAAAAGCTTGTTGGTATTTTAGGTTTTTATCTTAGTTGGTAAATTTAGTTACATATTGAAGAATTCACTAATCGAATAGAAACATTTCTCTTGTAACCACTCATGTGTTAAATATTTGTTATTTTAACCACTTTCCAAAATTTTTATATATATAGGCGTTCAGTATCGTATTTAGAGCCCATTTATGAAGTAAAAAATGTAAATCAAGTTTTCACCCGAAAATATTTTTCTCAATATAGTTTTCAATTTTTACAGTTTTAGGCCTGTTTAGGTATAAAGGGAAAATCAAAAACTTATGTTTAGTATCGAAATTAATGAATGTGATGTGCATTGGGTAAAAAAAGTGTGGCTAGGCAGCCGTATCAAAAATTTTAGATTTTTGGCGGACATTTTCTAAGTACTTTATCTTGACATTTTTGTACTGGGTTATACCAAAAGAAAAAATACGTCATTTGTTTTTTTGTCTCGTATATTGATATATGAAAATTTGGAAGGTGGTCAAAATTTCACCCTGTATATATTTTAAATTAGTAAGGCTTTCTACTCACGGTGCTACGTGTTCGCATATTGGGCAAGCGTGTGAAGCGGCGGCGGCGCCGTGGGCCCGCGACACGTGGTCGGCCGCGACGGCCGCGCGGGAGAAGCGCGCGCCGCACTGCACGCAACGCCATCTATTATCGTGTAGCGGTACTAACACTTGTATATGTACGTAGCTGAGTATCTCTGTTCCTTTATTTTGAACTAACTGTTGCCCGCAACTTCTTTTTGATGTTAAACTATGTGACGACGATTTGGATCAGCGGTAGTTAACGCTGCTTCTGAGCCATGGGTCGCGGGTTCGATCCCCGCACAGTACAAATATTTGTGTGCATGAACATGTCTGTTTGTACTGGTCTGGGTGTTTTCTATGTATTATAAGTATGTATTTACAAAAAAAAAAGTATATAAGTAAGATTATCGGTTGTCTAGTACCCCATACGACAGGGTACTTAATAGTAGCTTAATTTGGGACTAGATGGCTCTGTGTGGCCCAGTGAGGCATGTCTTAAAATATTTATATTTATTTATATTATATTTATGTATTAAAATTTAACCACGGGAACAATACCTTTTCCCTGGATAAAAAGTAACCTAAATTATGTTATTCCAGCCAATAAACTAACTCCGCGCCAAATTTCATTCGGATCCGTTAAATTAAAAGTATGTGTTAAAATTATCACACGAGAACCGTACCTATTCCCGGACAGTAGATATATGTAATGTCAATGACGCGCTAGTTTAGGCCAGTTCGCGACAGTATTATGTTATATTTGCACACTAGCCGTTGCCCGCGACTTCGTCCGCGTCATTTTCTATTATTATGATCGCGACTATTTTTGCAACATTTTTCACTGATGCTTTGCTCATATTGGTCGCAGCGTGATTTTTATAGCCTATTAAGCCTATTAAGCCTTCTTCGATAAATAAACTATCAACACAAAAAGATTTTTTCAATTCGAACCAGTACTTCCTGAGATTAGAGCGTTCAAACCAACAAACAAACTCTTCAGCTTTATAATATTAAAAGGAAGACGGTTTCAAACTATCTGCGACGTGGAATCCGGTGATTGAAAATACAAAGCCTCCTTTTAGTACGCAGTCGAGTAAGCATCGTAATACGGACGCGGCAGCTGTCTCGCGGAATAAGGACACGGTTAGTGTGGTGTGTGACGGTGCTTGGAGAAATAAACATTTAGAAGGTAGATTTATATGAATCTACCTTCCCCTCGGAGTGAGTGCATCGCTGTCTCCAGTCAGCCTGTGACCATGGTCGGTGCAACCCGATCGAAACGTCAGGCAAAATAATAAGGTATGATCGCGTTTAATTCCCGTTATCGTTTCAAATAATTATGCAACGCGAAAGTTTAAAAGTAGTTATTAAAGTATAGATATAAACATGCATATACGAGTACAACGTGTTAAGGAAACATCGCAAAACCTCACAACCCAATTTACTTTTATTATTAAAGAATTATGTAAATTATTTAATTTAAATTTCACGGATTATTTACGTAGATATTAGTTTTTTATGTTTTCTTGTTTTGTTGCAAATTAATAAGCTATGATAATGACGCGCAATCTAGTGCGACGTTGCCGCTTCGCGCGCCGCCACAGTTTGCATTCAGTCAAACTTAGATTGCAATGTTGCCGCTTGGCGCCGTACGTAGATTCGTACAGAGCACATCATACTTGACACTTTCACTTTTATCGCAAGGGAATAGTGTTGCTTTACTATAAAGAATTTGGTATGTAGGCATGCACGGTTATGAGTAGGTTAGTGGCTAATCAATTAATTTATTCATCAGATGTTAATCTGTTTCGGTAAAAAATAAAAAGTAAACTTAAAATTTAAACATACTAAAAATATATTTTATTGTCAGTCAGTACATGACCCACATTATAACGGTTCAAATACAGTCCTCCGTTCCGCGAATGCGTTATTGTAAATAGTTCAGTCAGTTTATTCGCCCCTGATAAAAGATAATTAGGTAATGAATGTGTTTTGACTCTGAACTAATTAGGTAACAAATAAAATCATAAATGAACTAACAGTGAACAACGCCATCTATCAGTATAACGTAGAGCTAAAAAAATCTAAGGAGGTCTTATGCTGTCGGAGAAACGAAATGCTATCGCGATCTTAATACATACGGCGCCATCTAGAATCAATTGTAAGAACTAATGTTGTCTCAAATAGACTGAAATTAATATTTCGACCCTATTTTCATTAGTAGAATCGATTCTACTCTCGATTCTATACAAACTAATTTCAGGCTTTGCGTTTTTTCAATAACACGTTGTATGTGTTGAGGTATAGATACCAGTCAAGTAGCCAGTGAAGCTGTATGTAATGAAGCTAAGTGGTAAGGGTGTGTATTACAATAACACGTTGCATAATATGTTGAGGTATAGATACGAGTCAAGTAGTCAGTGAAGCAGTAGGTAATGAAGCTAAGTGATAAGGGTGTGTATTACAATAACACGTTGCAAAATATGTTGAGGTATAGATACGAGTCAAGTAGTCAGTGAAGCAGTAGGTAATGAAGCTAAGTGATAAGGGTGTGTATTACAATAACACGTTGCATAATATGTTGAGGTATAGATACGAGTCAAGTAGTCAGTGAAGCAGTAGGTAATGAAGCTAAGTGATAAGGGTGTGTATTACAATAACACGTTGCAAAATATGTTGAGGTATAGATACGAGTCAAGTAGTCAGTGAAGCTGTATGTAATGAAGCTAAGTGATAAGGGTGTGTGCTCACCGCACGCGGTGTCGGCGGCGGTGTGCGGCCAGCGCGTGCGGCGCGCGGCTGCGGCAGCCGCACGCGCCGCACTGCAGCGCGCCCGACGACTGAAGGGTACAATCAGTTTGATTTACTTTACTTAATTTTTTACCAACTTAATTGCAATTATAATTTTGACGACCTCCGTGGCGGAGTGGCGTACACACCGGTTTTCAAGGTGTCGCCTGCTCCGAGGTCCAGGGTTCGATTCCCGGACGGGTCGATGTAGAATAAAACTGTTTTTCTACATTTTCTCGGGTCTGGGTGTTTGTGGTACCTTCGTTGTTTCTGGTTTCCAAAATACGAATGCTTTAAATAGTTATTCAAATTGAGATCAGAAGTTCAGAACAATGTATGTGATGTTGTCCACATTTATTTATTTATAATATCAGTACATAAGAAACTGCATCTCCTCGCAATCCGGGCACGGTGCTTTACCAATTTAGCCAACGAGACTTAATTTTTCAAGTTTAATTACTGATATTATAATTGTAATTAAATTGCTTAAATATCATACAGGATGAAATTTTAACCAGTTTCCAAAATTTTTATAGGCGTTCAGTATCGTATTTGGCGCTCATTTTATGAAGCGAAAAATACAAAACAAGTTTTCACCCGAAAATATTTTTCGCAACACAACGTGTTCCTTTTGACATCCCATAACTCTAAGTTAATGTTCTATAGGTAAAAATAATATAAAAACGCCCTAAAACATGCGGTTCAAAAATCAATAGTTTCGAATAGAACATCAATTTTAGTTAAATTTGTTAAAAAAATGTAACCAGTATGGCCAATCCTTAGTTTTGCGAGACGTCGGCAAACTAACACTAAAGTGTAGTAGTAAAGTAGCGGGAGAGCGTAACTTGTAATAAACATTGACGTGTGTGGGTGTTTCATTGATAAGTGGGTACGAGTAAAGCGTTTCCATTCAAAAGTTCATTCATGACAAGGTAAGGGTGTTTTACATAAACAGTCATGACTTCTTAGAATTATTTTGTATGAAAAAAAAAAAACTTTAAAAAATATTAAAAATAATTCATACAAATGCAATTTGATTCTTTACCATGGTCTGTTAAATACCCTAGAGTTATGGGATATCAAAAGGAACACGTTATATAGTTTTCAATTTTTCAATCCTTGGCCTGTTAAGGTATAAAGGGAAAATCAAAAACTTCTGAATAGTATCGTAATGAATTAATGAAATAATAAATAATAAATAATAATAAATGTGGACAACATCACATACATTGTCCTGATCCCAATTTGAATAACTATTTGAAGCATTCGTATTTTGGAAACCAGAAACAACGAAGGTACCACAAACACCCAGACCTGAGAACATGTAGAAAAACACATTTTTTCTACATTGACCCGTCCGGGAATCGAACCCGGGACCTCGGAGCAGGCGACACCTTGAAAACCGGTGTGTACGCCACTCCGCCACGGAGGTCGTCACTTAAAAAAACTGTTGCTAGGCGGCCGTGACAAAAATTTTCGATTTTTGGCGGACATTTTTTAAGTACTTTATCTTGACATTTTTGTACTGAGCTATACCAAAAGAAAAAATACGTCCTTTGTTTTTTGTCTCGTAGTTTGATACATTAAAATTTGGAAGGTGGTTAAAATTTCATCCCGTATTTAAACCTACCACTACATTTTAATTCTACATCTCCTATATTATGTTTAACATTAACCAACTTTAAACAAACTGCGTTTATGACAAACCGTACAACAGAATAAATAGTTTAGGTCCAAGCACAGAACATGGAGAAAGGTTAGAAAGGCTGTCATGCGCCATTTGTATGAGAACCGTTGTCATCGCTTGCGCCCCAATACTACTTGTGCACATAATAAACACAAGCTTTCGCACACATTAACGAGTTCAAAGAACGCCAATCAAGCGAATTCTTTTGACGTCGCGCGATATAGATGAAAGCTGGTTACTAACATTTCTAGCCTAGCGGCTAGAAACGCTTTATTTGCTTTATTATCATTTCTAGCGATAACCAGCAGCTAGAAACGGCTGCTTACATTTCATTGAAGTATTCACATGATTTAGGTCTTTGTTTTTGTTATTTATCTCCTGATTTCTTTACTAAGGGATACATTTAACATAAATAGACATAAACAATGACTTTTGCATCTGTATTAAGTGTCAAAAACTCAAAATTCTTTTGAGAAAGAGACATTTCGCGTCCGGTTGTCATTTTTCAATTCAATTCTTTATTCCATTAATAACAAAATACATTGTGTTGGAAATTACAAGTTAAAACAATAAAATTAACAATAACAGTATCATTCATGCAATATTACGAAAGTAAATGTCTACATCAAAATAATAAAATTAGAATAATATGAAATATGTCAAAATCAAAAAGTACAATAAACAAATATGTCGTAAATAAAAAAATACATAAAATCAACATTACAAAAAGGAGAACAGTTATTTAACTATATTTTATCTTATAGCCAGTCTTATAATAACATCATTTATTTCAATTAGCATTAACATATTCTTCTACACTATAAAAACTATTTTTCAGAAGATACTTTAATCTGCTTTTAAAGTGGATCACATTTGTAATGCATTTTAAATCATTTGGCAATTTATTGAACAGTCTGACCGCTTGATATTTTGAAAAGTTGTCATTACCTATGAGCTAAAACGTTTCTTGCTTAATAAATATAGCAGAACATATTAAATGCTACTGTATAATAAAAATAAAAGTTTAACAATAAAAAATGGAATAAAAATTAATTGTTTTTCGATGCTCAAATCGGGTATATACCCGGTATCAAGCGGCTGGTTATTCGTTTCTAGCCGCTTGCTTCGGTAGTTACCCGCTTACAAGCCGCTGGTTTACAACTATACGCGCGACCAATAAAATCACAGTGCTCACTTACAAGCATTTGCTCATAACCTCTGTGGCGCGCCTGCCCCGCCTACATCGCCTTTATAACCTTTTTCCATGTTCCGTGGGTCCCAGTATGAAATTAATTTGTATAAATATAAACAAAAGCTTAGGGAACTTGCGCAGTAGATAAAGTTTTGGTCATTTTTATTTCTTCTTTTCTTTTCTTTTCTTTCTTTTTAGTTTTAAAATTTTTTTTTTCTGTGTTAGAGTACGAATTTTTGTTTCATTATTAGAATATTTTAATGCTGTGTTCGCCTATAATTGGTATATATATATATGACTTTTTTTATATAAGAATGTATTTATTATTTTGAATGTTTTTATATATATGCTGTTGCTGTTCCTTATACAATAAATAAATAAATAAATAAATTCATGATTATAGAAGTACTCATAAGTGACTGTGATTACAATGCACACCAATAATAATAAATAGGTAATATTTAATTTATGTTGATTATATCATGCATTTTGTATTCCAAATACTTTTTTTTTTTAAAGGACCTATGCTGTTGCAGAAGGCCGTTGCATACTTTACACTCTAGCACTCACCGGATCATGTTTCTTCATATGGTTGTCCAGTTTGAAGCGGTGGTTGAAGCCCAGAGCACAGAGTTCGCAGCGATGAGCGTGACGCGTGTACGAAGGCTTCTGTAAGGCGGCCTGACGTTCTGCTTCCACCTGTAGGGGTAGCCCAGGGTAGATGGGTTACTTCCAGGTCCCTTTGAGAACCCACTGTAGATCACCTACTTCTAGGCCCCTTTGAGAACCCAGGGTGACCTGCTTCCAGGTTCCTTAGAAAATCCATGGTTGATGGCCTACTTCTTAGTCCCTTTGGGAACCCAGGGTAGATGACCTACTTCTTAGTCCCTTTGGGAACCCAGGGTAGATGACCTACTGTTAAGTCCCTTTGAGAACCCAGGGTAGATGACCTACTTCTTAGTCCCTTTGGGAACCCAGGGTAGATGACCTACTTCTAAGTCCCTTTGGGAACCCAGGGTAGATGACCTACTTCTTACCAACGTATTTATAAAGAAGTAATTACTTATTGCTTATATTCTAAGATCCCACCATACAACGACCTTCACCGAGCTGTTTATTGGATGATTGGATGATTAACCAGACGGGTGCAAGTTACTAGTTCGATTTACCTGTTTATATCTGCCTACTCAAGAGTTGTGACGGGAAAAAAATAGTCAACCTAACGTTTGCATATTCTTTGGGCTTCATATTTTCGATTGGTATAAAATTTGTCTATTAACCAAACCTGTAAAAAATTTTAAATTAAAATAAAAAAAAATAATTGTTAATTAATCATACTCTGGACTGAATTTTTTTAGTCAACCCTTTTGCAATATATTTATTTGCATATTTAATTTTATATAAAATACATTTCATTCAATAACCAGCTCGGTGAAGGTCGTTGTATGGTGGGATCTTAGACTATTAAGAAAGTCATAACTTAAGATGATACTACCTAGTGCTTACGTGAAGGAAATGGGTCAACATTAATAGACATATTCTTTGGCTGAGAATGCAAACTTTTCATAGTTCTAACTTCCATTAATTACTAGATTAAGGACTACAAATTGTCACCTAAGTAATTACTTTTAGTCAAGTAATTACTTTTACTTGTTTATAAATACGGGTGTTAGTCCCTTTGGATATCCAGGGTAGGTGACCTACTTCTAAGTCCCTTTGAGAACCCAGGGTAGATGTCCTACATCTTAGTCCCTTTGGGTAGGTGACCTACTTCTAAATCCCTTTGAGAATCCAGGGTAGATGTCCTACTTCTTAGTCCCTTTGGGTACCCAGGGTAGATAACCGCTGTAATCCCTCACCTCTTCCCAGCTTAGCACGACCATTTCCAGCTGTCCATCGGGCACATTGAGCTGATGCAGCTTGCGGGCGACCCGCGGATGCCTGACTACCCCTGAGGGCTTCTCGCGACGAGCCTTGCTCGCTTTGTTGGGTTTCTTTTCATCTAGAAGGAAGATAACGTAGAAATTCCTAAGAGGTTTTCAGGTGTTGAAATACAGAATGAAATTTTTATCACTTTCCAAATTTTAATACAACAATCTAAGAGACAAAAAAAGACGTGTGGCACTCGGAGACTGCCGTGGTAAAGCTATTGCATAGCTTTTTTATCGACTTATGCAATTATAAAACTAAAAAGTATCACCGCTGTGCCGGTCGGAGTGGGGGGTGTTAGGTTATTTTCGTTACGGAATTTCTGGATTCGGTCTCCACGCTCAAGACCCCCGAATGAAGCGATGCAATAGCTTAATTTTATAATTTTATGTACTTTCTAATTTTGACTTTTGTAATTAAATTTTTCTGTTATTTTGGCAGATATGGTTACCTTAGGCAACCATACTGTCAAAATCCTTATTTTCTTAGAAATTCTTTTAAATTTCGTAAATTCAAAATTGTTCGATCGTGCCTCGCCCCGAGTGTGTGGGTGTGAGTGTAAGGTTTTTTTTCGTTACGGAATTTCTGGATTCGGTCTCCACGCTCAAGGCCCGCGATAGAAGCTATGCAATAGCTTAAAAGAAAGGACGTATTTTTTCTTTTTAGCCCAGTACAAAAATGTCAAGATATAGCACCTAGAAAATGTCCGCCAAAAATCTAAAATGTTTGATACGGAATCCTAGCAACAGTTTTTTAAAGCAATGTGCATCTTATTCGTTCATTACGATAATATTTATAAGTTGTTGAATTTGCCTTCATACCTTCACAAGCTAAGCCTGTAAAAACTAATAACCGGCCAAGTGCGAGTCGGACTCGCGCACGAAGGGTTCCGTACCAAAAAGGCCAAAAAAACGGGTTTGTTGTATGGGAGCCCACCTTAAATATTTATTTTATTTTGTTTTTAGTATTTGTTGTTATTGCGGCAACAGAAATACACAACTTGTGAAAATTTCAACTGTCTAGCTATTGCGGCTCTTGAGATACAGCCTGGTGACAGAGCGACGGACAGACGGACAGACGGACAGACAGCGAAGTCTTAATAATAGGGTCCCGTTTTTACCCTTTGGGTCCCGTTTTAACCCTAAAAACTATGTTGCGAAAAGTATTAAAAACTTGACCTACATTCTTTTACTTCATAAATGGGCTTTAAATACGATACATAACGCCTATAAAAATTTTTGAAGACGACAACGACGAAAAAGTCATCTTGTATATCAACATTTATGCAACATCGAAATGAATAAAAAAAAAATAAAAAAATAATAATAAATATTTAAGACATGCCTCACTGGGCCACACAGAGCCATCTAGTCCCAAATTAAGCTACTATTAAGTACCCTGTCGTATGGGGTACTAGACAACCGATAAACTTACTTATATACTTTTTTTTTTGTAAATACATACTTATAATACATAGAAAACACCCAGACCAGTACAAACAGACATGTTCATGCATACAAATATTTGTACTGTGCGGGGATCGAACCCGCGACCCATGGCTCAGAAGCAGTGTATACTACCGCTGATCCAAATGGTCGTCAAATGAATGTAATTACCTTTACCATCTCTTGTACCTAAATGTTTGTAGCCATTCTAATTATGTTATGAGTGAATAAATGAATATGAGTAACAAAAACGAAAATTGAATGATTTTAAACCAAAACATTGCTAGTGCAAATTGAAAATAAAAACTCCTTAATTTAAAGTTTCGACTGCCTGAGTTGGGATTCGAACCACAACCTTTAGCTTACCAGGCCACTGTTCTTACCATTTACAGCACCCTATAGTTACCTTTTTTGACAGTTACCTAGTCATTATTTGTATCGACAAATGTATTAGAAGTAATAATATTTCAAAGTATAGATGTTACCTTCATAGTAATTCGCGCATTAAATCTGTTCCGAGCAATCCAAAACTGCACACATCGACAAGTTTCACTGATGAGCAGAACAAAAGATGCGAAATAGCACGCAAATGAAAGAGATGGATATAGTTTTTAATGATTACCGCTCGTGACTGCACTCGACGTGGACGTTGTAAAAATATACTAATTAGAGCGTATTTGAGTCTTCACAACGCGCGCGCTTATAACATAATATCTGCTTCGTTTTATTATAATATCATTGATTAGAAGAGTATCATCAATTTTCATGTCAATATCAAGTAGAAAATTTTACCCCAGATATAATCCTTTGTGGGTGTTGGTGGGGGTTAAAAGAGGAGGGTTGAAAATTTGTATGGGCAATCAATAACTTCTAAAAAAATTTAGAAATACTCTATAGAGTTTCGAGATTGAAATCTACAACCCAAAAAATATTTTACATTACAAAAAATATACAGGGTGGTCCAAACGGTGACGTCCAATTTTTTTTTTGGATTCCTTATCTATCCAAATATACCCTATATATTTTTCTTAGTTTACGAGATATATTTTTTTCTTAAATTTTCAAAATTTTCGGTGTAATCAGTTTTAAAAAAGGTTTCCCTACTTTTTATTATGTTATGTCAGAATTTTTTTGCAGTATGATCTTTATAAATTGAACTTACTTAGATAAAATTATCAGCTAGCTAAACCTAACCAAAGTTTCCGAAAAATATACAGAAAGTCAATAGTTTCCGTTCAAGCTAGTCAGAGCTTTATTTTAAAATTTATTATTTCAAAAGCTGAGGCTTTCGGGACGTTTTTGAAATGATCTAAGAAACTGTGAAACCACTTTTTTTTAATTCACAGTTCAATCTGAGTAAGTTTAATTTATAAGGATTATACTGCGAAAAAAATCTGACATAACATAATAAAAAGTGGAGAAACTATTTTTAAAACTGATTACACCGAAAATTCTGAAAATTTAAGGAAAAAAATCTAGAAAACTAAGAAAAATCGGGTACCATATATTTATGAATCGATGTATGATGATTGTCTACGATTTTTTTCCTCTAGATAATAATATAAATATAAATATTTAAGACATGCCTCACTGGGCCAGATAGATCCATTTAGTCCCAAATTAAGCTACTATTCAGTACCCTGTCGTATGGGGTACTAGACAAAAGATAAACTTACTTTATACTTTTTTTTTGTAAATATGTACATACTTATAATACATAGAAAACACCCAGACCAGTACAAACAGACATGTTCATGCACACAAATATTTGTAGTGTGCGGGGATCGAACCCGCGACCCATGGCTCAGAAGCATCGTTTACTACCGCTGATCCAAATGGTCGTCAAAATATAATGAATGATCATAAAACTAAGAAGAGTATTTTTTAAATTTAATTCTTTTAAATCATACCAGTTTTGGTGCCCTGTTTTCTTCGTCCCCTAGAATTATATTTCTTTCCATCTTCTCCCTCTGCTCTCTTCTTGAGTGGCTCCTCGTCAGACTCTCCGAACTCCTCTAAATCTGTGTTTGATTGTTTCAGAACTATTTGGGTTTTAGTTTCATTTGTGTTATCTGAAGATGATTGTATTACATCCTGAAATAATTTATAATTATTGTTTATAGAATCACATCTAATAAAATAACTATGAATGAAAATTATGCGACTCTGATAGGCGAGACACATAGAAAAACCGATGGAATTTGGGGCAGAAAAGTTCTGGAATACAGATCTTTGGGTAGGCCCACTACCAGGTGGACCGACATGTGAATGTAGCGGAAAGCTGGATGCTTATGTTCAGCACTATAAATTGTTTGGCTGATATAATAGTAAAGTAATGGTCTATAATCATCCCACTGCAGGCAAAGGCTTCCATCATTGAATTCAAGTTACCACAGCAATGATGGGTACTGGCATATGGTGATCACAAACAAACCCGAGCAATTTCAGGGTGGTGGAATCTACCTCCTAGTGGTCCACCCTGGGCAACGGCATCGTTGGTTTTCTAACCAATGATGAATGGCTAACAGATCCTTCTGCATTGGTAGGCTTCGTAAGAGGCTGCCTGGATGCTACCACCCTCCTGCCGGAGTCCAGCGACAAACAGTTGTTCTGTGTTCCGCTGGTGTGTGGGAGAAACAGTGCCTCTGGGTAAAAGCTCGCTCAATCTTAGGCTTCTTCTTTACCGTAGAGTTAAGTATGAAGTCAAGACCAAACCCATAATTTATTAAAAAAAAAGTTCGAAAATTTGAATCTTTGTTGCCTAACCCTGAGATATTGTCCCTGTATTTAAATCACTACATCAGAGGGTCGATACTCCCACTTACTACTAAGTACAGGCAACGGCAGGTCAACCTACCCAAAAAGTTAAATGTCATTAAATTGATTTTTAACTTTAAGTCCAACGAGTAGAGATCAATATCAATTGAGAAAATTGGACGTTTTGTGGTAGGTTGACGTGCTGTTGTCAGTACATAAATAAATTAAAAAAAAAACTTTATTACTAAAAAAAACGTTGCCTACATAAGAAATCTAGGTATCCCTGGCATCTGTGAGAGGTAGGTTTTTATACCTGACCTGAGTAACAAAAGCCATCGCTTCCACCGTGCAAACGAGTAGAGTTAATGACGACCATTTGGATCAGCGGTAGTAAACGCTGCTTCTGAGCCATGGGTCGCGGGTTCGATCCCCGCACAGTACAAATATTTGTGTGCATGAACATGTCTGTTTGTACTGGTCTGGGTGTTTTCTTTGTATTATAAGTATGTATTTACAAAAAAAAAGTAGATAAGTAAGTTTATCGGTTGTCTAGTACCCCATACGACAGGGTACTTAATAGTAGCTTAATTTGGGACTAGATGGCTCTGTGTGGCCCAGTGTGGCATGTCTTAAATAATAAATAAAAATAATAAATAAAGTTAATATGGTAAGTTTTTTTTTTTTTTTTTCGGCGGTAGTTTGCAAACATATTTACATCAGCTCCTAAATTTTATTTATTTAATAATAGTAAATCTTCTACTTCGATAGTAATTATAATCAAAATTTCATTTATATTGTACATAGTCTTTATTAAAGTGAAGTGAACCTTTTCTCATGATTATTTAGTGAGATCAAAGCTTTTACCTGCCGGTGACAGTTTTCTTGAATAAAGTCACTCAAGTCTTGATTCCACGCACTTGCTATAAACACTAATGACAACACCAATGAAGATGGATGGCTATGGTGAAATTGTGGAATCTCAGCTAGCCCTTGAGCGGTCTCTCATGCAACGAATGTCTGAGTTTGAGGCACACCTTCAGGCAGTTAAGGCTTCTTCGGCTCCTGATCTGGATTTAAGTCTGGCATCTCTCTCTCGCGACTTCTGTGCTTTTCGTGATCATACTTTTGGAGTTTTAGACATTTTGCGGAAGCAGATCTCCGAGATCAGCAAAGGTATGGACGTTGTTGAGACAAGACACAGAAGAAAATATGTCCTCTTGTCTGGAATACCAGAGGCCACTAATGAGGACCCTGCTGCTGCTTGTCTGTCTGTGATACATGGAAACCTCGGTCTTCCTGACATTACTAAGGCCTCCATATCGGTCTGCCACAGACTGGGTAGTAATAGGACTGATCGAGCTCGACCAATCATCATCAGGTTTGCTGAACAGCATGTGCGGTCGCTTGTGTGGAGTAAGAAGACGATGCTTAAGGGTTCTCCATATGTTCTCTCCGAGTTTCTGACTAAAACTCGACAAGCTATTTTTATGTCTGCCCGTAGACATTTCGGCATGAGACAAGTATGGTCAATTGATGGAAACATCTACATCAAGCTGCCTAACGGTGACCGGGCACGTATTACTAACGGAGATCAGCTACATCATCTTATGAAGGCTCATCCGGCACCTCAATTCAACCTCTCATCCCCGCAGCATCCAGCCCCAGCCGTCGCTGCTGTTTCCAAGCCTGTGTCTACCAAGACGAAACGCTCTTGCAGGAAATAGGACGGGTTTATTTTGTTTTTGTTTTTTTCCCCTATTAGTTTATATATATATTGTAGGTAGGTAGACACAACACTAATATTTCCACCCTCACTTCTCTTTACTGATATTTTGATTCTTTATGCGTAGTTTTGCTTTTCTTGAATAATTTTTTTTTTCATTATTGTTGTTCATTGCACTCTTGTACACTCAACATAGAACTTTGCGCTGTCAAGTGTTTTTATTTTTGATTTTGACGTTTGTTTTCTGTAGTTTTAATAAGGAAGCAAAGACATTCCTACTTATTCGGCCTTTCAATATTAAGCGTGTGATTTTATTAAGGTTATCTTTTTTTTTTACTGTAAACTTTTTTTTTGCTTTTGTGTTAATTATTGTACCTTAGAATTGTACGCATGTATGCAGAGTGTGTCTACCAAACCATTACCATACCATTACTGATTTTGTTTTATTCACATTTGTTGGAAACCGTCAACCGGCAGGTTATGTACTGAACTTAATCAGGCTTTACTTATATATATATTTAGTATAATAGTATTATATTTATAGTTGCACAAAAGAATGTCTAGCGATGACTCATTTCACTCTGCCAGTGATTCCCCTTCTTTCCAGTCTCTAAATTCTTCAGCTTCTCTTCAAAATAATCTTTACTTAGAACTAAACAATTGTGGCAATCTTTTAAATGTTTGCCACATCAATGCTCAAAGCATTCCCCAGCATCACTCCGAATTAATCAACACTTTCTCTTCTGACATCGTGCATGCTGTTTTAATTTCAGAAAGTTGGCTTAAGCCAAATCTACAATCAACTTTTTTTCCACTACCTGGTTTTGTCTTGATTCGCAATGACAGACTTGGGAAGGGTGGCGGTGGAGTGGCGGTCTATTTGCGCAGTGATATCCCTTATAAAATAATTCATATCACTCCCGGTGAATATTGTGATTCACTCGAATACATTTTTCTTGAAATCGTTTTGAAAGGGACTAAAGCTGTGCTTGGAGTCGTATACTGCCCTCCTTCAACAAACTACTTCTCCAAACTGGAATCGGTCTTTGAGATCATTGCCTCTGAATATTCCCACTTCATAGTTCTAGGTGATTTTAACACTGATCTTCTCAAAAAAACTTCTCGCTCTTGCCAACTCCATTCTATTATTGAGTCTGTAAATCTTTCTATACTACCGTTGAATCCCACACACCATAATCTCGATTCCGATGATTCCTGGATTGATCTAATTCTTACTTCACGTCCGGACTTATCCACCAAGCATGGTCAATTACTTGCCCCTGGTTTCTCACGACATGACTTGATTTTTTTGTGTTATAAACTCTGTCCTCCCAAACACAGGTCAGAGACTGTGCAAATGCGTAGTTGTGCCAGAATTGACCATGATAGGCTGCTATCTGACTCACTTGCAGTTGACTGGTCAGTGATTGATCTTGCGGATAATGTGGATGACAAAGTTCACTGTCTCAATGAAAATATACTGCGGCTCTTTGACAAGCATGCACCGATTCGTTCTGTGCGAGTCAGGCGCCCACCTGCTCCTTGGATGACGAGTCCGGTTCGTGAGGCCATGGTTAGGCGGGATGTGGCATTCCGTACATTTAAAAATAATCGTTGCACTAGAAACTGGGAAGCTTTCAAACGGGCCAGGAATCGTTGTAATAATTTGGTCAGAGCTGCCAAGCGACATCATATCCATCAAAACGTACTTGATGCTTCTAGTTCGAATGTCTGGAAATTTTTAAAGAGTATTGGACTGGGCAAGTCGTTATCTGCGCCGCCTCCAACTTTTGCTCCCAACGAGCTAAACATTCACTTCTCTTCGCCCTCTCTCTTGAATAACTCTGTTAAGCTCGCCACTATTTCTCACTTACAATCGTTGCCTTGGCCTTCTGCCAACTCTTTTGCCTTCTCCTCGGTCACCGCTGATGAAGTTCGTAAAGTTGTTCTTTCAATAAACTCCAAGGCTGTTGGTTCTGATGATATTAGTAGAACCATGATTATATCAATTCTGGATGTCATTCTCCCAGCTATCGCTCACATTATCAATTTTTCTCTCGATAGCGGTTGCTTCCCTTCCATTTGGTGCCGTGCTCACATAATTCCTATACCTAAAGTGACCAATCCTTCCTCTCTAAATCAATTTCGTCCTATCTCTATTCTACCTTTTCTATCTAAAATTCTTGAAGCTGTTACTTACAATCAGTTCTCCAAATTTATCTTTGATAACGCAATACTAAGCAACTTTCAATCTGGTTTTCGTCCTGCGCATAGCACCACTACTGCTCTCCTAAAATTAGTTGATGATATTAGATCCGGCATGGAGGAGTCTCTGGTAACTGTTCTGGTCCTGATTGACTTTTCCAACGCTTTTAACGTCGTTGACCATGACATTCTCTTAGCCATCCTTTCTCATCTTCGAGTCTCATCAACGGCTTTAAACTGGTTTTCCTCTTATCTTCGCGGCCGTCAGCAGGCTGTACGTCTTGGACATACCTTCTCAGACTGGACCAATTTGTCAGCTGGTGTGCCGCAGGGAGGAATACTGTCACCCCTTTTATTTTCTGTATTCATAAACATTCTTACTTCCCATCTTTCTTCAACCTATCATCTCTATGCTGACGACCTTCAGTTGTACTCTCAGGCGCATCCTTCGAAAATTGATGATGTCGTTTGTCGGCTCAATGACGATTTGCATAGAATTAGCGTTTGGTCAAGTAACTTTGGCATAAGGGTTAATCCCAGCAAGTGTCAAGCTATCATCGTCGGTAGCCCTGGTCAGCTTCGTCGACTGGACTTTTCGTCTATTCCTCCTATTATGTTTGATGGCATTGTTGTCAATTATTCTCCATGTGTCAAAGATCTGGGACTTTTCATTGACAGCACTTTGAGCTGGCGCGAACATGTCAAAGAAGTTAGCAGGAAGGTTACTGGTACTCTAAGAGCTCTCTACCGCCTTAAAAACTTTCTTCCTTCCTGTACTAAGACCTTGCTTGTGCAGTCTCTGGTCCTGCCTATAATCGACTATGGGGACGTATGCTGCTCCAACATGTCACAAGATCTTCTTAATAAATTAGATCGCCTCCTGAACAACTGTATACGCTTCATTTTCGGCCTTCGCAAATTTGACCATGTTTCCAAGTTCCGCTCCCAGCTTCACTGGCTCCCTATCAGGCACCGCAGGAGTATTCGAACTCTCTGCGCCCTTTACTCAATCCTCTTCGATCCTAAATCACCTTCTTATCTTAAAGATAAATTTTCTTTTCTTCACACTACGCACGATAGAACTCTCCGTTCTGCTGATACACTTCAGTTATTTACTCCTCGACATACTTCTGGTTTTATGTCTGACTCATTCGTTCTGACGGCTGTACGACTCTGGAATGGACTGCCCTCCAAAATTAGACAATCTTCTTCTAAATTTACTTTTAAGAAGGCTTTGCGAAGTCACTTTAAAGACTAATTTTCTTTCTTATCCATCATGAATCTCGTTGGCATTAATTCTGTGTGCAATCATATTATGTTTGTGTATTTATGTATGTTTAGATTTTAGATTATTACCTATTATATTTATGTAAGTTTATTGTTAGTAGTTGCATGCTTGCTTAAATAATTTAATTTGATTTTTTTTTTCTCTTTTTGCACCGCCTGTGTCATCTCTGCTTGACCCCAAGGTTGACTGGTAGAGAATGCTTTTAGCATTAAGTCCGCCTTTTGTACTTTAGTTTTTTAATTGTGCAATAAAGTGTAAAAATAAATAAAATAAATAAGTGAATGGTAGTAAGATACAAATATGTCGAATTAACCTAATCAATTAGTTAAATAGTAAACTTTTAATTACAAAAGCAAGAAAGGTAATTTGTATGTGTGTGTGTTCCTTATGTCTGTGTAAGTAATAAATTTTCTGTGTTTAGATAATCTAGTTTGTGTAACCAATCTCTAACAATACCTTTAACTTCTGAACTTGGAAGTGGTATATATTCTATATTTAACTAATTTTGTTATACAGATATGCCGCCATATAGCACTGCTGCCGTCTAGCAGAAGAACATATTTCTTATTATATAGTAATATTATAAAGCTGAAGAGTTTGTTTGTTTGAACGCGCTAATCTCAGGAAGTACTGGTTCGAATTGAAAAATTATTTTTGTGTTGGATAGTCCATTTATCGAGGCTATATAACATCACGCTGCGACCAATAGGAGCGAAGCA
The DNA here is from genome assembly GCA_949315895.1 of Anania crocealis. Classification (NCBI taxonomy): domain Eukaryota; kingdom Metazoa; phylum Arthropoda; class Insecta; order Lepidoptera; family Crambidae; genus Anania; species Anania crocealis. Next base: position 1,564,515 of record OX438876.1, read on the forward strand.
TAAGTGAAAAATGTTGCAAAAATAGTCGCGAGCATAACAACAGAAATTGACGCGGACGAAGTCGTAGGTAACAGCTAGTTTACCAATAACTACAGCTTTATAATATTAAGTATAGATATTCATACCTTAAAATCATCAGCCATATCCCCTGCATCAACATGTACAACGTAGCCATCATAATCAAATTCCTCATCTTTCCCTTCAACCTTCAGGAATGGTATTTCTAATGACTTATAATTTTCTGATGTTTCTAACATCTTACTATCATTTGGGACAGTCTCTTTATTGTCTTCAAAGTAAAATTCAGGTGGGTTAGTACATACTGTGAGGTTAGAGAGTCTTGGTGGTGTAGTAATGTGGCGGAGCTGAAAAAACAAATGCTAATCTTATTATAAAGTGAGTTTTTTTAACGTCTAACAAACAAACCATTAATTTATGTTAATTATAAAGCTTATTATGTTACTTTTTTCAGCAAATCTAATCAAGTATGATCCGTCCCTGATTTTATGCCAACACTTCTTCAAAGTATTTAAATAGGTATTTCATCTAAGCTGACTGTCGAACAGCTGTAAATATGCTTGTTTCCTAACATTTGATGAAACTATGCTGGCTTACAGCTATAATAATATGCTTGAAAAATTGTGTGCCTCGGTAGCTTCATTGAAAAAGCAACGTGCCCAGTATGCATGAAGATGCAGGTTTGAGTCCCGTCTGAGACAATACTTTTAAAATTTAAATACAAATATGATATTAATATCAATATGTAATATTATTTATAAAATTCTCGTGTCACAATGATAGTTACCTTACTCCTCCGAAACGGTTTACTGATTTTCACCAAATTTTATATGCATATTCAGTAGGTCTGAGAATCAGCTACTATCTATTTTTCATACCCCTAAGTGATAAGAGTTGTTCACCCTTAACATTTTTTTTTAATATATGGACAAAATTTTTTGTTTTTATTTTTCGCATTAAAAAATACATACAACCCAAAATTTTTACCCTTTTATCAGCAACCCCTATTTTTTAATAGCCATTTTAGTAATTTAATCATTTTTATGGCAAAACAATGTTTGCCGGGTCAGCTAGTACTTAATATAAAGACATTGCTGAGCCCTTACAGGGTAATGTTTGTGTCCAATTAATTAATTTATTATTATTATAATTTATTAAAGAACAATGTTTACAATTTGTTTTATAGCATATAGACCCACAAAGCCGACTAGTGGGCTTGACTGTGGGTTCTTTGTACAACGTGCAATTGAAATAAAAATAGTTACAGCCTATTATCATCCCACTGCAGGAAAAAGACCTCGATCATTGAATTCATGTTACCACAGCAATGATGGGGTTGCCTAATGCGGGTTGGTGATCACAAACACGAACAACGTTCGAAAATTCGAAACTTTTTGATGCCCGACCCGGGGATCGAACCTAGACCAACGGGGCGTAAAAATAAAAGGATAATAATTTACAATAATTGTCAACTAACATCGTAAAAAAAATTATGATGCAATAAAGTGCTTTAGCTTTGACATTGAACATTCAGACAATCTCACCATGTACTGAACCAGGTGTCCGTGGGCATGTTGCACTTGTTTCTTGTATCTCAACGTTCGTTTGATGATCGCTGTGCATTCCCAGCACAGAGCAGAGGGGTGATTAAGATGATCCTGGAAGAAGTTATTTATTACGATTTAAAATTATCAAGAAATAAAAGTAGACTCGTTCCACTGTAGGGCAAGGACGTCCATCATTTAATCAAAGTTACAGCAATGATGGGTTTACAAGCTGAAGTGGCAGTGGGCTGGCCATATTAGCCGCAGAACCGCTGGGGTAAACGAGTTCTTGAGTGGAGACGACGTCTCGGCAAACGTAGTGTAGGACGTTCTCAGACCAGGTGGAGTGATGATTTGCGCAGGATGGCTGGCAGGAGCTGGATGCAAGAAGCCGAGGATCAATCTAAGTGGCGTGCAACAGGACAGGCCTATGTCCAGCAGTGGACTGCGATAGGCGATGATGATGATTATGAATCGTTACATAAATAGAATTAACTATTATTTAAAAAAATACTTACGTAGTCCGAATAACATACAAGAGGGTCGATTAATTCTTTGAAAAATCTTCTGATTTCCGGATCAGACACAGACTTTAATTTTCTGTCAACACTCAAGCAACCTTCACAGATTGGTTTTAAAGAGGTAGAAATGAATTCTATATTCATTTTTGCAGGAGAAAGTTAATTAAAAGTAACTTGTTTTTAATGTAACCACATAGCATTGTATGTATTCGTGAGTTTTCTTCTACTATTTCAACGCTTGTCTGTCAAACTTTGACCGTCAAAGTCAACGCTGAAGGTAAATGTAAAACGGATTCGCGCTTAACGGAACGCACGAGAGACGGCGGTGGGGAGTGGGGCAGCAGTTTTTGTATTCTAACTGACATTAGGACATTAATATAACTTATAACTTTGTAAATCTAACGAACATTTTTGAAGACTGCTGCAAGATACTTAATATTTTACTTTAAATGAAGACAAGTTGGCCATACAAACAAGTACAACTTATATTTCTTGTAAGTACATACTTCAACGTCCATAGATTTAATTATTTCAATATATTACCCGATATAACGGTATCGTAATAACGATATTTTTAAAATTAGTCTCTTGTATCAAAATATACTTTAATAGCGGTCCCGCCCAGGCTTCGCACGCATATAGATTTCTTTATTTCAGCAGAGCTACCATCCTGTTTTTGTAACTGAGAGAAAAAGCTCTTTTGACCACTATCGTTGTTCTGTGTTTGAAATTAGTTTTTCAGAGCTCCATCTTATTTTCATAGCGTCATTCTTTCGATAGCGAAATGACGTGTGGTTTGTGTGCGAATAGCTACAAATTCAACATTTCGCCGATCATTATATCTAATAGCCGGGTATCAACACAATAAGAGAGTGTGGCTGAGTGTGCTCGGACCCACTTTATTTATTTTATTTATTAACGGACTGTGTCAATGGGGACTACCGTTTTTTTGCTCACCAGTTGGCGCCACTGTAAACTGAGGTCCGGAGATATAGCTACCAAAGGCGATTGGCGCCGAAACAAAGTGTTATATCTTGAATCTAATTAAGGTTATATTGTTTATAAATAACTATCTTGATATCAACAAACTAATTTCTGAAATAGTTTCTCTTGAGGCCGCCTATTTTTGCGCTTTTTCTTAATTCCGCTTTTAAAGCGTTCACATTAATCGCCAAATAATCCATATTTGCGATATTTTACGAAGGAGATCACTTTCCAGCAGGTAAATTAAAGAAATTATAATTTATGCAACAAATTCCGCTATAACCAGTACAAAGTGAATGATATTGGACCTCACGCGACACTAGCGCCTCTAGTGGCAAATTCACTAGCGATAGCCCCCATTGCCCTTACTTAGTTGTAAAATTGTAACGTATGCAGATGACACTGCTCTTCTTGTCCATGGTAAGACTTGGGAGGAAGCACGCACCTATGCTGAGAATGCCTTAAGTTCGGTAAATTCATGGCTGTCCTATCCTCACCGTCGTCTGAATCTTGCTAAGACCTTATTTGTTACTTTCGCTCCTAGACTTTTATCCCAACCTGACTGCAACTTTAGTATATCTGCACATGTTAACTCTTGCCCTAACTTAAGCTGCCACCCGGGTTCTCCCTGCGATTGATTTAAAATCCTACGCTTGAACCACGTCAAATATTTGGGGGTTGTTGTTGACAGTTTACTGCACAGGTTCACTGTCATGGAAGGAACATATCGGAGCGGTATCTTTACGTATCCGAAAGATGATTTTTATTTTTCGAAAACTGCGAGGTAGTGCTGACGAAGGTACATTAAGAACAGTCTATATATCCCTTGCTCAGTCTATTTTAACTTATTGTAACACTGTATGGTGCTCTACAGCAAAAACCAGCCTAATCCTTCTTGAGAGAGCTCAACGAGCAGTACTGAAAGTGATGGCATTTAAACCCTGTCGTTATTCAACGGCAGAAATTTATAAGTTATGGAAGGTTCTGTCCATACGTAAGCTATACATCCTAAATGTTATCCTTCGTAAGCACAAATCTCGTAATTTTAACTCTGACTTGGCTTTGAATATTAGATCATACAACAGAATATTCACCATAGAGAAATGTTCCACTAGATTGGCTAGAAGCCTAGAAGGCAATATCTATACTTTAGTTCAGTGTAATACAACAAAATAAACTATAAACTGCATATTTATAGTATTTATCTCTTCGCGAGTGTAGGGGTGCTTTGTATAAGTGGCTATTTAGCCTCAAATTTGAAGAAATTAAGTCTATTATCCCTTAAAATAACACACACTCATACACAAACACGCACATTCACACACGCACACACACACACACACACACACACACACACGCGCGCGCGCGCGCACACACGCACGAACACACACAAACACGCACATCTAGTTACGCATACACTTTGCATTGCTTTGTTTTACAGTTTTAATAGAAAAGTCTAAAATTTAATTTTATTAAATTTTTGTTATTTTATTCTGTGGTTCATCTGTATTTAATTTGTTCGAGGTGGGCGTTAATAACTGCGACACAGGCTATGACTAATTGCAGTTAGTATCGTAAATATGTTTCTGTTCAATGTTATATCACAAATGAAATATTTTGTATTTGTATTTTGTAGATTAAAGGAAACTTTAAATTTCCTGATTAAAGAAAGGAAACAAGCCTAACGTACACAGTCACAGACTTTATTTAAATAACAGTAGACATTAGACAATACACTTATTAGAATTCTTGGAAGTCTAACGTGGTGGAAGTTTCCTCAGCAACAGGATTAACTTTTTAAGGTTAACTTTAAAACTGTGAAAGGACTCGTTAATTCCTGTTATTTTAAAACCACTTCAAAAAAGGAGGAGGTTATAAATTCAAATTTTTGTGATACTTAGTCGTTTATTCGTAAATACATATCCTAATATTAGCTAAAATATGCTTGCGACGCAAATCTGTAAAGTTTCTTTTTTAAATGCCATAATTTTATTTTAACTTGAAAAATTTTGTCAGCTGGGACTTGAACCCGCAACTGTAAGCCGCGGGAAAATAAAACAAACAAAATATTTATATACATTTTATTTCGATTGGAAATTACAACCGTTACGCTAAATTAAACATTGTACTAAAATTGTACATACAACAATCCACACGAATCGACAAAAATAAATAAAACCGAACAACCAAACTTTGAAAAACTTAATCTAATGTTAATGGTATAAATAATTAATTAAATAACGTTTAATTAAATTTGAAATGCATCCAGTGAAGTGACATGATCTATTCACCACAGATCAGGCACTGTGGATGTACCTCAAATCGTCGTTAGATGGCGTTACGTGAATTCATTTGAAAAAAAGAGGCCAAACATTTTAAAACACCTCTTTACAAGAAACAAAATGGCGCCAGTGAGCTCGTTAGTCATAATTTTTGGGGCAGCAAAATATTCTAACAACATCAAATGTTCCAAATAAAGCATTTGAAAATAACACTCATCATAACAGTCGTCGTAAACCTATATATATAAGGTCCTGTTGATTAAATGCATGTAGAGGAAATTACAATTTGTATCCCACTTCTTTAGGTAAAATTATTAAAGGTACGTAGTTTTGCACTGCCAGAATTTGACTTATTGAAAATGCAGTTCGTGTTATTTAATGACTTTCATAATATACAAATGCAAAGTCATTATTTAAAACACGAACTAAACCTTAGTTTACAATTTAAATTACAATTTCGAAGATCAGTATCATCTTGACAAGCTACTTCCGTAATTTTCAATACTGGTCTTATTTGTTTGTGTTTAGCTCACTGGATAAATCAGACTAGATTCCTCACAACGTCCCCATTTCATGATTTATTGATTTTATCCCCAAACTCTTTCTTGCTGTATTCTTCTATATTCTCGCTTATGCTTGTTGCCACTGATATTTCAGTCACAGGTTCGCTTTTCTCATCTTTCGAGTCTTTTGATTCTCCAAAGAATATCGCCACATCGTTGTCGTCTACCTCGTCAACCGAATGAACATTTTCAATATTTGGAGGAGGTACAACAATTGTGTGTGTCACGGAATTATCAGCCCTTAAATCACAATCAGAGTGAGGAATATCACCTCTATGGCTGTGACTTATTTCGCTCTTAAGAATCTTCTTGATATCCTTATTGCTACTTTGAATTTCTTGATCAGCATTCTTCTGTTTCTCCTTCGTCCTATCAATCGGTTCGTACCCAGCTGGTAGGACTAAACCTCCATCGTCAATCTTGGAGAAATCCAAAGAGCTTGATTGTTCAAAGTTAATTTTTGCGTTACTCTGGTCGAAGTTGAAGTTTTGTGTTTGAGGTTTGAAATTAGGAGGTTGTTGTTGTTGTGATGGTTGCTCTATAGCTTGCAGAATACTCTGTAGAAGACCTTCAGAGAGTAGCTGCTCATGTGGAATTGATGGAGGACCAGTCTTGCCTCTTAAGCCATCATCTGCTGATTGGATTTGCAAAGAGTAACTTGTATGTTTTCCTCTGACAGGAATTTCTGTCTGACCGAACTGTGTTGAAGCCTGCTGATTCAAATTCTGGCTATTAGAGACAATCTTTTGCTGCAACTGTTTGGTCTCCTCACTCAGGTTGCGAATCTTCTCAGATGTCTGCAATATCTGTTGCGACACATACTGTAATCTGTCATCTTGTTTGTAACTGTGTTTTCCTGAATCATCTTTGATTGATTTTCCTTTCTGCACTGTGTGCTTTTCAGTCTTCTCTTTCTTGATGTCATTGCTTGGGAGAATAGTCTGGACGAGAGTATGAGAAGCAGTAGCAAGGTCTTTGGTGTTATAAGAGACTGATTCGCTGCCAGGAACAGGAGTGTTGAAACCGTTTTGAGGAGATATTAACGTCTGCTGATTCTTGGATAGTGTCGAGCCCAAAGAACTAAGACTGGCGACGTAGCTTGACGCTAGATCTGACGGGATTTTATCTCCAAATTTGGCAGCTTTAAGAATAGCTTCGTGATATGGACAGTGTTTAAGAATAGCCGCTGCGTCAAGGCTAGATAAGTTCAGCTTAGCAAGTATGGTGCCATCTACTGAAGCTGTCACTGAGTTTTGATTTGATGATGAAGCACTGTGGTCTCCAACAGTCAGGAGTGGCACTGAGTAAGAGTCGATTGGTGACCCATACAAGTTGCTGGGCTGTTGCTGTAAAGACTGGAAGTTGATGGGGCTGCCCGCATGAGGTAAGCTGAACAAGTTAGACGGTTCAATGGACAAAGATACTCCGCTTCCATGATTTCCAGTCTGATGGTTCACATCTTTAACTTCACGGATTGGTGGAGGCAAGTACGCGGGGCCTTGATGCACGTGATTTGTTCCCAAGAAATCTTTCTGGTGTGTTGTATGACTTATTTGCTGGAAAAGACCTTCAGGCACCGACTCTCTGAACTTTATTGGATGTCTTGGACTATGGCCTCCTGTATGGCCACCTCCTGAGAAAGTTCCGTGGGGTATGGGCAAGTGTGGAGGTGGGTGTCTTGGTGGAGCGCCGTACTGGCTTCCAGGTGGGACTCCGTATACTCCAGAAGGTGGGATCAGACCTTTAGCTCCTTGCTGTCGTAAAGATGGAGGATACGGGCCATTAGAAAGAGACTCTAAAGGTGGTGCTCCATATGAATCACTAGGTTTTCCTGGTCCGGTGGTGAAAGATGAGGATTGAATGAATTTTACATCATTCTGATGTCCGTGAGATTGTATAAATTGAACATCATTCTGATTACCATGAGATTGGCTGAAATGACCATCATTCTGATGACCATGAGATTGCCCGAACTGACCACCATTCTGTTGTCCATGAGATTGCCCGAACTGACCATCATTCTGTTGTCCATGAGATTGCCCGAACTGACCACCATTCTGTTGTCCATGAGATTGCCCGAACTGACCATCAATCTGTTGTCCATGAGATTGCCCGAACTGACCACCATTCTGCTGTCCATGCGATTGGCTGAATTGCCCGTCATTTTGTGGACCATGCTCCGTGTAATGTGCTTCAAATACAGTCTTCGACTGATCTATGTGGTTCGAGTCTCCACCAACAATAGCGTTCAAGTCAATATTCGCTAAGGCGTCCTGATGGACACTAGAGTAACCGGTTGTGATTTGAGCTCCAGCAAAGGCAGAGGGCCCGTTAACATCAGGCAATGAGTTGCCATCCAGGTTCAAGTGGATCTCTTGTACTTGAGGTGGAGGCGGTGGGGGTCCGTATTGGTCACCTATATGCTGCTCACCATGAACAAATATAGGTTTTGATACTCCAGGTATTGGTTTCCAGCCATCGTAGAGAACGTGGGGAGGTGTTGGGGGCGCTGGTATGCCTGGGTGTGGCGGACGAGGGTTGGGATCTGGCTGAGGAGGTCCGTAATGTCCAATGTCGCTGCCATGGACAACTACTTGGTCGTTGGGGCCCACTGGACCCAGAGAATGACCAGGTGGCCCGTAAACATCAGCTGGAATCGGGAAGTTTGGTTTCAACTCTCCTGTTATGGGTGTGCCGTAAATTGGTGCTGGTAGATTCAGTCCAAGGTCGACATTGTTGTCGATAGTTCCAAAGTTAGCTCCAACGCCGAAAGTTTGGGAAAACGATGGCAAAGAGATAGGAGGCAGTTCAGGAAGTGATGGTAAGTTTAGAGGAGGTCCGTAGGTAGCTTTGGGGGGGCCGTATACCGGCTTAGGAGGGCCATAGACAGGCTTGGGTTTTGGCACGCCATATACAGGTTTAGGGAAAGAGATCTTCGGTGGTTTAAAAGGGGCTCCATAAGTCGGTTTGGGCAGACTTTGTTTTGGTGGTCCGTAAGTTTTCTTCGGAGGCCCATATATGGGTTTTGGAGGACCGTAGCTGGCTTTAGGCGGGTTGTAGTGTTTTGGTGGACCATATATAGGTTTGGGCTTGAAGATGGGCGGTGGGGGTCCTTCGTAGGTCTGGCTAGGGAACACTACAGGAGAGGGAGGTCCGTAAGCGCCCGGAGGGGGTTCCTGCAAAATGTTATTGTTCTGGAACTCTGGAACTCCGTATACAGGCGCGGGGTGAGGTAGGTCCGGAACTGTAAAATAAAATTACATTGTAAGCAGTTGTTTATTAGAGTATACTAGCTTTCCGTCCGTGGCTCTGCCCTCTGTCTTTTTTCTAGTAATCTATCTTCTTTGTTAGTACCTTAAAAATCAAACGGTTCACTAATTAAATCACGAAATAACAGACACACAGACAAAGTAACTTCCGCATTTAAACAGGGTGAAATTTTAACCACCTTCTAAATTTTAATATATCAATCTACGAGACAAAAAAATAACGTTTTTTTTTTTGGTATAGCCCAGTACAAAAATGTCAAGATAAAGCACTTAGAAAATGTCCGCCAAAAATCTAAAATTTTGGATACGGCCTCCCAGCAACACTTTTTTTACGCGTCGTGCATCTCATTTATCCATTATGATACTATTTATATGTTTTTGATTTTCCCTTTATACCTTAACAGGACTAGGACCGTAAAAATTGAAAATACCTATATCGCGATAAATATTTTCGGGTGACAACTTAATTTACATTTATAACTTCATAAATAGGCTCTAAACACGATACTGAACTCCTATAAAAATTTTGGAAAGTAGATAAAATTTCATCCTGTATACTCGCTGTTGCCCGCGACTTTGAAAGTATGAAATCGAATATTACCCTACTAGAAGTACTATTTTCCGGAATAGAAGCTAAGTATGTGCTATTCAAACCTTAATCTATCTCTCCTTGACATAATTAATCGTTATGGCGTGATTGCGTAACAAACATCCATCCATAGACATAAAAAACATAAAATCTTAATTTTCTTTATCAAACATAACTAGTTGCAGTAGCTAGCTAAGATTTAAAAAAAATATACCTACCTACATTAACATTGTGTGTGTGTGTGTGTTTGTTCGTTCGCGTGTGTGTGAGTGTGTTTGTGTGTATGTGTGTGTGTATGTGTGAATTTTAGTGAAATAGTTAGGATAACGATTAAATACAATATTATGCAAAGTGAAAGTCTAAAACTTCCATCTCTTTATATTCCTTTTCGACGGTTTAAAAATAAGGTTACTCACTGTTGTTGTGACTATCCTGCGGCGGGCCGTACGCGTCTGACGGCAGCGGCTCGCCATAAGAGTTTGACAGGCCCGCCTCGCGTTTCTGCGCTTGCGCACCTGAAATTTAACAAGATCACATTAAGGGGACTACAAGGGCTAAGTGCTGCGCCGGATTGATTTAATTTATTTACTTCTAAACAAAATCAATTCTCAAAAAGCTAGAACAGTATCATTTTAGCAAATTACCTCTAGTATTTATTTAATCACAGTAAACTTTAATTTAGTTGTTCATAAAGTCGAATTTGCCGCTAACGCCATAAGCGGCCACTTTTATCAATAATGTACATACAATACGAAAGAATGTTAGAATGAAAAGCAGTTAACAGTTAACTACCTCTAGTATTTATTGAATCATAAATAATAGGGGTTAAAGTATGAAATTGCCGATTATTTTCTTACTTTTTATTTTGTTTATAGGTAGCTCTTAAGTATAGTCATATTATTGCGTAATTCTTTTTGTATTGTACTCGTATCAAAAACTAAATAAAGTAACCTTTGACTAAAAAAAAATGCAATACTAGTGCCTATTACTTCAAAGGAAGTCGTTGAAAAGACCCCTTACAATGTGTCAGCTGACCTGCTTGCTTCAATTAAGTATATTTGTATTATATACTTTGATTTTCAGAAATTTAAATACTATGATGCGTAGCTTTATAACCATCTAACTTTCACCTTTAATTGCATCGAAAACGGTTCAATCGTTTTTAAAAAAACAAAAAAATTGTTAGTATGGAAAAATGACTTTTCTCGATTTCGTCCATACAAAACGGCAATTTCATACTTTAACCCCTAATACTAGAGGTAGTTAATTTGCTAAAATGATACAGTTCTAGTTTTTTGAGAATTGTTTTTGTCTAGAAGTAATAAATTTAAATCAATTGGGGGCAGAACTTAGCAGCAGTAGTCGCCTTATGCATCGTTAGGCATTGTGCTTTTTTAACCGCCTAAAAAACCAAGCCCACGCTACGTAACCATATTGTATAGCATCTTGGCAGTGTTATTTATTTTATCAGTAGTAATAATCTTTAAAAAATATAATGTATTAATACAGACTATTTTCTTTGAAACACGCTGTATAGATAGATAGATAGATAGATAGATAGATAGATACACTTTATTGCACACCATAAAATTAAAAAATAACACATGAGTAAGATTTAGATTAGTACAATTTAGGCGGTCTTATCGCTTGCAGCGATCTCTACCAGACAACCTTCAGGTAGAGGAAAGATGAAACAGATTTGAAAGGGGAAGGCGGCGGAGAGTATTCAAAAGTACACGTGAAAAAAAGTAATAAAAGAGATGTAAAATTACAATCTGAAATATATCTAACTAGCTGTTTCCCGCGACTTCGTTCGCGTCAATTTCTGTAATTATGATCGTGACTATTTTTGCAACATTTTTCAGTCATGCTTCGCTCCTATTGGTCGCAGCGTGATGTTCTATAGCCTAAAGCCTTCCTTGATAAATGGACTATCCAACACAAAAAGTTTTTTTCCAATCAGACCAGTACTTCATGAGATTAGCGCGTTTAAACAAACAAACAAACAAACTCTTCAGCTTAATATATTAGTATATATTAGTATATATATATATATATATATATTACACGCATAGTAAACTACATACTATATAGATGTATTATTTAGCTGCAGCCGGGTCTCGAGCGCTTACAAAGTTCAGAGCAACGTCCGAGCGCGTCACAGCGTGTTTCAAAATGAGTAGCATAATCAAATCTGAGATTATTTCTTTTTAAAAAAAATAAAAGTTGAAAGTGTTTTAGTATTTAAGTCGTTATGATAGTTTTAGCAATTTTAACAGTATTAAGCTTGAAAGAATTTGCAAAATGTTTTTTGCGGATATTAAGAGTGCAAACTCCTAGCATTGCTGAAACTACGCTGGCTCACAGCGCTAAGAAACATAACTTGAAAAATTCACGCGGTAACGTAATTGTCTCGGCACCTTAACGGACAAAGCACCGCGCCCGGATTGCATGGATATGCGGGTTTGATTCCCGCCTGAGACGAAAATTTTCAATTTTAATTACCTACCAATGCCATAGATAATTATGTCTATTAGTCTAGTTAAGAATGGCGACCGAACACCGGACGACGATCTGTGGATAGGCCCCCCACCAGGTGGACCGAAGATCTTGTGAAGGTCGCAGGAAGCCGTAGGATACGTGGCGCGGGACCGAACGTTGTGGAGATAATGATGATTATTCAATTCAAATCATTTATTTCAGAACTAGGAGCCCATAAATATAGTTTAAAACATTTTTCTTCTTAAAAACTAGTGTTAGTAAAATAGCAAGGAATGTGGCACCTGAGTTGCTGGCTTCAGCGACAAGGTCCTGCTCGGCGTCCTGCTGCCCCGGGGACTCCTCCGCCGCCACCAGTAAGAGACAGCATAGCGCCACCCACTGGAAGGAAACAGAAGAAATAAGACTTTAAAATGGCGGAGGTTTATTGACATGAACTGCATATTGTGTAATAAAAAATAATTGTTAAGAAATATCCATGCTAAAAGTGTGTAAACAATCATATTTGGGGTGGTGTGATGATCTACCTCCAAGCGGTCCACCCTGGGCCACGGCGTTTTTGGTTGTCCAACTAATGATGACGGCTAACAAATCCCTCTGCGGTGGTAGGCTTCGTAAGAGGCCGCCTGGATGCTAAAACCCTCCTGCCGGAGTCCAGCGCCAAACAGTTTCTCTGTGTTGCGCTGGTGTGTGGAAGAACCAGTGCCTCTTTCTGGGTAAGTTCGCTCCATCTTAGGCTTCTTCTTAACCGTAGAGTTAAGTATGTAGTCAAGAACAAGCCTATTGATTATAAAAAATATAATACCACAAGCTGTTCCCTGCCACGCTTTGCTGTGGCGCATTGTGATTGAATGGTTTTTGTTTTTTGACGTGACAACGTCTTAAATTAGGTTGCGGCTGGGAGTCACTTATGAAAAAGTGTAACGCTCGGTAACGTTACGATGAGTCACCGAACGAGAGAGAGGCCCGCCGAATGCCTTGCGTCTCTCTCCCACTCAACTATGATCGGTCTGCCGCGCGCGCAGCACTAGAGAATTAGGCGCATTGAATCGGCGCATGCTTGTGTCTCTGTCTTTGTCTTTCTCGAACGTTCTTGGCGTTGGAAAAACATGAAAGCGTCATAATACAAGTTCACACGTGTGGTTAAAGTATCGTCAGCTGTGTCTGTAGTGAAAAGACGTTGTCACGTAAAATCTTCGCCCGTAAAACCGACTTTGCAGGCAAACATTTTTTATTGTTTTTTTATGGTTTTAATTTATTGAATTAAATGTTTGATAATTGTATGAAAACAAAAACAATTTCAGTAATATCTACATGAATAGTGAAATTAGGTAAGTAGGTATACATGGTCATATAATATCATTTTCATGCATTATTTAAATTGGTGTACCCTAACGAAGCCGGAACGTCTACCTTGTATATTATAATAATCTATGCTTTAATATGTATTATAAATGGGAAAGTGTGTGTGTCTGTTTGTTTGTCCGTCTTTCACGGCAAAACGAAGCCATGAATTGAGTGACATAGACATACTTTTTGTCTCTTTTTAACCCCCCACTTCTCTAAAATGGGGGTTGGAAGTTTGTATGGAGCATTCCGCAATTTTCAAGGTAGAAAGCTAAAAATTGGTTGGACTATTTATGACTAACAAAAAAATCGTGCATAATTTTTTTGGAAATTCGCCACAATCCCTTAAAAAAAGGGGTAAAATTTTATTGTTACCCCGAATTTAACGCGAGCTTAGCCACGAGCAAAAGCTAATACTAAGATTGTTTTGTTTTTAATATTTTGTTTTGTATAAATATAAATATCTTAGCACATTGTTCAGCTAGTAAGCCTTTTTTTTGCATGTTGTGTTCGCCTTAAAAGTATGTAACATTTAGCTAAAACATTTATATTTAATTTGTATTGTTAATGATTTAATGTTAACAAACGCTGGTAAACCTAATAAATTAAAAATTAAAAAAAAACTAACTATCTCCCGACCCGGCAAATGTCAGGGACACGGTTAGTGGTGCACTCTCGCTGCCCCGCATCTGATGAAAGCCGCAAACTAGATTATGATAGCTAGGGAGGGGACATTGTCGATAATAGCATCGATGTTATTTAATAGTTTATTGGCTATACGCCCCGCGCGTTGGTCTATGCTAGCTTCTTCTCGGCACTAGCCCAGACTTGTCCCGAAGCAGTGGTAGGTTTAAATTGGGACGTGTAAAAGCGCCTCCTGGGCCTATTTGCAGAAATAAAACTGATTTTAACTGATTTTGATTTTATGGTTTAAATACCGGGCTAAGATCTCGGGGTTCCAGGTTTGCTACCCGGCCCGGATTGAATTGTCGAACATTGCCCGGGTTTGTGATCACCGGCTAGCGTGGTGATTATGCCTGTGCTCATTATTGAGTTCAATGACTGAGGCATTTGCCCTGCAGTGGGTTATAGGCCAATTCTTTTTTTTTTCTTTGTAATATATCCAATCATATCATCATTTTCCCAAACATTTAGACCCTCTGTTTTGGCGTGATTGAGTAAATCCATACACAATTATTGGTGAGACTTTAGGCTTACTATTTTTAATTATGTCTTTGCGACCTGTGTATTATACGTAATTTAAAAACTGTTTGTTTTCTTTGAATATAAAAATAAAAACAAGCAATTTAATTGCTTAGAATACAGTTTAAAAACAATAAGATTAGTTCCTACGTGTTTGCATGTTATCTTATAGTATTGTTACAGATATTTCGATCGAAAAAAGAGTCACAGTATACATCAAATTAAGTGTTTCTTAAAAGTTACTTAAAAAAAAAACAAATTTGCTTTTAATGTAAAGTCATATAATAAATATATAAATAAGATATTCACACATAAAATTTCAGTAATCTGACTATTACAGTTTTTAAATTATTGTCGTATAAAATGAACAAAAAACTATTAATTTATTTTATAGCATTCGGAACGTATACCTACTTACGACTAGTGTTGGCGTACGAGATCATCCATCCTCTTGGATATTCCGGACCCTGCATTACCGCGATACCACGTAGTGCTTACCTTATTTATGTAAATCGTGTTTGCACCCTTATTGTATTGTACTGTATTGGATCAAAAGTAGTAAATAAACTGACCTGAAGATTTGGGCCTTTCTCTCAAGAACCTCCCCTACAAGTTAAATTTTTTCGAAAGAGCTATTTTTATATTGTAACACGTTTATTGCCGGGTAGCATCGACACTGGACCATCACTACGATGCGGGGCATTTTTTCCCCTATTGTCTAGTGTTACGCCACGATCACCTATAATCCAATCTTCGGTCGGAAGTTCGCAGAGCTTTTTGTAAGCTTGGGAACATCGGAAGTGGTAATTTAAATGTCATTCACACGAGATAAGTGGCCTTTCGGTCTTCGCGGTGAGAGGTTAGAGGAATTCATGGTTATGGAAAACTTAATGGCGTTGGTATTGATATTCATAAAGTAAGTAAAGTACATTAACAACCCATTTTCTCTCACTGTTGAGCACAGGTCTCTCTCCTATATAAGGAGAGGGGTTAAGGCCTTAGTTCCACCACGCTTGCCCAGCGCGGGTTAGTGGACGGCGAGGGCGACGCTGTGGCAACATCATCCCGCGTTGGACGTTCCTCAAGCCGCCCGAAGGCCTCCGACAGGGCTAAACGACTGTTATCTTATGATGACAGCCGGGAACGACAGCTTAGCGTGCCCTCCGAAGCACGAAAGCGCTCAAGGTATGATGCCACAAACGGTCACCCATCCAATTAGTGACCGCTCCCCTCGTTGCTTAACAGTGACAGAAACTGATCACGAAGAAGCATTGGACTGGATGGATGAGGACTTCTTGATATTCATATTTATATTTATATAATTATTCACAATATAAAGTAACAGCAGTCTAACAAAAATAGGCACAGTAAGTGTAATTAAGTAAGTATGTGAGGACAACATGACATACATTATTCTGATTCAAAAGTGAGTAAATCATAAACAACGAAGGTACCTCCAAACAACATTTTTTTTTTTTAGAAATGGGTCTAGCTTTTGACAACATACCCAACTCAATGGTTAAGAAGAAGCCTAAGATGGAGCTAAGATCGAGCTTACCCAAAGGCACTGGTTCTCCCACACACCAGCGGAACACAGAACAACTGTTTGTCGCTGGACTCCGGCAGGAGGTGGTAGCCTTTAGGCGGCCTCTTACGAAGCCTACGGAAGAATATGTTAGCCGTCATCATTGGTTAGAAAACCAAAGATGCCTTTGCCCAGGGTGGACCACTAGGAGGTAGATACCACCACTACAGACAATAGAAACTTATCTTCGGTTGAAAGTAAAATGATGATGTATATTTGGAATCTTTGACTATTGTAGTTCTTACATAAATGTCAAGTTTATGTAAAGCTGCTATTCCAAAAATCTATTATTATGGCGCCTACTAGAGCTAAGTGCTGACCCCAATTGACTTTATTTTATTACTTCTAAACAAAATCAATTCTCAGAAAACTAGAACAGTATCATTTTAGCAAATTTTAATTACCTCTAGTATTAATTGAATCACAGTAAACTTTTCATTTTGTTGTTTATAAAGTCGAATTTGTCGCTAACGTTAAAAGCGGCCGCTTTTAGCAATAATGTACAGTAAAATACGAAAGAATGCCGAATGAAAAGCAATCTAGTTTTTTGAAAATTGATTTTGTTTAGAAGTACTCGTAATAAAATTAAATTGAAAACATATGATTATGAAAACACTGAATTAATAGTATCTAGCTAACAAGAGAATGCCATTCGATACACACACACACACACATGGTCAACCACACTACGTACACCCAGTTTTCTTAAAACATTCATCTTTTATTTTTATTAGGGTTCCGTATCCAAAGGGTAAAAACGGGACCCTATTACTAAGACTTCGCTGTCTGTCCGTCTGTTCGTCTGTCCGTCTGTCCGTCTGTCCGTCGCTCTGTCACCAGGCTGTATCTCAAGAACCGCGATAGCTAGACAGTTGAAATTTTCACAAATTATGTATTTCTGTTACCGCAATAACAAAAAATACTAAAATCAAAATAATATAAATATTTAAGGGGGGCTCCCATACAACCAACCTGTTTTTTTTGGACTTTTTGGTACGGAACCCTTCGTGCGCGAGTCCTACTCGCACTTGGCCGGTTTTATTATAATTTTTGTCTATCAAACTTGTTTAAAGTAAGATATAGAAGAGCGGAACCTCCTGCTACAGAAGTTATTATTAATTTCTACTAGTATGGCCCCAACTACTAATAGTAAAAATAATGATAGAACGAAAGAAATGAATTTGAATTTGAATTTGAATTAAATCAATTTGGGGCAGCACATAGCTCTAGCAGGTAGTCCCCATCTATACCTATCTCTGATTTTTCCAAGTTTTTTCGATATGCTAAAATAAATGGAATTTAATGTTTAATTAAAGTGTATCCAAAGCTATCATTGTATCTTTACAAAACATTCGCTTTTATAATCGTAATGGAAAGTGCAATTTCATTCATCATGCACGACTTATCCTCGTAACAATGCTTATCATTATTGCCGCAAAAGATAATATCTGGAATGTGATTAATGTTGCTGCTTCGACGATATTTTAACAAATCAATTGAAATTATAATATCCGTATTTAAACTTCAAAAATTATGCCTCAAGCGGGACTCGAGCCCGCAACTCCATGCATACCGGGCGCGGCGCTTAAGAGGAAATACAAGGGCCGTTTTTCCATACAAACGTAGTCCCCTGTTTCCTCCCTGGATAAAGCCAGTAGAGCAATATTTTTTATTAAAAAATCTATGGCCACTATGAGAATGTTTCTATGTTTTCTGTTTTTTCATAAATTAATTAATAAAAAAAATATGGATACTCAAAAATCGAAAAAATTCGCTAGATTTTCCGCTGTGTTCAAACATCCAGAAAACAAATTTGGCTAAATTAAAAAAAAAGGATAATGGACGAACACGGCCAAAGCCTTTCTTTAATTTTTAATGAAAAAAGTATTTAAATCGGTCTAGTTTTGGAAAAGTAATCGGGGGACTACGAAACGTTGATTTGGTGTGCTTTTAGTAGGTATTTTCGGTCCAAGAAGCAGTTGTCTCTATCACACTCTGCGGTGAAGGCGTTTGGCACTGCGTGACAGCAATAGATTTTACAAATACCTATTTTTCAACTCTCTCGCCCGTAGTGTTACCAATTTAGCCACCGAGACACTACGTAATGGC
Source organism: Anania crocealis (assembly GCA_949315895.1). NCBI lineage: Eukaryota > Metazoa > Arthropoda > Insecta > Lepidoptera > Crambidae > Anania > Anania crocealis. Next base: position 1,583,028 of record OX438876.1, read on the forward strand.
GTGAATTTTTCAAGCATATTATTGTTGTAAGCCCGCGTAGTCTCATCAATTATTGTTAGGAGTTTTGCTACAGATGTTGGATAGTCAGTTAAGATGAAACAGTTATTTAAATACTTTAATTATATTTTATCAACTTAATTGCAATTATAATATCAGTACCGGGCGTGGATGCGTGGAGATGAGGGTTCGAGTCCCACCTAAGACATAATTGTGTTCTTTGTTTGTTTTAGATTTGATATCGGGGTGTGAGAAAGACGGGACGATCATATTATCCAACTTAACTAATTGGGAAACTGAAAGCTGTAGAAGAAATCAAATGTGATAGTGACGATGGAGTGGGCGATTTAAATCATCATTTTTTTCCTGCCTTAAATATGACGTAATCCTTTATCATTTCTCTAGTATCCTATAATTTATGAGTGTCACTATTTTTCAGTACCTACACCCTTTAAACAGGTATACCACAGATAATATAATAGGTACTACGGTTATACCTACGCATGCATAAAAATCAAATTAATAAAATCTTATTTCGTTGAAAAGAATTCGGAAATAGCAAACCATTGGCCATAGATAGATAGATAGATAGGTACTATTTATTGCACACCATACAAAAATAATGTTTAACTTAAAAAATACATTAAGGACTGTACAATTCAGGCGGTCTTACCGCTGTTAGCGATCTCTTCCAGACAACCTTCAGGTAGAGAATACTTGAAAATAGATAGAGAGGGGAAGGTGGCAAAGAATTTCAGAAATGTGAACATTACAATACAAAAGAATAACTGTGTGGACAAACATTACTAACTAAAATAAAAGTACAAATATATAATAATGGTATATCCTTTAGAGAATCCCTAAGGATCTACGCACAGATCGTCAGTCCTTCTGGTTAGGAGCCTAGACAGTCGTCCGGTGGCGGTAGCCATTCCAGAACCTTTCCGCTCCAACAGCCAGCGGTTCTTCCAGCGGATATCGGTTATTTTAGTTGTACGAATTTCCTTATTTCTGATTCTATCACTCAGGGAAATACCATCACTCTCTCCCTTGCGCTGTTCAACCCTGAATGAATCTTATGAGACTTATTAGGAGAACACGTTCAGTCCCATAAGTCATGATATGGCTATCAACGCGCACTGGTCAAAGTCTTTCGTCTTGAGACATTATTCGTAGGTTCCCGAACGCTATCCATCCGAGTTCAACGAGAGATCTCTATCTGGAAATTGGACTTACCCAGCTCGACTATCTGTCCCAGATACAATATCACGGTTAACAACATCGAGTGTAGTATTCCCAATATAAACTGACGCGGGTACGACATGGGTAGGTATTGTACAAAATTTTCGTCTTAAATTCCATGTTCATCTTAAGTCCCACTCTTTGGGAAGTACTAAAATCTGCGAGCATTGTGTTCCGGTTTTATATGGTCTCCTTGAGTCTTAAGAGACCCGTAGCGACCACGTTTCACTCCCATAACTCAGGGGCGGATCTAAATCCATTCATTTCAGTCTCCATTAAGATGTTGACAACATAACATACAGGGTGAAATTTTAACCACTTTCCAAAATTTTTATAGGCGTTCGGTATCGTATTTAGAGCCCATTTATGAAGTAAAAAATGTAAATCAAGCTTTCACCCGAAAATATATTTTTTATTTAGTTTTCAATTTTTACGGTCCTAGGCCTGACCTATACTTACTAATATTATAAAGCTGAAGAGTTTGTTTGTTTGTTTGTTTGTTTGAACGCGCTAATCTCCGGAAGTACTGGTCCGATTTGAAAAATTCTTTTTGTGTTGGATAGTCCATTAATCGAGGAAGGCTTTAGGCTATATAACATTACGCTGCGACTAATAGGAGCGAAGCATCAGTGAAAAATGTTGCAAAAATAATCGCGAACATAACGGAAATTGACGCGGACGAAGTCGCGGGGAACAGCTAGTAAGGTATAAAGGGAAAATCAAAAACTTATGAATAGTATAGTAATGAATAACTGAGATGCGAATCGCGTAAAAAAAGTGTTGATAGGCGGCCGTATCAAAAATTATAGATTTTTTGCGGACAGTTTCTAGGTGCTTTATCTTGTCATTTTTGTACTGGGCTATACCAAAAGAAAAAATACGTCATTTGTTTTTTGTCTCGTAGATTGTTATATGTTAAAATTTCATTCTATATGTTGTGATCCGAAACTATTTAGTGACTGCAGTATTAAGTAACTATTTAAAGCACTCGTATTGAAGAAATCAGAAACAACGGAGGTATCACAAACACCCAGAGTCGAGGAAATGTAGAAAAAACACTTCTACATTAACCCGTCCGGAATCGAACCCTGGCCTTCGGACACAAACAGGCGACACCTTAAAACCGGTGACCTTGAAACAGTATGGCAAAGAAAATATAGTGAAAATACGGTATAAGAAATCAACTACTGTCTTAGGCGGAAGACGAGCCCGCAGTCTTTCTTAATCAGCCCAGGGCCTCACAAACACACAATCCGTCATTGCCATAACTTACTGGCAAGCTGGCAACACCCGCTTGTCAAAGAGTTCAAAGACTTTTTATTTTTATTCTACTAAAAAATCACTCATACTTTCATTTGCAGGCATCGTCCTAACCGCAGACCGTGTCCTAAGAACAAGTGAAAGTACGAAACGAGATGTAATTCTATACTATTACCAGACTGCGGTTTTGCTTGCCTTTTCAGTGAATTAAAAACCACTTCCGCAGTACTAATATGTAATAGGTCTACTATTGTCAGTGGGAAGTCTTATGCTGAGAGTAAATCCTATACCCGGAACTAAAGAATGTAAAGAAATCAAATCATTTTAAAAAAAAAACACTACGTTTTTACGAAAGCAACAATAAATTCTTATTTAAAGAAGTGATCCGGGAGATATGTGAAATCCTTGCGGTTTGCCCCGGCTTGACCGAAAGGCGGGCTTCGCACTGCTATATTCAACGTGAAATACATTGACAAATGAAATAAATGAATGTGGATCACATCACAAACATAGTTCTGATACCGAAGTAAGTACCTTATTAAAGCACAAGTATTTTGGAAATCAGAAACAACGAAGGAAAAAATTTAGAAAAATACTTTTTCTGCATTGACCATCCGGGAATCGAACCCGAGACCACGGAGCAGGCGACAGCTCGAGCGCCGGCGTGTACGTCACTCCGCCAGGAGGTCATCGATAACCCAGTTTGATATCCCATAACTCTAGGGTATAATTAGCTGATGCGAAGTTCACCAGGTCATCTAGTTAAATAATACCTATTGCGTAGGTACACACCGGTTTTCAAGGAGTCGCCTGCTCCGAGGACCCAGGTTCGATTCCTGGATGGGTTAATGTAAGAATAAAAAGGGTTTTTCCATATTTTCTCGGGTCTGGGAGTTTGTGGTACCTTCGTTGTTTCTGATTTCCAAAATACGTGTGCTTTAAATAATATAGTTACCCAGATTGGGGTCAGAACATTTGTTTATTTAAAAATATAAATATGTATACAGAGCGATCAGAGTACCTAATTGAAATAGTTGGTCAAAGATAAGTAGTCTTACCGCTCCCCTCCTCGGGAACTGAAACAAGAAAAATAAACATAAATAAAATTAGTTATCAAATGATCTGCCTTCTAATGGTCCACCCTGGGCAACTGCATCTTTGGTTTTCCAACCAATGATGACGGCTAACAGATCCCTCTATGGTGGTAGGCTTCGTAAGAGGCTCCTGCCAGAATCCAGCGACAAACAGTGCCTCTGTGTTCCACTGGTGTGTGGCACACAGAGGCACCACTTTATCTTAGGCTTCGTCTTAACCATACAGTTAAGTATGTAGTCAAGAGCAAGCCCATTATTTAAAAAAAAGAAACTAGCAGGCAGTCCCGGCTTCGCACGGATGAAATAAGATTTTTTTTATAAGGATCCCTAATCTTTTCTAGCAATAAATATAGCCCATATCAGTCAAAGTGAATGCAGCTTTCCAATGGTGAAAGAATTTTTGAAATCGGTAGTTTTTGAGTTTATTCATTACAAACATACACACACAAAAATACAAATCTTTCTTCTCTATAATATTAAGGGTAGAAGCACAGTAGAAGTGTAGAATTAGATGTTACGCAACCCTTCGTAAGCGAGTCTTATTCGCACTTTGCCCGTTTTTAATACATTCATATTTTTTGCGTTACAGACAGTATTATCTTACTCGTAGTTTGTAACAAATTTAACGAAAGCAACTTTTTTCTTGAGTTTACGCGAACACTATAAATTGAAATGAAAGATAGTTTACGGATTTAGAACGCTTTTATTTGACCCGTGACCATGAACGCTGTAAAGGGTTCGAAACGTCGGGTTAAATCAAAAATAAACGCGTTCTAAATCCGTAAACTATCTTTCATTTCAACGAAAGCAACTTTTCTATATAACCTGAACAGAAGTGACCTTCGAAGTGTAGTGGGATCACTGACTGGACATATCTCCCTAAATAAACATCTCTTCACCATTGGTGCCACAGACAGCCCTCTATGTAGAGGCTGCCTGGAACAGGATGAATCGGCTGCCCATGTGATTTTGGAATGCACAGGGGTAGCCACCCACCGGGCATCTATCCTCGGCACACCGAGTTCCCTTTCAGAAGCCTGTGAACGTCCTAAAAGACTTCTGTGCTTCTGGAAGGAGTTGGGGTGGTTGGACTAACCACCCTAATCCCCCCTACGCATAATGGGCCAAGTGGAGCCTAAATGCGGAAAAGGGAGCCCGTTACCAATACCAATACCAATACTATGTAATACACATATAGTCAAGTTACTTGAATAATATGTATATTTGTTCGCTATGTAAGAATAGATTCGTTCAAGTAAAGAATTAGTCGATTCGTCGCACTATACCCAAATTAGTCACACGCAAACAAAGGTTTTGTAACAAGGATATTGAAAATGAAAGTTTTTCGTTTTCTCGGCTTCGAACCGGTTTATCGTGGCATTCTTGAGTTTCGAGACAACCGGTAAAATATACATCACATACAATGTAGTTGCTCACAGCCCGATGCTGCAGTGATCAGTCTCTGTCACTAATGTTACGCAACGCTGGGAGCGGTCACTAGTTGGATGGGTGACCGTTTGTGGCATCATACCATGAGCGCTTCCATGCTCAGCTTCGCAGTTCTTCGAGCGATGTGGATTATCTTAGATTCTCCTACGGGTTTCTCATTTGTGATTCTATCGCGCGGGGAAATACCAAGCATTGCTCTCTCTATTGCCCGCTGTGTGACCTTGAGCTATCTTATGAGAACTTAAAAGACCACAGTTCAGTTATATAACTGGCTTACCGGGCGACTCCAACCAAATAATCCACAAAGACATAATTGTTTCTGTCGATGATTTTATTCAAGGCTTGCTGCAAGCCTGCGGAGTTTCGAAAATGTTTTTGGTAAAAGTCCCACTCAAGCAGACTTTTTTAATCAACGTTATGTATTTCTAAAAATGAAACCTACCTAGATAGATTTGTCAACACTGAAAATTTCATGCTGCATCTTTGGAGCCGCTTCCGAGATTTAGATTACATATTTATGTACAGGAATTGCTCGTTAAAGGGTATTCGATGAAAATATAGGGTTCAGGCTATACATAGAGAACATTTTATTTGAAGGCAACAACTTAGTAAAAATCAGTTAAATCAGTTTTATTTCTGCAAATAGGCCCCAGGAGGCGCTTTCACAAGTCCCAATATTTAAACCTACCACTGCTTCTGAAAATGTGTAGGCTAGTGCCGAGGGGAAGCAGCACAAGAAACTCGGTCACTAATGTCAACCAATTTTTAAATATGTTTACAAAAAAATATGCCAGTGTGAGCTAGGACAATTTAAAGCCATACGTTCCTATCATTTTTCTAATCATTCATAGTAATGTAGTCCTTTTTCATTAAAATCACTCGACTAGTAGTCCTACATAATAATAATACCTAATTGATGATAAATACTATGCATCATCTGACCTTGGGACCGCCTTCCCTCGCTTTCTCCGCCTGAATGCGGCTCTACGTATGACGTCATCTCCGGTGGAAACAAGCCGGAACTGCCGATACACTAATCAATTGAACTACTTTTTACAATCTGCGAAATAAAAAGTTCTTAATTTCACGCGTATATTAGTAACTTTTTTCAATGTTTTGTACCCAAACAACGATATAATAAAGACTACTTAGATACAAAGACCGATACAAAAAAGTAACCTAAAATTGTCCACATTTGAGTGATTGACGTCGATGTTATGTCATTGTCAACTTTATAACCCGGCCAAATGATGTCGGCATGGATGTCATAATGTAGCTATTCGATCTTTATTCGATTGATAAAAATCGTCCTTATGTCAAATTAATGTATGTTTCCAGTTTTTATACCGTGATAGTAGGACAATTAAAATATTCACATTAAATGTATTTCTGTTGCTGCTTTTTAACAGAAGAAAATAAATATCTAAGTGATTTTGTTTTATGGGAGTGACGCTTTTGACCAAACAGACAGATTTTTTTTTTCTATAACACAAAGTTGTATATAAAAAAACCCATCTCAAATGGTAGATAGTTGCAAAAATATTTAATTACTTAATTAAATTGTTTAATTCCGCAATAAGTTATTTAAATGTAAATCCGCAAATAAATATCGTTACTGTTTTGAAAACTGTTCTCTATTCAAATAAATCGTTAGTGTAAATAGAGTAGTGTATTCGACCCCCTCCCCAGCCATTTTTTTTTGTTCAAAGCCTTGTATTCTTACATGCCGTTAGTATAAAGCCTAAGTTTATAGCGATAGTAGAACTCTACCGCGGTGAGATCGGTCAACGACCTTTCGTAGTAAAGTGAACGTCCATTCAGGAAAGCTCACGAAGCTTTAAGCTGCGCATTAAGTTTTCTAATTGCAGTATCACATCACATTGTTGTGACTCAGAAGTAGGTGAATTTAATCTTTTATTGCAATGAAGTATTCGCGTAATTAGGTATTTTTCAAGAAATAAATAATATTGATTCGGTGCCAACAAGAAACTTAAATTAGGTATCAAGCGCTGAAAAAGTTTTCACGATTTTCATCATTTAAAAAAAAATGTAATTTTTTACAATGAGCCGATATTCTACTGCTGAACACAGATTTCCATCTGTGCGCCCCTCAGTTCCCGAAAGCTAATTAGTCATATAAAAAAGGGGCTATAGTCCCTTTCGGGAACTGAGGGAGTGGTGGGATTCAAAAGCCTAGTTTATGCTTTCTCAGGTTCTAATCTATATTTGTACCAAATAATATCAAAATCAGTTCACTAGTTTCTATGTGAAAGTGTAACAAACCAACCCACATTCGCATTTATAATATTAGTAGAGATCTATTATTACACGGCAACCAATTTCGAGTCGATGCAAAACAAGAAATCACCGGCAATCATGATACAAATTTTATGTTTCAATATAAATATATTAGATGTGCTTTGATTTTTTGATTAACTAGCTGTTGTCCGCGACTACATCCGCGTTAATTTCTGTTATTATGATCGCGATTATTTTTGCAACATTTTTCACTGATGTTTCGCTCCTATTGGTCGTACCGTGATATTATATAGCCTAAAGCTTTCCTCGATGAATGGACTATCCAACACATTTTTTTTCTATTCGAACCAGAAGTTAAAGAGATTAGCGCGGTCAAATAAACAAATAAACAAACAAACAAACTCTACAGCTTTATTATAGAATTTTACAATTCAACTGATACTGTTAATTTTCGCTTCTTTGATGAATGTTGTCGTCACCTGTAATTTTGATAGCATTCAGCGTGACATACTTTCCTTAATATATACCTATATGTGCTTTTAATAATGTATATCATGTTGGTGAACATTTAATTTTACAATAAATTAAAAATAAATGCACTTACTCAAATTTGACGCGTTGATTCGTCAAGTTATTTTCTAAAAAATACATTTAAAAGTAAAATAAAACCGGCTAAGTGCGAGTCGGACTCGCGCACGAAGGGGTCCGTACCAAAAAGGCCAAAAAAACGGGTTTGTTGTATGGGAACCCCCCTTAAGTATTGATTTTATTTTGTTTTTAGTATTTGTTGTTATTGCGGCAACAGAAATACATAGTTTGTGAAAATTTCAACAGTCTAGCTATCGCGGCTCTTGAGATACAGCCTAGTGACAGAGCGACGGACAGACGGACAGACAGCGAAGTCTTAGTAGTAGCATAGGGAAAGAAAGTATATTTCTTTCCCTATGGTAGTAGGGTCCCGTTTTTACCCTTTGGGTACGGAACCCTAAAAATCCAGTTGAGTTCACTTCATAAAACACATGCTCATTATTATGTCCAAGTCTGTACCCAGAACCTTTTTACACGTAAAAAAACTAAACACAAAGGTCATTGACCCGTCGCGTCGCCGCCATGCCACACGGTTACTCAAATGACAGCTATTTCGGCAATTGTTTTTGTTTAGTGTTTTGATATGACTTTAATGGCGCCATTATAAACGGTGGTCAAAATATTTTTGTGGCCATTTTATCAGTGGGTTTAAGCTTAGTGATATGTAATTTTGTATATGAGCTTATATTTCATTTTGACGAATAAAAAAGATGGTTATTCTTGAATGCACATGAAGCATTTATTTAATTTTGATCTCATTAACAAAAAATGAACACGACCTCTTTTGGGGTAAAAATGTAGGCTTATTGTAAAATAAAATTGACAACATTTTATACAGAAAATAGAGCCTAAAAAAGTGTAAGTATATTTTATAACGATTTTGAACAAGAAATCACTGACAGCAATTGACAGCATCGTGTACCTACTGACTTAAAATCAGATCAGGCAGATTATGCGGGTGCCCTTCGGTTCGCCTAAAATTTAAAGTCCTAATTTCATTTGGCCGAACCGTATTGACCTAAACTTATAACGTATAATTATTGTCTAGTCTAACAGTCCTTTACGCACTATTATATTTTGGTCTAAAAATTGAAAACCCTCATTTCAGAATGTCTAATATAGAATGCACTAAAATGTATTCGTATCTTTTTTTTGGCATTACGCTTCGTATCGTGAGCTCTGTTTTTATTTTAAATCGAAAAAGTTTAAAAAACGAATCGCTCACAAACCGACCCCAAGCAGTCTTGTTTGCCCTACCCCTAGAGTGTAATTCAAAAGCGCGTAGGTGCGGAGGGGCGAGGCGGCCCGCGGGTTGAGGAGCAGGAGGCTGTAAGCGAGGCGCCGCAGCTGAGGCTGGCTGGCACAGCCGGCCAGAAAGCCGAAGCTACGGTGGTGAGCTTAAGCCATCTGCGTCGATTAGCACGCGTGGGACCGCTGGAGCCCCGCAGCGCCGAAGCCGTCACGGAAGTCTGATTGTTTTGATGCATGCATGATTGCTTGTTTGCATGCATGTTTGCTTGATTGCATTCATGCTTGCTTGTTTGCATGCATGCTTGCTTATTTGCATGCATGCTTTCTTGTTTGCATGCATGCTTGCTTGCTTACTTGCTTGCATGCATGCTTACTTCTTTGCAAGCATGCATGCATGCATGGCTATTTCAAATATTGATATTTTTTTTAACCTGCTGCGAATAAAAAATTGGAACTGTAAGTGGTAGGTGTCACGATATATTCGGCTAAATGTCTCATTTGGAAAATTATAATACGGCGATATTCAGTAAGGCGTAGTAAGAATAGGCTAAACACGTTTAGGAAAAGTAAAAATGTGCGAAAAATTTTTAGGCTAATAGTTTGTGTGCCAATGACATTTTTTTTTTAATTATTAGGAGTACAAACAATTAGGCATTCCGATATATACCCAGATTATGTTTTTCGTTGGTCCAATTTTAAAATATAGATACTTGCAATTTAAATCCGTTATCTACGAGTATCATACATAATTTAAACACCCAGACCAGTTACAATAGATACAGGATGACTATATCATCACCTTCCAAATTTTTTATAGGCGTTCAGTAAAGTATTTAGAGCCCACATATGAAGTAAAAACGTAGGTCAAGTTTTCACCCGAATATATTTTTCACAACATAGGTAGTTTTCATTTTTACGGTCCTAAGCCTGTTAAGGTATGAAAGGAAAGTCAACAACTTATGAATAGTATCGTAATTAATGAATGAGATGCGCATCGCGTAAAAAAAGTGTTGCTAGGAGGCAGTATTAAAAATTTTAAATTTTTGTCGGACATTTTCTAAGTGCTTTATCTTGTCATTTTTGTACTGGGCTATATACGTCATTTGTTTTTTGTTTCGTAGAGTGTTATATTAAATAAGGAAGGTGGTTAATATTTCGTCCTATATATTCATATTTCATGCACATTATATACTCGTACTTTGCAGGAATCGAGCCCGCGATCATTCGCTTACAAGCATCGTTTACTACCACTGAACCAAAGATCTGTCATGTCATGATGATTGAATAGTACCAACAGAACTAAGATTTCTATCTTGTGTGCGATAATAGATTTAAAAAGGTACGTCATCTCCCGAAGCGTCAGCATCCTACACATCTCCTCGTCAAACGAGTGCTTTCACACATGAAAGTAAAACTGGTCCCGTCTGCAAAGAGTAACGTGATACACAGAGAGGTTGATTCATTGATGTTGCGTTATAAGCAATTGATTAGTTGACTCTTTTTTGAATTAGGTATTAAAAGGCAACCAAAAAAATATTACCCTGTATTTTTAGTACTGCAAAATGTAATATTTTAAAGTCCACTTTTCGTATCTGGCGAAAATGCTGTCGACCATATTGGTCTATAGATTATCTGATTTTGGACAAAAACATTGGACATTTAGCCAATATTGAAATTTTTACTTTCTTGGAGAAGCACTTCAGAGTGGTCTAATCAGTAGTATAAGCCTATTCTAGACAGCATTTTCGCCAGAGCCGGTCACCAGCCGGTGATAATGAACATGATAATGAACATGAGATTTATTCGGAATAGATACTTTATTTGATATTTTAGCAATTAAATTGCAATTATAATATCAGTATATAAACTTGAAAAATTATGTCTCAGGCGGGACTCGAACCCGCATATCCTCGCATGCATGTTTATATACTGTTATTCGGAATAGGCCTAAAACTTTAACTTTAAGGTTTAATTTAAAAAGGATCTTTATCATCCTATGTTAGTCCATTGCTTATTCATCCTCATCATCAGCCTATCGCAGTACATAGGCCTTTCCAGTTGCACGCCACTTAGGTCGATCCTTGGCTTCTCGCATCCAGCTCCTGCCAGCCATCTTGCGCTCCACCTGGCCTGAGGGCGTCCTACACTACATTTGCCGAGACGCGGTCTCCACTCTAGAACTCGTTTACCACAGCGGTTGTCGGTTCTGTGGCTAAAATGGCCAGCCCACTGCCACTTCAGCTTGCTAACTGCTTATCAGCCTTTCCGTAAGTATAATTTCGCTATAACTATCTATGGAAATCTAGAGATAAGCTAATAATTTTAATTGGTCGGCATCCGTCAGCGTAGCAAAGGGTAAACTTTTTTTATATTTAATTTAGATCTTAACAGCGACTTAAAATGTCTCTTGAATTATTTGCGTAGGATATTTTTGATCAGTTTTTTTGCTTGTATTGCGGTATTTAATTAAAACATAAAGTAGGTGATTGCAAAAGTAAAAAAGTCAAGCAATCAATTAAGGATGACGATTCAAAATGATTACTTACTGCAACCGAGAATGACCTTAAAGAAATGTAACAGCCTTATTATTTAAAGAGCAGTTGATTGTGACCTTATGAATTAATTACGGTGACATTTTGTGATAATAGCTTAACCTTATAAATAAATTTCACAATCAGTAGAGAGTTATACGGACCAACAAAAATCTTGTTAACAAGTAATTGGAATGAATTGGATAAAAAGCGATAAATATTTATAAATCTATACTAATATTATAAAGCTGAAGAGTTTGTTCGTTTAAACGAGCTAATCTCAGGAAGTACTGGTTCGAATGGAAAAAATATTTTTGTGTTGGATAGACTATTTATTGAGGAAGGCTTTACGCTGCGACCAATAGGAGCGAAGCATCAGTAAAAATGTTGCAAAAATAATCGCGATCATAATAACAGAAATTGACGCAGTCGAAGTCGCGGGCAACAGCTACTCATAAATTAAGACAAGCTTTTCAAACAATCAACTTGCTAGGTAGTGTAAATAAAATGAAAATCCTCGAATTACCTTAGGTAGGTATTTCTAATGAGATAATCTTATAAAACAACATTGCTAAGTGTGTTAAATATGTATGAATAAACGTCTTAAGGCCACCTTTACTTTCTACGGTTTTTTTCTTTTAAAATAAATTATCATCGTCATCATCATTTTAGCCAAACGATGTACCTTTCCCCTAAGTATCTGCACAAACCATTCTGAGCTACCAACACCCGGGTGCTTACTGCCCACATGTGAGGGACCTACCCACAGATCGGCGTTTGGTGCGCTGTTGTCATTAAGAGAAAATACAAGGGCCGTTTTTCCATAAAAACATAGTCCCCTGTTTCCTCCCTGGATAAAGCCGGTAGAGCAATAATTTTTGTTACAAAAATCTATAGCCACTATTAGCATGTTTCTATGTTTTCTGTTTTTTCATAAATTAATTAATAAAAAAGATATGAGCCCTCAAAAATCGAAAAAACAAACTTGGCTTAATTTTAGAAAAAAAGGAAAATATACGAACACGGCCAAAGCCTTTCTTAAATTTTTAATGAAAAAAGTATTTAAATCGGTCTAGTTTTGGAAAAGTAATCGGGGACTACGAAACGTTGATTTGGTGTGCTTTTAGTAAGTATTTTCGGTCCAAGAAGCAGTTGTCTCTATCACACTCTGCAGTAAAGGCGTTTGGCACTGCGCGACTGCAATAGATTTTACAAATACCTATTTTTCAATTCTCTAGCCCGTAGTGTTTCCTCTTAACCTTTCCGCCCCAACGGCCATCGGATCTGCTTACTATTTGTCCCGCCCACTAGAGCTCCGTTGAGAAAGCTTTTGTAACACAAATGAATAAGACAAAAACTAAACGCCACTAAACCCAAATAATAAAGCCTTAGGAATATTTTAAAACAATCCAACATAGTCAAACTATTCGCAATACACTCTGTAATAATATGTTTTCCCATAATTATGAAATACCATTACGTAACAGCACTTGAACAAATTCACACATAGCGGTAATAATTCACATTTTGTCACACTTTTCATTTCGAGAATTGTGTCAAAGAAACAAATGTACGTATGTGGCAGGTTGTTCACAGTTTTGATTATTATTACGGTCTTTACGTGAAAGATGTATGTTTTTTACAAAGATGCATCCAGAACTATGAAGTGTAGGTAATACGGCAGTTGTATATGTAGTTTTACGTAATTTTAGTGTAAAGATTTAGAAAAAATTAGTTAGGTAAATATTTAATAGAAGAGTAAACAAGTAGAAGAAAAAAGTTAAAGTGACAGTGACAGGAAAATAAAATAACTAACTAGCCAAAGCCTGTAGCAGCATGGAGGTTATATTACAATACCGGGAGCAACCCTAGACCTGAAGTACATTTACAATGGGCTACTCTGCCTAAAGGCTTAGTCATCAAACAGCATACATGTCACTAGTAGGTATTACGTGTATTGAGGTCTCCGTTGCCTGACCACCTTTAAGAGCAAAATCGCTTGCAGCTCACGTCGTCTATTGTTTGAAGTACCTGCAAGCTATTTTCGTTATATATATACCACTATACCAGCACCATCAGCGACCTTTTCCTTTATAAAATGGAGCCGAATGTCAGTAAGCTAGGCTCTATATTATGATAGGATTAAGAACAATCTTATGGGCACTCTAACTTCTATTGAATAAGAGTATTTCACCCTCTACTCATATACCTTATGGAGTTACAGTATAACGGGGCCTTTCATTCGGAAAGAAAGTTATCAAATTTGAATATTTTAGATAGATAAAAAAATGCTTATCATTTGTACAACAAATAAATTAATTTACAGTCAATGCTTGCAATTTTTTATGTGCAATTTTGGGGGCTTTATCGCCATGAAAAAATAGGTTTGACGGTATCGATAAAATCTTATCTTACTCTACTCGACTACATTATTATCTTATCTTCTTCTTGTTTGTCCGCGATGGACTCCAAAACTACTTCAAACGATTTTAATCAAATTTGCACACCGTGTGCACTTTAATCCAACTTGAAAGATAGGATAGCTTACATCTCAATTTATACTCGCAATATTATTTTATTACATATTATTTGTTGATTATTTAAAAAACTGTGAGTTCAATACGATTCTAACAGATAGCGTTGTAAGGTAAACGCCATATTTGAGAACAATGACATTAAGATGTCAAAATCAAATTATATTATTTAAGGCGATACGAAGAGCGCGTAGCCTAAACAGCACTCAAAAAGTGTGTACTCATTTGGTGAGGAGGACCGTTCCCTAAAAAAAAAAAAAAAATAAATATTTTTAAGACATGCCTCACTGGGCCACACAGAGCCATCTAGTCCCAAATTAAGGTAGTATTAAGTACCCTGTCGTATGGGGTACTAGACAACCAATAATCTTACTTATATATTTTTTTTTTGTAAATACATTCTTATAATACATAGAAAACACCCAGACCAGTACAAACAGACATGTTCATGCACACAAATATTTGTACTGTGCGGGGATCGAACCAGCGACCCATGGCTCAGAAGCAGCGTTAACTACCGCTGATCCAAATGGTCGTCATATTATGAATCTAGTTTTAGGGTTCCGTACCCAAAGGGTAAAAACGGGACCCTATTACTAAAACTTCGCTGTCTGTCCGTCTGTCCGTCGCTCTGTCACCAGGCTGTATCTCAAGAGCCGCGTAAGCTAGACAGTTGAAATTTTCACAAATTATGTATTTCTGTTATCGCAATAACAACAAATACTAAAAACAAAATAAAATAAATATTTAAGGGAGGCTCCCATACAACAAACCCATTTTTTTGGCCGTTTTGGTACGGAACCCTTCTTGCGCGAGTCCGACTTTTATTTAATTTACATCAACGTTAGTTAGGTATAAAACCCGCGCGGACGACACCTACCTACTCTGTGGCGGGTCATCTCAGCATCTCGGAGTTTACTCACTTTCTCCGCTTTCTACATGTTTTCGGGTAAGGTGCGCCCGCACCTGCGCAATACGAACTTCAATATTTGTCCTTCGTGTTGTAATCATTTGTAACGGGCACAAGATGGCTACCGCAATGTTATTAACAAGAAAGACAAACAGTCTTAAGCCTTAATTTGATTTGATTTGGGATTTATACGAGTACCATGTACCTTATATTTATTATGAGTTTCCGATATTTCGGTACTGCTGCAAGTAATAAGGTGCATGGTAAAAATCCCGAATCTAATAACTCTAGTGATAGTGACCATGAAAGTTTAAATCAGAACCTATAGTCTTAAGCCTTGTCTAATTTTAGGACGAATAATTTGAAAAATGCGTCCATGATATCAGTAATCCAACATCTCTAATTGGCCGTCTTATATATAGATACGGTTTTATGCATTGTTTTATTTTATTGTAATAACACCGCACTTGTTTCGACCACGACAGTCATAGTTAAAATCTAGTAGCATAACGTGATAGATCGACGTTTTCTGAAATTGAAACCTTTCAAAATCTATTTATTGCCCCTGAATTCAGGCTGCATTACAAAATTACCGAGCATTACCGAGAATACTATAGAATACTAGCCGTTTGCTTTGCACAGACTTACCAAGGAAGGGAAGGTACCTATATTCATCCCACTGAAGGACAAAGGCCTCCATCATTGAATTCAAGTTACCACAGCAATGATGGGTACAAGCATAATCACTGCGCTTGCCGAATGCGGGTTGGTGATCACAAACCCGATGCTCGACCCGCCTGATCGACCCAGGACCAGATATTAGCCCGGTAGTTAACCACTAGACCAACGGGGAGTTTTGGTCCTAACTAATTATATACAGTAGGTAAACATTTCACAAACGGAGTATATTTAAATATGTTTTAGCTTAAAAGCAAAATGTCGTCGCCATTCATGTGCAAATGAATTCGGACTAGAAATTAGAAAGCGCTAAGTAGGAAGTGTTCAATGTTATGCAAGAAATGCTAAACGTATGACCTCTACGAACAGTAGGCTGCAAAAAATTGTAAACACTATTTAGTTATATCAAACTTATGTCGATGAGTTAAGAGGAAACACTAAGGGCGAGAGAATTGAAAAATAGGTATTTGTAAAATCTATTGCTGTCGCGCAGTCCCGAACGCCTTCCCGCAGAGCGCGATAGAGACAACTGCATCTTGGACCGGAAATACCTACTAAAAGCACACAAAATCAACGCTTCGTTGTCTCCCGATTCCTCTTCCAAAACTAGACCACTAAATACTTTTCGTGTTCGTATATTTTGCTTTTTTTCTAAAGTTTAGCCAAATTTGTTTTCTGGATGTTTGAACACAGCGGAAAATCAGGCGAATTTTTAAGATTTTTGGAGGCTCATATCTCTTTTATCAATTAATTTATGAAAAAAAAGAAAATATATAAACACGTCAATAGTGGCTAAAGATTTTTGTAACAAAAAATTTTGCTCTCCTGTCATTATGCAGGGAGGAAACAGAGGACTACGTTTGTATAGAAAAACGGCCCTTGTGTTTCCTCATAAGAGTCTACATAAGACAGAAACTGACAGTAAAAAGAGGTGGTATTCAATACGACGATTTAGGAAAACATAGAAACACGCCAATAGTGGTAAAAGATTTTTGTAACAAAAATTATTGCTCTCCTGGCATTATCCAGGGAGGAAACAGGGGACTACGTTTGTATGGAAAAACGGCCCTTGTGTTTCCTCTTAAGAGTCTACATAAGTCAGAAACTGACAGTAAAAAGAGGTGGTATTCAATACGACGAATAGTATAATCTGTTACGTTTGAAAAATGTTTCTTTACCCGACTTCGGCAAAGCCAACAGGAGGTTTTAGCAGTCTGTTTTGCTTTTTGTTTGCAGCACTCCCTGGCGGTGCGCATCACAAAGGAAGGGGTAAAGCGCTTGGTCCGCAATCGCGGTACAACAACCAGGAAGGCATGATAACTTACAGTGCGCCTGGATTCCCGAAGATAGAAAGGGGAAGGCGGAATGAGCTCATGTAGCTCGAGAGCACTCTCTCCGAAGTACAACCTATAAAATATTGTCAGGCAGGCAACTCTGCGATGGTGGCCTAGACCAGTGTTTTCCAAACATTGTTCTGTCATGGCCCGGTAATTTTTTACATAATGCCCATTTGCGACCTACTTTTAGACCCAAGTTTAGACAATAATCTTTATATATATAATTCTTCTGTGAGTGTGTATTTCACTGAACTTCTCTCAAACGACTGGACCGATTTTGATAAATTTTTTTGTGTGTGTTCAAGGGGATCTAGGAATGGTTTAGATTCACGAGTAGGGTAGGGTAGGGTAGGTTAGGGGTAGGGGTAGGGTAGGGGTAGGGTAGGGGTAGGGCAGGGGTAGGGTAGGGGTAGGGTAGGGGTAGGGTAGGGGTAAGGTAGGGGTAGGGTAGGGGTAGGGTAGGAGTAGGGTAGGGGTAGGGTAGTAAAATATTAAAATTTTATAAAATATATACAACCCTAAATTTTTACCCTTTTACCACCAACCCCTATTTTTTGTTAGCCATTTTAGTAATTTAATCATTTTTATGGCAAAACAACGTTTGCCGGGTCAGCTAGTACATTTATAATATTATTTTACACTAAGTCACAAAATTTTAGTGCGAAGCATGGAACTGCTGCTTATTTTTTACTTACATGGATTCTTTACAATAGAATTTTTTTACGATGCGTCAATCGATAGTATTAGGTATTTTTAAAACAAGGCGGGAATTTCGCGACTCGGTATTTTATTCTGATGGCCCGGTACCGGGTCGCGACACGGCAAATGGGAAACGCTGGCCTAGACTATGAGGTATACTTGTGTAGTTATTTATGTGGGGTTCCTATTTGCGGCTAAAGTACTGAATCGATTTCAGTGAACGAGGTATCAATCGATTCCTTATTATAGTCCGGGTAAACGGGGTAACTTTTGTAAAAAAGCTGTGTCTATGTGGCTGTATGTAAAGAACATGGTGAATGCTTCAACAATATAGATATTGGGGTATATTGAATAAAAACGTTAGCAGTCATAACGGGTATCAAATGAAAGAAGACGAAATGTTGAGTGCAAAAATGTCCAACGATACAGCAAATACAGGATGAAACCTTAACCACTTTCCAAAAAAATTATAGGCGTTCAGTACCTTATTTAGAGCCTATTTATGAAGTGAAAAGTCAACTTGTCACCCGAAAATAATTTTGCGATATAGTTTTCAATTTTTACGGTTCTAGACCTGTCAAAGTATTAAAGCAAAATCAAAAACTTATGAATAGTATCGTAATGAATGACATGCGCAACGCGTAAAAAAAGTGTTGCTAGGCGGCCGTATCAAAAATTTTAGATTTTTGGCTTACATTTGTAAGTGCTTTATCTTGACATTTTTGTACTGGGCTGTACCAAAAGAAAAAATACGTCATTTGTTTTTGTATCTTAGATTGATATATTAAAATTTGGAAGGTGGTTAAAATTTCATCCTGTATAGAATAGAATATAATTTTATTTTGCGGGTGGCATGGTATTGATCATCGTGGAGATCCTTAGAAGAGGCCTATGTCCAGCAGTGGGCGTCATTTGAACGAGATGATGATGATAAAAAGGACGTTTTAAGACACTTTAATTTACCAAAGCATAGATTATGATTGGACAACTCAACTAACGGCCATTTCCAATAACCTATTTATCTTCAGTTTTGGCATATCGGAGATAGAAAACAACTTCTGTCTTTGTTTCTCTGGACAGAAAAATCAGAGATAGAAACTGTTTCCTATCTCCGATATGCCAAAACTGAAGAGAGATAGGTTATTGGAAATGGCCGTAAGCTGGGCGTCCGTCTATCGTGCAATATGATTCTAAGCTTTCTTCCCAAACGTGACTGCTTAGTCGTTTACCCAAAAACGAACAATAATGCGAAATATTCAAACAATACCGTGTTTCTGTTTTAGTCAACTTTTACTTTTTGGCCGCACGCGAATAATATTGCCATTGGCACAGATTATGTTACAGTTGGATAACAGACAGTATCTCTGCCTTGATCAGCTGGCAATATTAAAATAGCCGAATTCATTTTCAAACAATGCGGGCTTCTTAAGCTATGAATGGATACGATACTGGAAGTCACAGCGCATTGTGTATTACATGGTATTAACCAGGGTTGTTCGGAATATCAGCAACAGCTGTGTGGCGAACCGAACCTCTTTACATTTATATCATTCTATTTTCAACCTTTTTACTTGTCATCGCTTTATAAATTGTTTGTTTGTTAGTTGTCATTGTTCTTGCTTTTCAACACGTGTGTAAAATTATAATTGTAAATATTTTAATTTATTATTTTATTTACTTCCTTACCTGATCTCTCATTCCCTCGCGTCGCGTACAAGCTGATTAATCGTATCCTTTTCAATACCTATCAGCATCAGCATAACCAACAGCTGATTTTTAAAAATCTTATACCAGCAACAACCCTAGTATAAAATGATAATAATAATAAACGTGGACAACGTCTCATACATTGCTCTGATCCCAATTTGAATAACTATTTAAAGCACTCGTATCGTGGAAACCAGAAACAAAGAAGGTGCCACAAACACCCAGATCCGAGAAACGAAAAGGAAGTTACGTGTTTAGATTTTCTAGGACAGATGACAGCACATTATGCTAAACACAAACCCTTATGCAGTTGAAATACGTGTGATATTGCAACAAAAATGTATGGCCTAATTTGCAGGAATAGCTGCCTCGGATTTTCGTTGTGTTGAAATGTGCACATAAGGATATAAATTAAAAAATAATAATAATGCTTGTAACTGTCAAAAAACCTTATTATTTTGGTAATTTTTTATTATTATTTTATAATTAAAATGCATTCCACGAGTCTACTGTTCATAATTTTACTATGGATCAGACCGAGACGAATAAAAAATATTTAATTGTTCGTAATCACTGCGAATTCAAATTATCTGGTGCAGTTCCTTAGATATTTGGAACAGAAGTTTGGTAGGAAGCAAGAACTGTTTGTCAAGATAATCTGTGGTCATAATGGTGTTTCGACTTTACCTTTTAGACATTGATATTTGTTTTAAAATCTTATGATGACGAGAAAACTTTGTTTTATCAGAACATTTTAATATTTTAACCGGTTTCAGTTTAACGCTCCGTTGGTCTAGTGGTTTAAATACCGGGCCAAGATCTCGGGGTCCCAGGTTTGAATCCCGGGTCGGGCAACAAAAACTTTCGAATTTTCGAACGTTGCTCGGGTTTGTGATCACCAACCCGCATTTGGCAAGCGTGGTGATTATGCCAGTACACGCATCATTGCTGTGGTAACTTGAATTCAATGATGGAGGCCTTTTCCATGCAGGCAGTGGGATGATTATAGGCTGTTACTTTACTTTACTTAGTTTTAGTGTGTGATATTAATTGTGGAAAATAAAGTAGTAAAAAGACGCTGTTCTCCTTTAGTCAACGCTATCTTTTTAATTTGTTGATCACCCGAATTCACTGTCATAAATTACTGTCATACATCATAATTATCCCAGCCAAACAACGCCCACTGCTGGACATAGGCCTCCCCCGAGGATCTCCACAACGATCAGTCCCACGCCACCCGCATCCGGCTTCCAGCGACCTTCACCAGATCGTCGGTCCACCTGGTGGGGGGCCTACCCACAGATCGACGTCCGGTGCATCCGAAACTAATACATACTCTAAAATTTTTTTCATAGCCTATGTTAATCATAATGTGCGTTGCTTGAAAACATTTGAATTGCAAAACAAATGTATCCAACCAAACTATCAGTACAAAAAAGTTCAACGCGCCAGCGACTCAGACCACATTCACTTAATTCAACCACATAATTATACATATTTACTCAAATCACACAGTTAAAGCTGCTCGGAAAATGATGCGGTTTGTATAAATAACCAATTATGTGCTCCACAATGTGTGACGACGAATGAGATAATAGTACTCATAAAGCTTACTCGTATAAAATAACTAGCGAACCCCGCGAACTTCGTATCGCCTCTGAATAGTATTTGAATTAAAATGTGGACAACATCACATACATTGTTCTGATCCCAATTTGAATAACTATTTAAAGCATTCGTATTTTGGAAACCAGAAACAACGAGAGTACCACAAACACCCAGACCCGAGAAAATGTAGAAAAACCCTTTTTTTTTCTACATTGACCCGTCCGGGAATCGAACCCGGGACCTCGGAGCAGGCGCCACCTTGGAAACCGGTGTGTACGCCACTCCGCCACGGAGGTCGTCTTATCCTATCCTATTCCTGATGCATACAAATCCATTAATACAAAAATTATAAAAATCGGTCCAGCCGTTCTCGACTTATAAGTGGTGTAACAAACACAACCTTCTTATATAACAACAACAACAACTATATATATAGATTATGTACATGTGACAGAAAAACGTTTTCACATGAGAAGCTGAACATTTGGTTAAATTTAACCTTAGTTACTTTGCTTTCATCGTTGGACGTAACATGGACAGAATGCTTGCTGCAAATATCGTTCTTTGCAGCAAGATGACATTTCCGAGATGGTGGGATGAAAAACTATTTTCATCCCACCATCTCGGAAAGAGTATTTTTGCTCTTCGATATCTGAGTGCAAAAGCGGTTTTTATTCGCTAGAGGATAAAGTGAATTTGAATTTAGAACATCGCGTGCACTAGGTATGTGATTTCAAAACATCATTAAACCTATTTACTTTCATCTCCATGGTGCCGTATTTATCATACAACTTTTTTTTAATTTGTTGAAAAGTCAGACTCTCAACCTCCTTAGTGTACTTTTGTTTTCAATTTGCTTTGCGCTCGCCATTTTATTTTGAATTCGTATTGTTATAAATAAGAAACTTAAAAACAAGTAAAAAAAAAACGAAAACGAAACGAAGTGATTCCAGCGACGAAGAAGTTTATTTTAATACTTACATATCATAATGTTGTAGTAAATATGTACCTAAACTAAAATAAAAGTATCTTGTGATTGTAAATGTTTTATTTTGCATTTAGTCATTTCCTCGCTAAGGGGGGATGAAAAGTTACGTGTTGCACTCGAGTGCAAAGATTTTTCATCTTGTGCTCTTTTAATTCCCTCGCTAACGCTCAGGATTCTAATTTTTGAATCACTCGCTGCGCTCGTGATTCAATTTTAGACTCCTTTGCTTGCTCGGTCATTAAAGTTGAGCACGCGGTTAAAAAGGAACTTTGCACTCTTGTATAACAAATAACTATTAAATGCCCGCCAGAAAAAGAAAACAAAGAATGTTGTGTCATTTTAGCAAATTACCTCTAGTATTTATTGAATCACTGTTAACTGCATTTCATTCTGGCATTAGGTTGAGCCCACCACCCTTTTGGTATTTTGGATCTCTGAAACGGCTTTATCGATTTTGACGAGACTGTCACCCATAGGTAGCTAGTTATAAGGAGTACCTAAAGTAGGCCCTTAATCATCCCACTGGAGTTGCAGGCCAAAGGCCTTAGAAATGTTATTTAAATTAATTAATATATTAAAGACATGCCACGCTGGGCCACAAAGCGCCATCTAGTCCCAAATTAGGCAACTACAAAGTAGCTTGGCGAATGGGGTATGGCGTTTTTGTTTTTGTAAATATTATACTTAGAATACATAGCAAAACACCCAGACCAGTACAAACAGACATGTTCGTGCACACAAGTATTTGTACTGTGCGGGGATCGAACCCGTGACCCATGGCCCAGAAGCAGCGTTAACTACCACTTATCCAAATGGTCGTCATTTGGATATTATACATATCGTCATCCAAATTATATCATTCTGAGGCGATGATTTCGCGGGTTATCTAATTAAGCAAGTTATTTAATTATAAAAAGAAGAAGGTGAGACATATCATGCATCCTGTAGTGTTACAGTAAACTTAGATCTCTACAAGTGAAAGTCATGATGTAAGAGTAACCTTACACCCATGAATGATCGTTAGAACAAGTCAAAACACTCGCTCGATAGTCAACTATCTCAAGCAATATCACCTCAGGGCATCAAAACGAGTTGTGAAACTGTAGAGAAATGCTACATTACACATTTAATTATATAGTTATTTGTCATTACATGGAATTGAAGAGAATTAGATTAATTACACTTTACATTACACTTTATTTTAAACGCCCCGTTGGTCTAGTGGTTGAAATGCCGGGCCAAGATCTCGGGGTCCCAGGTTCGATTCCCGGGACGGGCAACAAAAAGTTTCGAATTTTCGAACGTTGCTCGGGTTTGTGATCACCAACCCGCATTCGGCAAGCGTGGTGTCTATACCAGTACCCATCATTGTTGTGGTAACTTGAATTCAATGATGGAGGCCTTTGCCTGCAGTGGAATGATTATAGGCTGTTACTTTACTTTTTCTTTTACACTTTACTTAAAGTAAATTTGTTAAAAACCTATTTGGAATCTTGTTAAGGAGAAGATTGACGGATGTGCGGTGGAGTCCAGCCAAATTACTTTTCTACATCGACTCGTCCGGGAATCGAACCCGGGACCACGGTGCATACGACACAAAACCGTTTTTTTTTAAGAAGAAGCCTAAGATGGAGTGAGCTTACCCAGAGGTACTGGTTCCCCCACACCAACGTAACACAGAAAAACTGTTCGGCTCTGGACTCCGGCAGGAGGGTGGTAGCATCCAGGCGGCCTCTTACGAAGCCGACCACCGCAGAGGGATCTGTTAGCCGTCAAATTTGGTAAGGAAACCAAAGATGCCGTCGCCCAGGGTGGACCACTAGGAGGTAGATCCCACCACCCCATATGCATGCCACTCCGCTATGGAGGTCGTCAAAAAGCCTTTTGATAAACCTCTTTATTCTTAAAGGGGTCAGGCGAAATGATGACTCAGTAATTAAAATCAACACACTTGCCCAGATCTTTGCTCTTTGGTATTCAGTACTCGACTCCTAATAGGCTTGTAAATGGCCTAGCTTTTATATACTTTAACGCACTGTTGGTCTAGTGGTTTGGAGGCCAGGTTCTCGGGGTCCGGGTTTGATACCAGAGTCGGGCAAAGTTTCTAATTTTCGAACATCGCTCGGGCTTGTGATCACCAACCCGCATTTGGCAAGCGTGATTATGCCTGTACCCGCCTCATTGCTTAACTTGAATTTAATGAATGGTTAATGGCCGCTACTTACTTTTATATACTGTATTTTTGTCGGAAGCTCAAGAAATCCGTACTATACCCACTAATAATTAAATGCGAAAGCTATATGAAAGTTTATCACCCATTCACACCATAGTTGCTAAAGCGATCTTAATTAAATTTGATACTAAAGCGGATTAGACTTTGAAAAAGGTTATAGGTTATTTTGTATCCCACTGTTGTGCACAGGTTACCGTCTGAGTGATAAAAATTTTGTAAACGCGGGCAGAGCCTCGGGCAAAGAGCTGGCTTCCATTAAAACTATTCGTAGACCTTTTAATTCAATATTATTTATTTATAATACAGCAATGATTAGGCAACAATTTTTACCCGCAGCCGCGGATATTTACAAGTGGAAATATTTTAAAGCCTCAATAGACATCTTCCTTTCATTGAATGGTGACCGGAAGCCGGTTTTCTCGCGACGGATGTCGGCTTGTTTGTGTTCTTGGTCTATGGTAGCCTTGTTCTGTGGCGAAATGCCTTTGTGGACTGAAGGTTGGCGACATCTTAATGTACAGCGTGTTGCATTTTCAACTTACACTAGCAATTTAAAATAGTTTAAAAAACAAATCAAATTAAAGTAACAGCCTATAATCATCCCACTGCAGGCAAAGGCCTCCATCATTGAATTCAAGTTACCACAGCAATGATGGGTACAGGCATAATCACCACGCTTGCATGCGGGTTGGTGATCACAACCCCGAACGATGTTCAGAAATTTGGAACTCTTGCTGCAACCGGGGATTGAACCGGTCACTTAAACCTCTAGGCCATCGGGGTGCTGTAATGTAAACTTAATAAATAAAGCCTTAGTTTAGACGGTTTATAAAACGTAAAAATGGTTGCCTGTAAAGTCGGTTTTACGGGCGAAGATTTTACGTGACAACGTCTTTTTCTCGGTAGAATATTTATTGATATGAATATAATTAAATTGCACAATAGGAACAAGGAATTGAATGAAAATAAGAATTGCACAAATTTTAACTATAGAAATATATTTTGTTTACTAAAAAGACAAAGACAGAGACACAAGCATGCGCCGATTCAATGCGCCTAATTCTCTAGTGCTGCGCGCGCGGCAGACCGATCATAGTTGAGTGGGAGAGAGACGCAAGGCATTCGGCGGGCCTCTCTCTCGTTCGGTGACTCATCGTAACGTTACCGAGCGTTACACTTTTTCATAAGTGACTCCCAGCCGCAACCTAATTTAAGACGTTGTCACGTCAAAAATAACAAATTCATAATGGTCAGTGCCGTGAAAGTTGGTTCACGACTTTAATTAGTGATAATTGGTGGCCATTATAAGATAACGCCCATTTGCTCGTTATGGGAGCTGACTGTGGATCAGTTTTATAAATTAAGTAAATCACAAAAACTCAATTACGAAAATTGGGTAGGTAATACGTTGATGGCAATTGTATTCGTATTTTCAACAAATTACCACTGTCAATTGCTGAACTTCCTGTACATAAACTCAAATCATATATCAAAGTAATTTTAATGAAATAGGAACGTGTGCAATGGCTTTAAATTGTCCTAGCTCGCACTGGCATATTTATTTAAAAAGAGGTTGACAATAGTGACCGAGTTTCTTGCGCTGCTTCTTCTCGGCACTAGCCCATACTTGTCCCGAAGCAGTGGTAGGTTTAAATATTGGGCCGTGTAAAAGCGCCTCTTGGAACCTATTTGCAGAAATAAAACTGATTTTACTGGTTTTACTTAAATTCTTACACTTTGTGTGGTATAACACCACTTGTTCTCTTCCTATGGGTGCTACAAGAGGTGACTAAAGAAGAATTAGCAGCAACGTCTGCCCTCTTCCATTGGAACCGTATCCAAGCGAGGCAAGAATAGCTAATCATTCCTTTTACAGAGTCCTTGTCTAACAATAAACTGATATAAGTTGGTGATGTTGACGATAATAACAATGATCTTTATAACCAGATAAGAAGTATGACAAGCCTAACCATTTTATTAGAATTACGTAAGTAACAGCCTATAATCATCCCACTGCAGGCAAAGGCCTCCATCATTGAATTCAAGTTACCACAGCACTGATGGGTGTACTGGCATAATCACATCACCACGCTTGCCAAAAGCAGGTTGGTGATCACAAACGCGAGCAACGTTCGAAAATTCGAAACTTTTTTGTTGCCCGACCCGGGATTCGAACCTGGGACCCCGATATCTTGGCCCGGTATTTAAACCACTAGACCAACGGGGCGTTATTAGATTCAAATAAAACCAAAATTTCTAGCTAAATAAAATGCCCACGCAAACGGCCATTAGAATTTTTATATTAGGCTTACAAACTTCAAAATATACTAACCCCCGTATTTATAAAGAAGTAATTACTTATTGCTTAAGAAAGTCATAACTTAAAGTGTTCATACCTAGTGCTTAAGTGAAAGAAATTGGTCACCATTAATAGTCATATTATTTGGCTGAAAATGCTAACTTTTGGTAGTTATAACTTCTAGTAATTTCTTGATTAAGGCATACAAATTGTCTCTCAAGTAATTACTTGTAGTCAAGTAATTACTTTTACTTGTTTATAAATACGGGGGTAAGTGTTGCCCGATTTTTAAGGTCTTATAGACAAAACTACATAAAGTTATCATCATCATCAGCCTATCGCAGTGGACTGCTGGACATAGGCCTCTCCAGTTGCACGCCACTTAGGTCGATCCTCGGCTTCTCGCATCCAGCCCCTGCCAGCCACCTTGCGCAAATCATCAGTCCACCTGGCCTGAGGGCGTCCTACACTACGTTTGCCGAGACGCGGTCTCCACTCAAGTACTTACATTATCAATACATATCGATATCAATTAAGAAGTTCTAAACACTTTATCTAACACCTGCAAAACGACTTGATAGTTCGTTATTAAAATTTTGCACGAACTGGTTTTCAATGTATCGCTGACCTGAGATTCTGGGTTCGATTCCCGGGTGGTTCAGTGTTGAAAAAGGTATTTTTGTATATTTTCCCGTGACTGACTTTTTTACGTTTGTCCGTTGATTCTGATTTCCACAAAACCAAAGCTTTAAATAGGTACGTAGTTTGTGATCAGAACGATGTATGTTGTCCACATCAATTTTAATTATTTGTTCCGGGAATACGTCGTGTGCAATTTTTATCCTGTGGGATACAGTAAGTATATGGTTACCGTGAGATAAACCTAAAATTAAAATTTTATGCGTGGGATGTCGTGGGATACAGTTTGGGATAATTCCAAAATTACGTAATATGTCGCGGGATATAGATAGTATACGTAGTCCAAAAAAGAGTATCAATCTCTCTATCTTTAGTGCCGCCGCAAATATTAAAGTAATCAATGATCTAAAATATTTACTGTCACGTGAAAGTGTTTCAAATGGCCGAAACTGAAATTCAGTTTATTATATAATCTCATAAGTTAATTAATTAAAAATATTGCATGTTAAATAGAGAAAGCTTGTAGTACGTAATCTAAATATGTTTAACATATAAATGTTCAGTTATTATACAAAAGTCAAACATATATTCACCAAAGTTGAAGATGAAAAGCGTGATATGAACCATACACTTTGAGTGAGAGCCAAACTAGAAGTTATAATTCCCAATCACCTTACTCAAAATTGGTAGCTTTTTGTTGGTAAGTACGTAAATATTTTGTTATTTTAAGATACCTACAGCTTAGTCGGTTCTATTTAATTAAAAACGAAAATTAAGCCCCTTAATGTCCACAAATAGGGTTAATAAGCCAAAAATATTAAGCCATAGCCAAAAAAGAAATCGTCGCTCTCTTTGGTGACTTATTATTTCATACTCATCTGTAATGTTTTTAGTAAGAAAAGCTTTAAGTTCGTATTACTTCTTGGAAAGTATGAATTAATTATAATATCTAATTATAGATATTCTATCTACCCAATTTAATCATCGTAATTCAGAGTAATGTGTGAATATTTCATAAATTATAAACAGAGACACAGTGAGAGTAGGTTGCCAGGTGATTTCAGGTCAAAACCGAAAGCGGTAACATACCTATTCAGTGGTTATTTTAACATTCAATTAAAAAGTTATTTTTGTAATTAATGTCAAAACAGGATTCATTCCAACAATTAATAATAGTAAATAAAATGGTATGATATTACAGCTAAATTATTTAAAATACTGACCATTTCTCCCAGCCGCAAAAAAAGTATCCAAATCACAAAAAGTTTCTGCGTGAAATCACAACACGGTCGAGTTTTCGAAAAAAAATCGGGGGGAAAAGCACAAATGTCACTGTCACTTTTTAGCGGGAAAAATTTTTTTTCACCCTCGAACGCCAAGGTCCATTTTCCCAACGTCCAATTGGTTGGGACGTAAGCTCGAGACTGAATACTAGAGATGGTATCCGAAGAAAGTGGGGTGCCAGTTCCCATATGGCAGTGTGTCGTTGGAACCTGTAGGCCGTTCTCTCGTAAGAACACCGCGATTCATATTCGACCTTATTTCGTAGCTATTAAGCATTGTAATTATTTTTTTTCCGTCTTAAGTTTGTTTTCATTCGACATTAAGTCAATGGCAGCATCTCAAGCAGCCAGTGCGTTGCGATGTATACTTTACTGAGATGAGAATTAAGATTAATTTTGCGTTATTTAATTATGAAGACAAGCAGGATATTAATACATGTTTAAAGCATTTCTCTTTTATTTTGTCGTTGGCTAGGCGTGGCGGAAGTGTTAAGAATTTGGCAAATCGAACATTTGCATACCCACAACAATATTTTGGTATGCGGTATAGTTTTCACTTGTTTGCCTATGGTAAAAAGAATTTTTTTATGTCCTAGTGACTGACTTTTCTTTTAATTTGCATATTTAATTAATCGATATGGTTTTGATTTATCTATAGATAAGTTTGTAAATGAGTATGTTAATAGCATACATGTTTTAGATCTTTCAGACATGATGTCTCTTTTTTTTAAACAACTGCCGATAAAATATTGGAGATTCTCTTATCGACGCGTATTTTGTATTTTAATTTGATGGAACAAAAGAGGTTCTAAGACATTGGAATGAAAGATTTTACGGATACATCTCATGTCTATTAGAATTTTACATAAATTTTTGATTTTGATCTGGGTTCAAGGCCTATGTTAGGCTGTTCCCCGCGACTTCGTCCGCGTCAATTTCTGTTATTATGATCGCGATTATTTTAGCAACATTTTTCACTCATGCTTCGCTCCTATTGGTCGCAGCGTGATGTTATATAACCTAAAGCCTTCCTCGATAAACGGACTATCCAACACAAGAATAATTTTTCAAATCGGACTAGTACTTCCTGAGATTAGCGCGTTCAAATAAACAAACAAACAAACAAACAAACTCTTCAGCTTTATAATATAATATAAAAATATATAGTAAATATACAGGCTGATTTTGAAATTATTGCACTTCCGTAGTCTTTTTAAGTTTGTATAGAGCATTCCGCAATTTTTAAGGTGGAAAGCTAAAAATTGGTATGCGGATTATTTGTGACTAACAAAAAAATCTTAAGTACATAATTTTTTCTGGAAATCCGCCCCCAACCCCATAAAAGAGGCTGAAATTTAATTGCTACCCCGAATTCAACGCGTGCGAAGTCGCGGGCAACAGAGAGTTACAAATAAATTCATAATAGATAATATATTAGAAAACGAGCAAAGCTCGCTCAAGTAGGTTCTATAAGCAAATAAGTTGATGACGAGAAAGCTTTGAGGCTAATGCATAAGAACGGATCTGTCCCCATAACACTTCTTGGTATCTTGCAATATGTGAAAATCGGATTCAATAAATTCTATCTCATACAGATAAACAACACTAGACTGGCAGTGGTTTATGTACCGACAACAGCACGTCAACCTGCCACAGAACGTCAAATCTCAATTGATATTGATCTCTACTTGTTGGACTTAAAGTTGAAAATCAATTCAATGACCTTTAACTTTTTGAATAGGTTGACCTGCCGTTGTATGTACCTGACTTAGATTTCGGGGTCCTAGGTTCGATCCCCGGGCAACAAGCGTTTCGGTTTTTCGAACATCATTTGCAAGCAGTAGGATGAGTATAGGGCCTCCATTATTGAATTCAAGTTACTTTATTTGATACTAGCTGTTGCCCGCGACTTCGTACGCGTCAATTTCTGTTATTATGAACGCGATTATATTTGGAACATTTTTCACTGATGCTTCGCTCCTATTAGTCGCAGCTTGATGTTATATAGCCTAAAGCCTTCCTCGATAAATGTACTATCCAACACAAAAAGAATTTTTCAAATCGAACCAGTATTTCCGGAGATTAGCGCGTCCAACAAACAAACAAACAAACTCTTCAGCTTTATAATAATAAGTATAGACTAGTGGACCCCGCGAACTTCGTATCGCCTCTGAATTTGACGTCTTAAATGTCATTGTCATCAAATATGGCGAGGTTAGATAAATGTATAAAGAAAAACAGTTCCTTATTAGTTATTTTAGCGTTAACTTTCCAATGATTTTAATAGTTATTATCCTATTCCCGGCGAACACAAATTCAACGACCAACCTCCGTGGCGGAGTGGCGTACATGCTTTAAATAGTTATTCAAATTGGGGTCATATCAATTTATGTGATGTCGTCCGCATATATTTATTAATTTATTTAAATACATAATCATAACAATCGGTCCAGCCTTTCTCGAGTTATAAGTGGTGTAACAAACACTACTTTCCTTTATAGATTTCAGCAATTTAATTGCAATTTTAATATCAGTACATAAACTTGAAATAAAACCGGCCAAGTGCGAGTCGGACTCGCGCACGAAGGGTTCCGTACCAAAAAGGCCAAAAAAACGGGTTTGTTGTATGGGAGCACCCCTTAAATATTTATTTTATTTTGTTTTAAGTATTTGTTGTTATTGCGGTAACAGAAATACATAATTTGTAAAAATTTCAACAGTCTAGCTATCGCGGCTCTTGAGATACAGCCTGGTGACAGAGCAACGGACAGACGGACAGACGGACAGACGGACAGACAGCGAAATCTTAGTAATAGGGTCCCGTTTTTACCCTTTGGGTACGGAACCCTAAAAAGGGTTCTAGTCCCGCCTGAGACATAATTTTTCAAGTTTATATACTGAATTCAAGTTACCACAGCAATGGGTACAGGCATAATAACTACGCCGAATGCGGGTTGGGATCACAAACACAAGCATTGTCCGAAAAATCGATCTTGCTTTTGGGGAGGTGTGATCTACCTCCTAGTGGTCCACCCTGGGCAACGGCATCTTTGGTTTTCTAACCAATGATGACGGCCAACAGATCCCCCTGCGGTGGTAGGCTTCGCGAGACACCGCCTGGATGCTACCACCCTCCTGCCGGAGTCCAACGCCAAACTGTGCCTCTGTGTTCCGCTGGTGTGTGGGAGAACCAGTGCCTCAGGGTAAGCTCGCTCCATCATAGGCTTCTTCTTAACCGTATAGTTAAGTATGTATTTAAGAGCCCGGGGATCGAAGTTGACGAACCCCTAGTTGCTTACCACTACTTCCTATTACTTAAACAACTTGACTTGGCCGTTATTGAAGAATGAAGTACAGTTTTCTAATTATAACAACCGAAAAACTAACAAGGGATCCCCAAATAGACCTAGTAAAAACTTCCTTATCAAAAACATCTGAAGTGAATCTGGCGACAAATCATTTTGGGTAGTGACCTGATGGGTCTCTCTGCCTCTGTCATACCCACACTCCCAATCAGAGACCCCGTTGAAAATCATCTTAAAGCGTCTAGCTATCACGACCACACAAAATGTAAAAAGGTTAGAAAAGCTACAGAGGTTATGAGCAAATGCTTATACTTCTTCCCAAACGTGAGCGCTGATTGGTCGCGTGACGTCAAAAGAGTTCACTTGATTGTCGTTCTTTGAACTCGTTGTGTAGTGGGGCGCAAACGGCGACATCGGTTCTCATACAAATGGCGCATGACAGCCCTAACCTTTTTCTATGATCTGTAGTCACGACTAACGGCCGGTTTCAATAACCTATCTATCTTCAGTTTTGGCATATCGGTGATAGGAAACAGTTTCTATCTCTGTTTTTGCCGTCCAGAGAAACAAAGACAGAAGTTATTTTCTATCTCCAATATGCCAAAACTGAAGATAGATAGGTTATTGGAAATGGCTGTAAGGGTGCTTACATAAAGATACAGGTTGCCGGTACTGACAAATCTGTGCGAGTCGGTACCGATCGACGCAGGCTTAACTTGCATAATGAAACAGGTAGTTTCCTACCTGTTTCTTCTATCCTTCTATCTGTCCTTATTGACAATAATAAACCTTACACCGGCTAGTGCTTGAACCCGTAGCGGTCGGTCCAGGAATTCAGTACCGATAAGTTTAAACATGTTTCTTCATAAGTGAGCGCATAAGATAACATGGAAATATTATACCTGCGCACCGATCAGTACAAGCCCGCATAGATTTGTCTGTACCGGAAACCTGTTTCTTTATGTAGGCACCCTAATGCTGAGCGGGAAACCTTTTTGTAACTTATTTCAGTTTTAGGGTTACGTATACAAAGGGTGAAAACGGGACCCTATTACTAAGACTTCGCTGTCTGTCCGTCTGCCTGTCACCAGGCTGTATCTCAAGAGCCGCGATAGTCGAAATTATCACAAATTATGTGTTTCTACTCAAATCAAAATAAAATAAATATAAAAGGGCTCCCATACAACAAACCCGTTTTTTATCTTGATGGCACGGAACCCTTCGTGCGCGAGTACGACTCGCACTTGGCCGGTTTTTTTATATGTTTGTGCTTCGTGTTTGTTGTTGTGACTGTGTCAAATAAATATTTCTTTCTTTCTTTTTTTCATCGGATTAAAACAATAAGCGTATTAATCGTGTACTAGTCTTGACGCCAAGTTCCGCAGGAAGCGTGTAATTTAATGGTGGGAATAATTGACAGCGACTTTCTACTGGGAAATGTAATTTGTGATAATCACCGCTTAATTCTTTGTCGTCATTAAGACACATCTCTGGGGCAGGCATTTAAAATAACTGTCATCTTATTAAGGAAGATATAAGTGGTTTGTGTTTATTTGAATTCAGCAAAAATCGATAAAGAAGGTAATATCAGATTATAGAGCTGCTGAGGCTATGGGAGAAAGTATAGGCCTAAACCATGTAATAAAATTTAAAAAATCGGAAAATATTCCGTTACAAAGTAATTTACGGCCAAGATTCGTAAATAACATTCAAAACGTCACTTTAAATTAATCAGAAATTAAAATAGGTGTACGGCACGCAGACGATAGGAATCAGATTACCTTGATATCTATACTAAAATTATAAAGCTGAAGAGTTTGTTTGTTTGTTTGTTTATTTGTTTGAACGCGCTAATCTCCAAAAGTACTAATTCGAATTAAAAAAATATTTTTGTGTTGGATAGTACATTTATCGAGGAAGGCTTTAGGCTATATAACATCACGCTGCGACCAATAGGAGCGAAGCATCAATGAAAAATGTTGCGAAAACGGGAAAAATTATTGATATTAATCGCGATCATAATAACAGAAATTGACGCGGGCAACAGCTAGTCATGAATATGTTACATTGTACATAAGCTATAGCCCTGTGTAAATACCTATAAGGGAAGGTTTAATGAATTCTAAGTTAAGGGTCACGGGAAGACTAATATAGAAATAGAAATAAATTTATTTGCATAAAACATATACAAGGTAGTTTTGATATATAAATTAGGTTCTCATGTTTTGCTTAATACAATAAGCATGCAAATTTACATTTCAATAAAATATTTTAAATCTAATTAGTGGTTTTCTAAAAACTGCCGCACGTCATAGAAGTATTTTTCTGTAAGCCACTTATACAGCCTATTTTTAAATAAATTAAAGGAAAGCTGTTTGATTTCAGTGGGGATTTTATTATAAATTCTAACAGACATAGCGAGACAGCTTTTACTGTATTTTTGTGATGTTGGAACCGTAAAAAAAAGAAAAGTAACAGCCTATAATCATCCCACTGCAGGGAAAAGGCCTCCATCATTGAATTCAAGTTACCACAGCCATGATGGGTACTGGCATAATCACTACGCTTGCCAAATGCGGGTTGGTGATCACAAAACCGAGCAACTTTCGGAAATTCGAAACTTTTTGTTGCCCCACCCGGGGATCGAACCTAGGACCCCGAGATCTTGGCCCGATAGTAAAACCACTAGACCAAACGGCGCGTTGGAACCGTGCTTAACACTAATCTTTCCTTCATCCTTTCCTTCTGTTTTTTTTCTGGAATTTCTGGAATTCTGATTCCTTTTGTTTCTGGAATTAACATCACAAACTCTCATAAACAATTTACTATGCTTCCTGACAAAAATACAAACTTCGTAAATGTACAACGATGGAAGTGGTGGAAGACCAAGGCCCTTAAACAATGGTTTATAAAAAATACTGTTTTCAGCGTAATTCAATTAGCTCATTGAAAAGATAAATGAAATATCGAAGCCGACTATGTTTACTTATCTTCACCTCTTAGTTATCAGCTTAGAATAATAACATTATTATATTTATTATTTATTATTATTATTATTATTCTAGTTATTATTCTAAGGTTCTCAGCTATGTAGTTTTTAGGATTCTACTGGAACTTAGATTAAATGGGGTACCTACGATATATTTCAAAGAGCTTGATGTGTAAGTGCAAAATGTATGTTATTTATTTTGTCTGAATTAGTCTTTCGTATTTATAATGAAATATTAAAAAAACACTTCTATCTATCTATCTCTCTCTCTCTCTCTCTCTCTCTCTCTCTCTCTCTCTCTCTCTCTTTGTCTCCGAAGTCTGTGAAACGAAAAAACTAAAATAATAATAAGGAATATATAAAACATCTATCCATAAAACTTACTTATAGGTAAGATTATACTTTAGTGTTGAAGCTGAACTTCTTAAAAAGCTCGGAAAGTTCCGGTTCCTGTTTTAATTATAATATGGAATCCTCGGCGCGTGAATTTGACTCGTACTTGTCCGGTATTTTCATTATTTTGACGCGTTGTCCCAAAAATTATACCATATTGGCCAAATTTTAGTTTTCCATACACACTGCGGTTCACACATTCCATTCCTTGCTGTGGTAGGCTCCGTAAAGGCTGCCTGGATGCTACTACCCTCCTGCCGGAGTCCAGCGCAAAACAGTTTTTCTGGGTTCCGCTGGTGTGTGGGAAAAGCCAGCAGCAGTGTCCTGGGTAAGCTCGCTCCATCTTAGGCTTCTTCTTAACCGTAGAGTTAAGTATGTAGTCAAGAGCAAGCCCGTTAATTAAAAAAAAACACTTTCATCCCTTTATCCGGGAATTAACCGTCAATACCGATTCGGTATTTTTAATTACGTCATTATAGTTTTATGTTATATGATAAATCATAAAACACATTAAATATTTACGTTTAATCAATCAACAAAGTCATTATTAATATGCAATTATTTTGTGAGTTACGTCTATAGAATTCTTCAATGATTTCACGCAATTTTTACAAACAATCACCATTTTGCATCGCAAATTTTAAGCGCACACAATTATGTAAGGATATTTGTTCACGCATCGGAAGTTCAGTAAGCAACTTTCAAAAATACCGATATTCTTACGCACAGTTATGCAATAAGTTTCTACCTGTTTGCAGACAAAGAATGACAAAAGGCAGATAGAAGTCAATCTTCATACAAAGTGTGACACTGTAGGAAAAAAAGTAAAATTAACAGCCAATAATCATCCCAATGCAAGGCTAAGGCCATCACTGAATTAAAGTTCCCACAGCAATGATGGGTACAGGCATAATCACCGCGCTTGCCGAATGCGGGTTGGTGATCACAAACCCGAGCAATGTTCAAAAATTTAAAACTTACTGTTGCTTTCTTAAATATTAGGTAAGTATTTTCCAATAGGTTACTGCAAACAATTTTACATAAGAACGTGAAATTATTACACTTATATAAGTCTTGTATGTATTAATCGTACATTTCGTCGAGATTTTCTGTGACAAAGTTGGTTTAAATGTTCTTACTGTTTCTTTTTAATGGCATAACGAACTAGTGACACATCAATGATTTTTAAAACTAAGAGGGGCAAATGTTCATTTGATGATGTTAACAATACCCTCTCTAAATTTTTACATTGGTTTACAATAAATAATCTTTTACTAAATGCAAATAAAATAAAATGTGTAAAATTTACCATGCCCAATGTAAAGTTTGCTGCTACTCATATAATTGTTAAAGATGAACCACTAAACTCTGTAGATTTAACTACCTTTTTAGGTATAACTGTAGACTCTCATTTGCAATGGGGTGCTCATATTAGGGTGCTGTCTGGAAGACTTAGTTCTGCTGCTTATGCTGTGAGAAAAATAAGGCAATTGACTGATGTTAAAACGGCAAGATTAGTATATTTTAGCTACTTTCATAGCATAATGTCATACGGAATTCTGTTGTGGGGCTCAGCGGCAGATATTGAGTCAATTTTTATATTACAAAAACGTGCTGTACGGGCTATTTACGGCCTTCGATCCCGTGACTCGCTGAAGGAGCTCTTCAAAGAGATTAATATACTTACAGTGTCTTCTCAATACATTCTCGAGAATATTGTTTACGTTCGTAAGAACATACATTTACTTCTTAAGAAAAGTAACGTACACAATTTCAATACCAAAAATAAAGATAAACTTGCCGTTCCAGGCTTCAGACTGCGAAAAGTAGGAAAATCGTTTATGGGAAATTGTATCCGTATTTTCAACAAATTACCACAGGGTATTGCTGAACTCCCTGTACATAAACTTAAATCGTATGTCAAAGTGAAAAAGGGCTATTACACTGTCAATGATTATTTAAATGATAGAAATGTATGGCATGAAATTGTCCCAGCTCGTACTTGCTTAAACCTTGTAAAAATCACCTTACCTTGTAAAAATTTATTTAAAAAGAGGCTGACAATAGTGACCGAGTTTCTTGCGCTGCTTCTTCTCGGCACTAGCCCAGACTTGTCCCGAAGCAGTGGTAGGTTTAAATTGGGACGTGTAAAAGTGCCTCCTGGGGCCTATTTGCAGAAATAAAACTGATTTTAACTGATTTTAGTGTTGTTTAAATGTTCTTACTGTTTCTTTTTAACAATAAATCTAACAACTATATAGGTACAGTACGATTATGTATAATCGTACACGAGTGCTACTGCCACGTTAGTTTTTTGTTCATCCTAGCTCGACCGCCGATTATAGGCATAAAAGGTGAAGTAAATAAGTGAGATTGACTTCTGTAGATACATAATCTGTCTTTTGTGACAGAACAGAGTACTTCGTACACCATGTCACTCTTAGGTTAATTCAATATTATACTTACGTTTTTAGGAACGATTATGAAATGCGGAAGGCTTGACTTGAATGAAAACTTTGTAGAGAAAACTTATCGAAAAGTCTTAAGTCTGATCTAAGCAGCTTATCATTGATATAACATAAAAATACTCGATATAATTGTGAGTGGTTGACCAAAAAGTGACTTGGAGGGATTGGAAACTGTTATTTAATTTTTTTGAATTTTTGAATCTCTGGTCTTTTAGCTTTGTTTTGGTCTAACCAGAATATTTTCAGGCGTCGTAGTCTTTTTTTTATTTTTTTTTTATGAGCTGATGCATGCCGCGCCCGCGCTCGTGTCTAAACTTTTTTCTACACGAAACTTCAAACGCGATTTACTCGAAATCAATTATTTTCCCTTGAAGTCCCTTTTTGGTCAACGAATTACAATTACAAGTTACACGTCCCAATTTTTACTCTACGATTCCAATGCAGATACTGAATATATACAAAATATCTGTATACATAACGTTATAAAAGTACCCTAACGTACTTGTTGTCGAATAAAAAAAAGCGGTAAACATTATAAGAACATTCTTTAGTGCATTTTATTTTATTTAAGACATGCTTCACTGGGCCACACAGAGCCATCTAGTCCCAAATTAAGCTACTATTAAGTACCCTGTCGTATGGGGTACTAGACAACCGAGAAACTTATATACTTTTTTTTCTTTGTAAATACATTATAATACATAGAAAACACCCAGACCAGTACAAACAGACATGTTCATGCACACAAATATTTGTACTGCGCGGGGATCGAATCCGCCACCCATGGCTCAGAAGCTGCGTTTACTACCGCTGATCCAAATGGTCGTATTTAATGTTAGCATTGCATCCGTGCGAAGTCAGGGCTGGTTGCTAGTCCAAATATAATTTCGTTTAAACACGATTTTTGGGGTGGTGGGATCTACCTCCTAGTGGTCCACCCTGGGCAACGGCATCTTTGGTTTTCTAACCAATGATGACGGCTAACAGATCCCTCTGCGGTGGTAGGCTTCGTAAGAGGCCGCCTGGATGCTACCACCCTCCTGCCGGAGTAGTCCAGCGCCAAACAGTGCCTCTTGTGTTCCGCTGGTGTGTGGGAGAACCAGTGCCTCTGGGTAAGCTCGCTCCATCTTAGGCTTCTTCTTAACCGTATAGTTAAGTATGTAGTCAAGAGCAAGCCTATTATTATTAAAAAATAAAACACGATTTCTCAAATAACATGAATATGGAAACAAAGCTCGGTCATCCAGGAACTGTTTACATATAATAACGTTGATGTCACACCAAAGTGTGTCAACTTAATAAAGAACATAATAAACGAAAGTGGTATCATACCCGGATACTTTCTAAGTTTAAAATAGCAGATATTTGGAAGGTGACGCCATTTTGTCGATGGAAAAGGATCTGTGCTAATTTGGATTCCTCAAGAGGTTTTTCTTAGGTATCCGTGTTAGGTAATCATTTCTTTATCTGTAGGTACTGCGTACGTTAATGTTATTTGAAAATCGGCCAAATGCGCGTCGGACTCGCGCACTGAGGATCCTGTACCAACTTTAACTGAATTAGGTGTCCACTTACTTCCACTTAGCCAAAATTCCACAATATTTAATTGACTGTAAAAATAATTTGTTTTTCATAGTGTTTATATGAAGGACAAAGTTATATTTGCGGTTGTTAAAAATCTGCTATTTCTCAAAAACTATCGGTTTTATCTCGTTCAAATCAATTTTCGTTGAAAGTATTAAAATTTGTTAAGGATCTACATTATATACTATTTTTATCAAAATGTTCACTTGCTTAGTTTAAAATTCGAAACTCTTCTTGTCCGACCCGGGAATCGAACCAAAGATCTAGGTCCGGTTCTTAAATTTTTAGACCAACGGGTGAAATTTCTGGATAAGTATTAGCTTCTCTCGACGTTGTTCGCTAGAAAACACCGTAAAATTCAATATATATGCTAATTGAATTCTGTTTGATTATTTTTACAGCGATTATTAGACGCTGTGAATTTATACATTTATTAATGTAATTTTATTACTTCCTGTAAAACGAGGCTTACGTTATGTAACCATTATGTATAACATCTTGGCATAGTTATTTTATTTTTTCAACCAAAAATTTTTTTATAAAAATTCTAGCGGACCTGACAGACGTTGTCCTGTCTTAACTATGAATATTGATTTCAAATTGGTATAATTATAAAAAAAAAAGGATTTCAGATACAAATTTATTTATCGACATTGCAAATCACTTTGCAAATGCTAACCGCACGTGCGCACTGGAAATTGTTATGTCAAATGCCATAATGTTAAATTAAAAAGGTTAACATTACAATAAATTTAGTATGTTGATTAAGTTTTCTTAAATTTTCTAATTTTAAGCGCAATTTTCTTAAATTTTTCTTTCATAAGAACATTCTCCTGACAGTAACAAACAAAACAAATAAAGAATTAGCGTTACCGGTCCAGCCGTTCACGCGTGATGCGATGACCAAGGGAAATAGGGATTAATTTTTATATATATACACCTAGATTTATCAGTGGTTTATCTATTTATGTTGAAACACGCTGTGACGCGCACAGATGTAGCTGTGTAAGGTCCATTCAACCGAGAATCCGCCACAGCAAAATAATTCGTCTGTGCGCATCATAGCGTGTTACAAAAATAAAAGTCTGAATCAAAATTAAATATTTAAAAAAAAATTGATGGAACGAAGTTAATTTTTAGCGAAGGAATTGTAATAAAACTTATTTTATTTTTAATTTATTTTTAATTCTCTCTCTCTCGCTCTCTCCCACTCTCTCTCTCTCTCTCCCTCTCCCTCTCCCTTACCTTTTCCCTCCATCTCTCTCCCTCTAAAAAGTGTCGTTCAAAAAGTGTTGTTACTATTTTTTTCGCAACGCGCGATAAGAAACTTCGCTCCAAAAAATTAATAACATTGCCATGATGATATACATAATGTTCCAATAACGAGGGCTTCGTTTTTAAGGTGATTCAAAAAGCAGGGTGTAGACTGATTCTAAGCCAGTGTTTATTAAAATATTAATTAGCTTAGTAGTTCTGGCCCCTAATTCGCGTAACCGAATCGTATCACAATCGTAATTGAACGACTGGTTTTTGACAGTTCTAGTATGGGCTATTATCTAATGACAAAATCGTCCAATTCAATCACGATCGAACTGAGATTCGGTACGCGAATTAGGCCCCTGCTAGCGTAGAAAAAGCGGGACATTGTCCTGTTTTCTTCAAAATCCTTGGCTTTTTTATCAATTAGTCGGAAAATACGGGAAAACAAGCCTTTCTCAAGGTCCAATGTATTTGTTAACTAGTTTAGGTGTGAAAGCGTAACAAACAAACTTTTATTGACATCTATTATATTAGTAGAGATAATATATTTGTATGTGACTCACAGTTTGTTAAATAATAAACAAATAATTAGCAAAAAACAAATACTTAATGCTTCTATAAATTAAGTTTCAAACCATCCTATCTTTCAAATTGGATCAAACTGAACACAGTGTTGAAATTTGGTTAAAATAAGTTCAGCAGTCTAGAATTCCATCCACAAACAACATGACACGAAATTTTTATATACATACTAAGATAAAAATAAAATAAAAATAAGAATAAAATGTGGACAACATCACATACATTGTTCTGATCACAATTTGAATAACTATTTAAAGCACTCGTATTTTATAAACCAGACACAACGAAGGTACCACAAACACCCAGACCCGAGAAAATGTAGAAAAAACACTTTTTTCTACATTGACCCGTCCGGGAATCGAACCCGGGACCTCGGAGCAGGCGACACCATTAAAACCGGTGTGTGCGCCACTCCGGATAACGATAGATAACGATAGGTCGTCAAAAGATAGTAAGCTTATTAAGATAAATTGTATAACCTTGTAAAGACATAAAACCAACACAACTGTTGGTATATCTGAAGACGTTTTAAGAATCAAAATCGGAAAGCCTTGACATATTCGATGCAAATGAATCCGGTTTTGTCTGACCGCGGAGAACCCTGAACTTTCACAAGGCCGAAGGGCTGCACTTTCACCGTGCGAGAAAATGTTGCGGACACCACGCTTTGGGATGCTGGAGGACAAATCGGAAATGTATTTGCTTTTAAAATGGCTAGGTATAGAAGATTGTTTACATTGGTATGTTCACGTGTTTGACTAAAAAAATCCCATAATGCCACGTTGGTCTAATGGTTAAAATACTTGGCCAAGATTTTGAGGTCCTAAGTTCGATACCCGCGTCGACCAACAAGAGGAATTTTCAAACATTGCTCAGGTTTTGGAATCACCGACCCGCCTTTAGCAAGCGTGGTGATTATGCCTATACTCATTATTAATATGGTAACTTGAATTCAAAGATGGAGGCTTTTGCCCTACAGTGGGGTAATTATAGGCTGTTACATCATTAAATACAAAATAAAAAAGACGTGTGGCACTCAGAGACTGCCGCGGTAAAGCTATTGCATAGCATTTTTACATACAACAAATGCCACCTAAAGGCGGGTTGCTGAACTAAAGAGACAAGCGTGATATTTCAAAAAGTCATTAAAAGTTCTGCTATTCATCGATAGATGGAAAAACTAAAAAGTATCACCGCTGTGCCGGTCGGAGTGGTGTTAGGTTATTTTCGTTACGGAATTTCTGGATTCGGTCTCCACGCTCAAGGCCCGCGATAGAAGCTATGCAATAGCTTAAAATACACAACATTAAAATCTGACATTAAAAATTGATTGACGTATCCTCAACTGTCATATCTCTTCAACATGTCCCTTTTATAACCAAAGCTCAGTCACCTCACAGAACTTTTTAGCGTTACATAATCTATAATTGCCGGCGTCCGAAGCTTCGCATTCCTTAGTCGATAACAACCGAGCTTTAGCGTTGCAGCCTCCATCAAATACTTACGTAACAGCGTATAGGTTGAGCAAGTTTAATTGTGGTATTTTGATTATCTCATGGCGAAGAAATGTATCGTATGGTTCCGGCATAGAAAAATGATAGTACCACTTTTTCTTTAGTATGTGTCGTGAGCGACTATAGGAGTTAAAATTCGATTTATTTACATAGAAAACAAGGTACGATCGTCAATAAAATGTATGATATTTCTCGCTTTGCGTAATGGCATGTAAAATATAGCTCATCCTACTAATATTTAAAAAGGTGAGAGTTTGTTAGAATATAAGTTTGTTACTCTTTAACGTAAAATCTGCTGAATGGACCTGAATAAAATTTGTCACAGTGTTAGTTTATTGGCTGGAATAACATACTTTTACCAGTTAGCAGACTACATTTCACCCCGGGAAAAGGTACGGTTCCCATGGGATAATTTTATACATAGTTTTCAATTCAAAATTCATAAACTACAGGGTCTTAGGTAAAGGGTATAGCAAGCCATAATATGCATACCTATAAATCTATGGTGAGGTCAGTAATTTGATATCATCATATTTGAAAAAATAAAATTACACAAGTCGGAATCAAAAAATTTTGGTTTGGACAAAAAAAAGCTGATAGGTACTTTACTTTTGTATTTATATGGATATGATAACATAGGCTAGTTCTGGCTTTTATTATCTTTTACCTAACATTCTGTAGGTACCTATTAATAATAATAATAAATAATAAATATTTAAGACATGCCTCACTGGGCCACACAAAGCCATCTAGTCCCAAATTAAGCTACTATTATGTACCCTGTCGTATGGGGTACTAGACAACCGATAAACTCACTTAGGTATATACTTTTTTTTAAATACATACTTATAATACATAGAAAACACCCAGACCAGTACAAACAGACATGTTCATGCACACAAATATTTGTACTGTGCGGGGATCGAACCCGCAACACATGGCTCAGAAGCAGCGTTTACTACCGCTGATCCAAATAGTCGTCAAAATTAAAGTGTGCGAAATTTCATTCGAGTACTCCTACGTCTGCTCGATTTGCATAAAAACGGGTTACAAGTTTTTGCTTCAGGTATTAATATAATTATGTAAAGAAGGTAAAAAAAATATGTTATTGATGAGGATGATCAATGGGTAGGTCCAGGTGAACCCACGATCAGATGAAGGTCGAGGGAAGCCCTTGTAACAGGTGGCGTTTTTTTTCCCGCGTAAAACTAAGTTAGGAAGTGTTTTCTTTCGACAGTTCGTTCGATGACAGTTTATTTTTTTCAGAGATTGTTTTTTTATTTTAAAGTTGAGAGCAATTGGATGACAAAATGTAAACTGCTGACACATAGGATACGCTATCAGTCCAGCGTCAACTGCTCAGACTGATGGATGGATTTTGGGGTGGTGGGATCTACCTCCTAGTGGTCCACCCTGGGCAACGACATCTTTGATTTTCTAACCAATGATGAAGGCTAACAGATCCCTCTGCGATGGTAGACTTCGTAAGAGGCTGCCTGGATGCTACCACCCTCCTGCCGGAGTCCAGCGACAAACAGTTGTTCTGTGTTCCGCTGGTGTGTGGGAGAACCAATGCTACTTTCTAGGTAAGCTCGCTCCATCTGAAGCTGTTAAGCTTAGCATAGCATATATATTAGCATAGCATAGCATAGCAT
This sequence comes from Anania crocealis, assembly GCA_949315895.1. NCBI lineage: Eukaryota > Metazoa > Arthropoda > Insecta > Lepidoptera > Crambidae > Anania > Anania crocealis. The sequence continues at coordinate 1,627,364 of OX438876.1, forward strand.
AGCTTCTGTAATAAAAGTTTTGCCATAACTGTTTTTGGACCTAAAAGCCCCGAAGGGTCGAATATTTGTGAAATAACGGAAAGAATAGTACGTTTGGTAACACCAGTGTCGCATTGTTTCTATTTTGTAGTAAAGTACAATTCATCACTATTGTATAACCACCCTAATCCAATGGGGGCATCGCTAGTGAATTTGCCACTAGAGGCGCTAGTGTCGCGTGAGGTCCAATATCATTCACTTTGTACTGGTTTTAGCGGAATTTGTTGCATAAATTATAATTTCTTTAATTTACCTACTGGAAAGTGATCTCCTTCGTAAAATATCGCAAATATTATTTGGCGATTAATGTGAACGCTTTAAAAGCGGAATTAAGAAAAAGCGCAAAAATAGGCGGCCTCAAGAGCAACTATTTCAGAAGTTAGTTTGTTGATATCAAGATAGTTATTTATAAACAATATAACCTTAATTAGATTCAAGATATAACACTTTGTTTCGGCGCCAATCGCCTTTGGCAGCTATACCTCCGGACCTCAGTCTTCAGTGGCGCCAACTGGTGAGCAAAGAAACGGTAGTCCCCATTGTCTTTGCCTCACAGTTATCGCCTAATGATAATTCTTTGGACGGAGAATAAGAACCTTGTAAATTAAAAGTCAATATTCTAAAATTGAAACAACCCGATTTTAACACATTTGAAACTTCATTGCAAATTTTTATTAACGTTTGTTTATCGTCATGACCTGTTATCAAATCGTCTACATAAAAATCTTCATTAATCACTTGTGCTATGACGTCATCGTTATGTTCGGATGCAAGTTGCTTTAAGCATCGCATACTAAGAAAGGGCGCTGAAGCCTGAAGCCGTGCCGTATGTGACCGTGTTAAGCCGGTACACACCAAAAGGGTCGTAGCGATTTTCCCTCCATAGAATCCATAGAATCCCTCCATAGAATCAATTGCAAATTACGTTGGTCTGGTTTAATTAATATTTGCCGGTACATTTTTTCTACGTCTGCGCAAGCTACATAAAGATATTGCCGAAATCTTAATAAAATTGCAAATAGGTCGTTTTGCAAGGCGGGACCGATTAATTGTATGTCGTTTAAAGATTTGCCTGAAGTCGTTTTAGCACTAGCATCGAATACGACCCTGAGTTTTGTTGTAGCACATAGAGTTTTGGTGTGGCAAAAAATAATGTGGGAAACCATAGTCCGTGATTCGAGTCATGTATCCTAAGCTTAAACAGAGGCTTCTTCTTAACCATATAGTTAAGTTATGTAGTGTCAAGAGGAAACCCATTATTTATACAAAAAAAAAGATAAAACTGATGTTATCTACTGATCATAACGCCGCCCACTTTCGTCCCAAATTTTTGCGTTAAAAACTTCTTATTCGGTTTAAATATTTGTTTAAATGTCAACATGGGTGTTTTTTCTTAAGATTACGTCCATATAAGATTTCACCGTCAAATATGAACAGGTTTTACTTTCGTTGAAAGCCGTCTGGCGACGAGTCGGACGACTGGTTGGGTTGTTGTGTTAGAATTTATAGCCCGACTAGTTTAGGGATGGCGAAGTTTGAAGATGTATTTGTCGATGTGCATATTCGATAAAAAAGATTTTGTCGATTCGAAGGTCAATTTTATAAAAATCTAAATCAGTTAATGTCAGTTTTATTCCTGCAAATAGGCCCCAGGAGGCGCTTTTACACTACCCAATATTTAAACTTACCGCTGCTTCGGGACAAGTCTGGGCCTGTGCCGAGAAGAAGCAGCGCAAGAAACTCGGTCACTATTGCCAGCCTCTTTTAAAATATTTTTTTACAAGGTAAGGTGATTTTTACAAAGTATAAGCAAATACAAGCTGGGACAATTTAATGCCATACAGAAGGATTAGATTGTAAAATTAGGATTGCGTAATCATTATGTTGAAAGTTCGTGGCCAATTTGAAAACCTCCTTATCTTTTTAGTAATAATAATATGTAAAAGTAAGTAACAGCCTACAATCATCCCACTGCAGGGAAAAGGCCTCCATCATTGAATTCAAGTTACCACTGCAATAATGGGAACTGGCAGAATCAACACGCTTGCCAAATGCGGGTTTGGTGACTACAAACTCGAGCAACGTTCGAAAATTCGAAACTATTTGTTGCCCGACCCGGGGCTCGAACCTGGGACCCCGAGATCTTGGCCCGGTAATTAAACCACTAGACCAACGGGGCGTTATGGTTTGGGCTTAAATATATGTGAGTTGTTGCATAATAATTGTTGACGATTTTTTTGTTATTGTTTCTTTTTTTTTTTTTTTGTAGATCAATCCTATTTTTCTAAACTACGGGTAAGAATATTATTTTCAGTTTCAAACCAATTAAATATTTAAATGAGAATTAACTAGTAAGAACTGTATATTTTTAAACAGTTATAATGCTAGTGTTAATTAAAATTACAATTCCTTGAACAAAAATGAATCAGAATCAGAATCAGAATCAGAAAGTTTAATGTTAATGTAGCTCAATGCATAGAACAATCATATGCGAAATATTATTTTAAATATACGTTGTTAATTTACTTAAGATACATTAAGAAACCTACTTAAGATAGAAGTTGACATTTTTATTCTAAATCTCATATACTCGTACAGGTCATTGCACGTCAAATTCTATCGATACCGATAATCGAGAACTTTCACATCACTATTCGTCACTAAAGTGGTTTCGGTGATATTGAACTTGTTATTGAATCTAAATGATAATCTTTTGACTTTCTTTGATCTAGTTTAAAGAAATACACTAATATTGAGATGATTATCTTAAAGTAAAAAACAAGTAGCGGACTATGATGAAGAAGTAACAGCAGGTCAAAGGCCTCCATCATTGAATTAAAGTTCCCACAGCAATGATGGGTTCAGGCGTGATCACCGCGCTTGCCGAATGCGGGTTGGTGATCACAAACCCGAGCAATGTTCGAAAATCGAAACTTATTGTTGCCCGACCCGGGGATCGAACACAGGTCCTCGACATCTTAGTACTGTGCTTATACCACTGGACCAACAGGGCGTTCACTTTAACTATTTAAAAATTAGAATTTATTTTAGTACTTTTTACAATGACAACGCATGCGTGTCTACAATCACTTTCTACATTCAAAAGATAGTTAAATTACGTCGTTATGTATCAAAATATCTCAGAATAGTTATGATTCGCTTTCATAAACCTCTAACCTTATAAATAGCACTATTTTCGTGCTTTAGGACAATAATACAATACATGACCAACATGTTGGAAAACCATATACATTATCTGTGACCTTATAAAGTTTAACATACTTTATACACGGTACATTTTCAACCACCTGTAAAACGAACATTTCTTTATGAAAATATAACATATTTATTGTTTAGATATTTATTTTGAAAGACGCTGTGACGCGCACTTATGTGGCTGTGTAAGTTTCATTCATCTGGCAACCCACCGCAGCAAAATAATAAGTTTGGGCGCGTCACAGCGCGTTACAAAATTAAAAGTCTGAACCAAAATATACATTTTTCAAAAATATTTTTAAAAAAATAATAATAATTCTGCCATGATGTTATACATAATGGTTCAATAACGTGGGCTTCGATTTACAGGTGATTAAAATTTCACGGTGTGTAAAAGAAAGTCGTGTTAGTTATTATAAGTCGAGAACGGCTGGACCGATTTTTATGAATTTGGTGTTTTTGGATTTTTCTTCGTCGGGAATAGGATAATAGGGATTAAAGACGTTGGAAAGTCATAAGTAACAGCCTATAATCATCCCACTGCAGGGAAAAGGCCTCCATCTTTGAATTCAAGTTACCACTGCAATGATGGGAACTGGCATAATCACCACGCTTGCCGAATGCGGGTTGGTGATCAAAAACCCGAGCACAGTTCGAAAATTCGAAACTTTTTGTTGGTCGACCCGGGGATCGAACCTGAGATCCTGAGATCTTGGCCCGGTATTTAAACCACTAGACCAACGGGGCGAAAGTCATATATTAAGAATATATATTAGTTCATAAATTTTTCAAACTACGCCATATTTGATGACAATGACATTTATAAGACGTCAAAATCAATATTATAACAATAGTATCCATTGGATCAGTGGTAGTAAACGCTGCTTCTGAGCCATGGGTCGCGGGTTCGATCCCCGCACAGTACAAATATTTGTGTGCATGAACATGTCTGTTTGTACTGGTCTGGGTGTTTTCTATGTATTATAAGTATGTACATATTTACAAAAATAAGTAATATAAGTAAGTTTATCGGTTGTCTAGCACCCCATACGACAGGGTACTTAATAGTAGCTTAATTTGGGACTAGATGGCTCTGTGTGGCCCAGTAAGGCATGTCTTAAATATTTATTTATTTAGTATCATAGATTTGTATTGTATACTAGGATTATGGCTAGTATCATAATTATAAAGTATTCTAAATTATGTTTTGGGCTTAAATATCTACCATACAAACCGTGGATGTCTAGTAAGGCGTGTATGGGTTGTATGAAATCGGTCAGCGCTCAAAGTGGGCACACTCCACTGGCTCCAGACAGGGTCGGAACAGAGATGGCGTGGAAACAACTTAAATATTTTGGAATTAATTTTTTTTTAATTACTTTGTTATGTCAAGGTTTTCCAGTCGCTATGGTTTTAATATAATACTTGTTAATTTCTTGTTTGATACTGACTCAAAATAGAGGGTTTTCTTCGTATTTTTTTGTAAGTAAAATCTTATAAGAAATACATTAACTTCGCCACGGAGGTCTTCCAAAAGTGCATTTATTATTTCCACAACCTCCGTAGCGGAGTGGCGTACACACCGGGTTTAAAGTTGTCGCTTGCTCCAAAGTCCCTTTTTGTTACATTGACTCAATGTAACAAAAAGTGGTTTTCTACATTTTCTCAGATCTTGGTGTTTGTGGTACCTTCGTTGGTCCTGAATTCCACAAAACGAGTGCTTTAAATTGTTACTCATTTTGGGAACGGAACAATGTATGTGATGTTGTCCACATTTATTTATTTCATTAATTTATCTTGCCTGAGACAAGGTTTTTCGGGTTTATATACTGATAAGATAATTTTAGTCAAAATTATATTATTATATATTGTTAATAAAACAACTTAAGAGAGAGCGGAGCCTCCTGGCACAGGCATTGATATAAATGCCTAAAAGGAGGCTTCGACAACTGATGTATAAAACTACTGTACATAAATAAACAATATTTTGATTTTGATTTTTGATTTTTTTTTTGATCTTACGAAGTATGAAGTGGCAGTGTGCTGGCCATATTAGCCGCAGAACCGACAATCGCTGGGATAAACGAATTCTAGAGTGGAGACCGCGTCTCGGCAAACGTAGTGTAGGACGCTCTCAGACCAGGTGGAGTGATGTTTTCCGCAAGGTGGCTGGCAGGAGCTTGATGCGAGAAGCCGAGGATCGACCTAAGTGGCGTGCAACTGGAGAGGCCTATGTCCAGCAGTGGACTGCGATAGGCTGATGATGATGATGATTCATTTATTTTTAGTTAAAAATCACTGATAAACTAATAAATATAATGCTATTAACGCAAAACTTAGTTATTTTCAGTCTAAATGTCAACGTGTCCTCTCCTACCCCACCTGTTGCATGCGCGAGTGCGCAATGTACCACCCTTAATTAAGGGTGTGGACACGCTAACGAGCGGAGCGGGAGGCTCACTGAATGCAGCGATTTTCAATCGAAAACAAGGTGTTCTCAATTTACGAGAACGCGTGAAATCTTTTAAGGTATCACTCTAAGACGGTCCTATTCTAATTTGAAAATTAAAAAATACACATACACAATACGGTCTTAGATCCCCAGGTCGAGTATTAAATGTTTAATTTTCGTACAATGCCCGAGTTTCTGATCACCGACACTCATTCGGCAATTATGTCTATAGATATTCATTATTGTTGCAGTAACTTGAATTCAATTATGAAGGCCAATGATGCAGTGGTATGATTTAGAATTTTAGTTTCCTTTACTTTACTGAACTAGCGAGGGTACCTAAGTAGCATCTTTATTAAACTCTCACCTAGGTCAAACCTCGCGGTTCAGTTACTGTCGAGATTCCTACCTACTAAAATCCTACTTATTTATCAATTTGAACTTTACAGCTCTACATACGATGTTACACCATTTATTTAGAACTCGACAGGACCAATTTTAATGATTTTGTGTGTTATTGGGTTTGTTTTCGTCCGGAATAGGATGATAACTTTTAAAATCTCGAATTTCGACCGAAGTTCACCGGGTAGTAACTTATGGAAATTTTTTCTAGCAAATCGCGTCTCTTGTCAACCAAAACGCTATCCTCTCAATCCATGCATGTCACGAAATTGCCTCGATCCATTTAGGCGTGTGTGTGTGTGTGTGCCGACCTGTGAGAAAGGGAGCCGATCACTCTCCCTCAGCTATTTGCTAAGGCGTGTTATTGGTTGTCTGTTTCCAAGAAGAGAGGATTGTTCCCTCTTGCAGAAGAGTTAATATAACTTTAAAAAAATAAGTTAAGATTAAAAAAACCATTGAAAGTGGTCAAAAGTAACATGTTTATTTGACAGTTTGGACAATATAATGAGTGTTCTTACATATTTAGAGGTGGTAATTGAGTGGTTAATCGTGCTATCTTGATTTAGTTTTGCAGGTAAATGATTTAAGTATATTTGTTAAAAAGTCCGGTCAAGTGAGAGTCGAATTCACGCACGAATGGTTCCGTACTTTTATTTAATTAAATTATTATTTTTTGAAGTAAATAGAGAACTAAATATTCTGTGAAATTTTTAAAGTGTATTTTTTTTCTTAATTAAGTTTAATTGAGTTAATTAATTATTATTTTGTGCCATTGCCAAATATTGGTACTTAATTATTAATTTTACTGTGTTTTTGGTATTTGTTTTTATAGCGACAACAGAAATGCGTCATTTGTGACAATTTCAACTGTTTAGCTATAACAGTGAATGAGATACAACCTGGTGACAGACAAATAGACGGACGGAAGAACAGTGGAGTCTTAGTAGGGTCCCATTTGGGAGTGGAACCCTAAAAATCACATACTTTAAAAGTTTATTGCAACTTACATAATGCATAATTCAAAAATTATTAAGTGGTACCCAATTACCCATATCTAAGTAACAATTGACGCCTTCTAATAAAAATGTAGCAATTACATCGCTGAGAGTACTGGTTAAGTAATTTTTGAAAGGAATTCTATTGTTTACTAACTTTTTAAAATAAAACAAAAACAATGCTTTCTTGATTTTTCAAAACTTGTGCAAAATAAAATTCTTTGAATAAACATTTTGATTGTCTGTGAGACTAGAACCCACAACATTACGATTAACGAACTGCTCTAACCATTGAGCTGCCCAGGCCCCAGATATTTTGAGTGTGGACTAATTAATTCAAGGAATATCTCAATAAAGATCTATCCATCTACCAGAGCTCAGTTATAGTCAGTTACAAATATTTAACCATCGATTAAGATGCAACAACATGAAAATATTTTTAAAACTGTTTTTAAGCAAATAACTTGGTAAATTGAAAATAAATAAATGTGGAGAACACCACATAACATTGTTCTGATTCCTTATTAAGTAACTATTTGAAGCACTCGTATTTGGAAATTAGAAACAACCGGAAAAGACCGGAGAAAATGTAAAATAAAATCATTTTTTATTCTATATTAACCCTTCCGGTGATTGAAACCGGGACCTTGGAGCAGGCGACACCTTTAAAGCCAGTGTATACGCCACTCCGACACTGAGGTTGTCAAAAATTACAATATCTTGAATGAAACTGTTTCTCTATGATATTTTTAGCAGAAACAATGCAGAGGAATGATCGGTGGCCAGAGGACTACAACCCAGACGGCTCAACCAGCCGCCCTACTTCTAGAAGGAACTCGGCTTCTCTTTCCAGAAGGAGTAGCATTAAGAAGGAGAAAGAAGCTAAGAAGAAATCCCCTTTGAACACGACTCCTAACTCAGCTACGTCCACACCAAAGAAGGTGGTCAAACCGCAGAACCTAGAGTTTGTAGTCACTGGAAAGCAGTGTTTGAAGAAGTAAGTACTCTATTACCTTTAAATAAATCACTCTATTTATATACAGGGTGTTTGGTTGATGGTATAGCAAGCCGAAGCCAGTATAAATACGAAGCCGATGTCAAGATGTGATTAATTTTGAAAAAAAATATATACAAATAGGAATTTCAAAATTTTATGTTGTATGAAATAAAAAATAAAAATATGTTATCAAATTTCTGACTTCACCGTTCAGTTAGGTTTAAATGTGGATGACTTTATTCACGGTGTAATGTTGGGACCAGGGAGTGCGAATAAAAGATGTTACTCTGTTGACGAATGTATTGGTAAATCCCCGTTAAAAACCTTGACCCAAGTTCACCAACATTTAAACAGCCGGTAAACAAAGAGTGACGATTAATTTGACACAATTCCAATACAAAATATGTCAAATAATATTTTAAACTCTGTTTAAACTTAAACGTCTGTTGGTGAACTCGGGCCTAGTCTATCTTAAAACCTATAGTATAACTAAACCTATGTTTACGTAATGAGGTGAGGTGCGTCACACACTACAACGGTTTTCGTTGTTAAAGTTTTAACAAAAAGGTTTTCATGTTTTTCATCAGACGAAAGATATCTTCAAAATCAATACAGATTACTAACTGTTTTCTTGAGTTTACGCGAAATGAAAGATATATATTATGTTTATGGACTTCCTACGCGTTTATTTTTGAATTCACCCGATGTTTACCAGCTGCTTGGGACCCAGTCTTACCTTCAATGAAGTCCACAAACCATGGCAACGCACAGTTAGCACATAATGTGTGAAAAGGAACATAATTAACGATAAAAAATACAGGAGGCAGTTTTAAATATTTTTCAAATTACCTACTTTAAAACGAATGCCACCTTAGTCTGCCCGTGACCATGAACGCTGTAAAGGGTTCGAAACGTCGGGTTAAATCAAAAATAAACGCGTACTAAATACGTAGACATACTAATCTATTATTTAAACCGATCACTAACTCAAGTTTTTTCAACCATTAGATGCGACCGAGCCAACTCCTTACCCGGCTACACTCGCCGCCCGCCTGGTGATGCGAAGACGAAGAAGCTGTTCGAATCCCCGAAAAGGACCGCCAACGCCTCCCAGTCTTCGAAGAGCAGGGAAACATCGTTGGAAGATGACATGTCTTTGGATTTGTCTCAGGTAATGTTTGGAATATTATGAAAAAAAATTAAAGTTAATAGGATTTAATCCCTCAACCCCCAGGCGGCACGCGCGTGCCGCGATGACAATTGATTTCAATTGTGTCTGGAATAACTCACGATCGAGGGATTAACACACTTTCAATCAATGAAAGGAAGTTACAACGAAAGAGTTTAAAAAAATAAAATATACTTACCTATATCGAGAAAATGTGCTACAAACTGGTTGGTACGCCACTTTACCACGGAAGTCGTCGAAGAAGGTTGGAGGACTTTGAGAACAGTCCAAAGACAGTTACTTACGTACTTCATTAATTCTTTGACAGGTATCAGACTTCGAAGACACAAACTCAAAATACGGCATCAAGGGGAAGTTCCACGCTCTCGCCACATCCACCCCAAAGGTCCAGAAGGTCAAGCCTCGCAGCGGTTCCCTGCAAAGCCAACTGAAGGAGGCAAGAAAGGCGAGGTTCGAGAGAGACAGCACGTTCTCTTGCAGTAAAGATAGCGTGGTTAAGTCATCTTCTTCTGCAAGTCCTTATAGGTATACAGAATCCCTTGGGATCCCTTTTTTTTATTATCAATGGGCTTGCTTTTGACTACATACTTAACTCTACCGTTAAGAAAAAGCCTAAGATGGAGCGAGCTTACCCAGCGGTACTGGTTCTCCCACACAACAGCGGAACACAGAACAACTGTTTGCAACCTGGACAACGGCATCTTTGAATTTTTAACCAATGATGGCGGCTAACAGAACCCTCTGCGGTGGTAGGCTTCGTTAGAGGCCGCCTGGATGCTACCACCCTCCTGCTGGAGTCCAGCGACAAACAGTTTTATTTTATTTTTTATTTTCTTTATTAAGGAAACAAACAGCTTAATATAACACATTATAACTTATAAAATACAACTTACACACTAGCCAAAGTAGTTTCCACTATTAGGTTTTACATTTATATATGTTAAATGAGAAACTTGCACAGACTATCCCAAAGAAAAAAAGTAGATTCAACAATATGCAAGTTGTTCTGTGTTCCGCTGGTGTGTGGGAAAACCAGTACCTCTGGGTAAGCTCGCTCCATCTTAGGCTTCTTCTTAGCCGTAGAGTTAAGTATGTAGTCAAGAGCAAAACCAACTTTCGGCTATGTAAAATATATTAATAAAAAATCCTTTTGGAGATTGTCTTCTGTGTCCAGTTGTGGACTAATATAGATCGGTGATAATTGTGAGAATTAGTTAGTTTGTTTAACATTATGACAGTCAAGTTATATTATCAACAAAAAAAAATGTGCCAAAAAGCCCCCACTCAGCATTGGTCACAACAGCGAAAGGCCCTGATTTTTAGTGGAAATTATTTGTCGTCTTTTTTTGCAGTAGGTACGGCGTCAACACCGAACTGGACTACTCATCAGTGTCCCCGGAGTACTCTGGGCTGTCTTCCAATGAGCTGTCTCCCAGGATCGGCACAGACGTGGCATCACCTCACAGCATGGAAGCCCACTTATCCAGGTAAGAGTATCTCAAATGTATCAATCAATCAACAGCCATTGTTCGTCCACGGCTGGACGTAGGTCCCTTTAGGTTACGCCATCTGTCTTTGGCTTTCCCCATCCAGCCGCTGACCTTAGGATAATTGTTGGCAGCGGACAATCCTAATAAGTACGAGTAAAATCTGTTTGAAGATCGTTTTTGTGTTACGGTCACTACAAAAAGAAAAAATTACACCCTTTTGGAATTATTATTTGTAGAAGGATTTGCCGAAAATTGTCAAAATTTTTCTTAACCTTTTGCCGCAGGAAAACAACCAAGGTGTCGGGAGAAGCGACTTGGAGAACCATAAGCATTAAAAGAGGGATTATTTTTTCCACCATAAGGGTAGGAAAACAGGGGTCATGCTTACACGCAGATTTTAAAATTGAGTTATGTGTAAAAATAATCAAAAAATAAACATATAGTAATAATTAGTAGATAATAGCAAAAAAAAATTATACATATTATAAAAACTTTTAATAAAGCAAAAAATTTAAACGTTTAACGTAATTAATTAATTTGACCAACGGGGTGATACTAGATCCACGGTGCGTTACGACCAAGAGGGCGTTACTAAATCAATTAGGCGTTACTAGACCAACAGGGCGTTACTTAACCAATTAGCCGTTACTAGACCAACAGAGCGTAAATTATATTAAGAACAAAAGAAACGAACGAACGTGTATCATTTTACTTAACGGGGCATTATTTAGAACAAAAATAAACATAAAAACGTGAATCAATTTTTAAAATCTTCAGTTTTTCCGCCAGCTTTAGGTTTTTGTTAAAAAGTTTTAAGCTATTGCATAGCTTCTATCGCAGGCCTTGAGCGTGGAGACCGAATCCAGAAATTCCGTACCGAAAATAACCTAACACCCCCCACTCCGACCGGCACAGCGGTGATACTTTTTAGTTTTATAATAGCATAAGTTGATAAAAAATGCTATGCAATAGCTTTACCGCGGCAGTCTCCGAGTGCCACACGTCTTTTTTTCTCCTCATTCCCTCAGCTGCTGCGGCAGCAGCTGGCAGGACTGCAGCGAGGCGCGCACGGCGGTGGGGCACAGCGGCGAATGGGCCGACTTCTGGGCGAACTACAACAGCGCCGCGGCCACGAAGAGCTACTACGACCAGTGCCCCACGCCTTATCGCACTGAGAACATCGATCTGGCTGATCTGGGTGCGTTGTGGACAGTTATTTGGCTTATGATCATATTAATTTGAAGTATGATCGTGTTCTTCAGGGAGTCTTTAACTTTCTTGTTGATTTGTTACACTGAAAATTTAACTTAAGACACACAGAACCCATTCAGTACCGTTTTAATAACTAACTGAAAAGAAAAACAATGGTTATCATGATGGCTTCGTTTGTCAAGCGGTTAAAAATACACCATGTAGGCCAAGACCGCCTAATGTGTGCAGCTCTTAATGAAGTATTTTTTACTGTTCAAGAGATTTTATATGGTAGGCTTTAAAAGGCGCTTAGGCGCTTTGGATCACTCTGTAAGCCTTGTTTGCTTAAATAAATAGTAATAAATAAAAGGTATCTCTAAGGCCTTCAAGAAAAATCACGGGTTAGGTGAAGGCCCATTTAAGATTTCCCATCATTGCAGTGGTTACTTGAATTCAATGATGGAAGCCTTTTCCCTGCAGTGGGACGATTATAGGCTGTTACTTACTTTTTTAAGATTTCATTCTTAAATTGTGTAAAACCGAGTTTCATTAATACTGACCGCACCATAACAACAACTGGGTCAATATTTAGAACGCAGTTTGTCGGCTTGAACTGACAATTAAATAAAAAACCGGCCAAGTGCGAGTTGGACTCGCGCACGAAGGGTTCCTTAACATTGACTAGGTAAACCGTAAACAACAGTAGGCACATAAATTTAGTTAATGTACTTAGTGCCTACCTGTTACGATTTATTGATATCGAGCAAAAATATTTAATTTATTTTATTTTGATTTTAGTATTGCGGCAACAGAAATACATAAAGTAAAGTAAAGTAACAGCCTATAATCACCCCACTACAGGGAAAAGGCCTCCATCATTGAATTCAAGTTACTACTGCAATGATGGGTGTACTGGCATAATCACCACGCTTGCCAAATGCTGGTTGGTGATCACAAACCCGAGCAACGTTTGAAACTTAGAAATTTTTTGTTGCCTGAACCGGGATTCGAACCTGGCGGGACCCTGACATCTTAGCACGGTATTTAAACCACTAGATCAAAAATCGCTATCTCTATATATCTATATCTATCTCTACACCGTGAAATTTTAGTGATTGTTTTCCCGCAACAGAACGATTTACCTTTAGTAGCACCATCGAATCGTACGAGTTATTTTTTGAAAATAAAGATATCGTTGTTCTCAACTAATCAAAAAAATAATCATCAACTCAAAAGCGTGAGATACGATAGTATCTTTACAAAATGTGACGTGTTTGGGTACTGCTTGCCGCACGAAATCAATGTTCAAAACAAAAGAAGCTCTACGCACTAAGTAATACATCATAAACTGCACCGCGCGAGGGGCAATGACCCCGGCCGGTGACCGGCTGCGGCGCGGCTGGTACCATTGGTTCGAGGTTGCTTTCGAGTTTCGTTTATCACAATCGTGAAACTGCTATTTTTTTTATTTGAATAAAAAAAACTGCACAAATCTATTGTACTATTAAGATAGAATCATTTTACTGCGGGAAAACAACCACTAAAATTTCACGGTGTATATGACTATCGCGGCTAGATACAGACAGACGGACAAACGGACAAACAGCGAAGTCTTAGTAATAGGGTCCCGTTTTTACCCTTTGGGTACGGAATCCTAATAAAAACTTAAACTTACCTAGTTTTAAGAATACAATAGCAGAAGCCGAGGTGTTAGGTAATTTTCCATCTATCTATCCTTCCTAATAAAATAAACGCGTAAGTAAGTCTGTCTGTCTCTTTGTCAAATTAAGACCTTAAGAAAAGCCATAGGCATTAAGTTTCACGTGTATATGCGACCTGAACCGCGGACGAAAAGCTTGTTTAATATATCTCTTTTATTAATTCTGTATTCACTTCTAACCTTTCGTAATTCCAGAATTCTCCGCAAACGGCTCTCACAAACGCTCTCCTGACGCAGACAACATCAACCAAGTCATCAGAAACGAGGGCCTTCATTTGACGCCACGAGAAACCCAAAACATAATAAAATGCGCGCACATTCTCGGCAACGTCCTTAGCAAAGCCATAGAGAGGCGTTGCAAAGAAAAAGATGGCGACAACCGCATCAAAGAGGTCGAAACAGAACCGGAAGCGCCAGATAATCCAGAATTAGATGATAAAAAGAAAACAATGACTCTTGATCTGAGGGAGACGAACGAACCGACAGTCGTAGAGGAAAAGAGACAGACAGTTACAACACAGACTGATATTTCGCTGCCGAATACAAAAAGCGCGCCGAGGATTTTCGAAAAGATTCTAAGGCAGCTGTCGAAGAGTTCCCTGGATGAGGGGATAAAGGCTATGAATTTGAGTGTTAATGAGAGTAAAATATCTGAAGGCAAAGAGGATAAGCAGGATAGCGAGGTTAAGAAGGAAGTTTGAATTGAATTTGCGAATCTTATTTATACTTAATATTATAAAGCTGAAGAGTTTGTTTGTTTGTTTGTTTGTTTGAACGTTTGAACGCGCTAATCTCCGGAAGTACTGGTTCGAATTGAAAAATTGTTTTTGTGTTGGATAGTCCATTTATCGAGGCTTTAGGCTATATAACACGCTGCGACCAATAGGAGCGAAGAATCAGTGAAAAATGCTGCAAAAACGGGAAAAATTACGCGGACGAAGTCGCGGGCAACAGCTAGTGTAGGTATATGACGTTTTCAGGAGTTACATTTGAAAGTCCAGAATATCCAATCTAATCTTAGATTAAAACAAAAAGGGGAATATGCGGTACGTTATACACGGTGCATTTTGAACCTTCTTTAAAACGAATCCCACGTTATATGACCATTATGTATAACATCTTGGCAGTACCTTTTTATTTTTTTATGAATTAATATAGTCTTAGAAAAGTGTAAAAAATTAGACTATTCATTTTGAATCATGCTATGATGCCCCGTTGGTCTAGTGGTTTAAATACCGGGCCAAGATCTCGGGGCCCCAGGTTCGATCCCCGGGTCGGGCAACAAAAAAGTTTCGAATTTTCGAACGTTGCTCGGGTTTGTGCTCACCAACCTGCATTCGGCAAGCGCGGTGATTATGCCTGTACCCATCATTGCTGTGGTAACTTTAATTCAATGATGGAGGCCTTTGCCTGCAGTGGGATGATTATAGGCCGTTACTACTACTACATGCTATGACGTGCACGGACGTATTATTTTGCTTCGGCCTGGTCTTGAATGAATGAACCTTCTTAAATATTAGGGGTTAAAGTATGAAATTGCCGATTATTTTCCCACTTTTTATTTTGTTTATAGCTCTTAAGTATAGTCATATTATTGCGTAATTCTTTTTGTATTGTATCAAAAACTAAATAAAGTAATTTTTGACTTAAAAAAAAATGCAATACTAGTGCCTATTACTTCAAACAAAGTCGTTGAAAAGACCCCTTACAATGTGTCAGCTGACCTTCTTGCTTCAATTAAGTATATTTGTATTATATACTTTGATTTTCAGAAATTTTAATACTATAATGCGTAGCTTTATAACCATCTAACTTTTACCTTTAATTGCATCAAAAACGGTTTAGGCGTTTTTACAAAAAAATTGTTAGTATGGAAAAATGACTTTGCTCGATTTCGTCCATACAAAACGGCAATTTCACACTTTAACCCCTAATACGTGTGTGCGTCACAACATGTTTCAAAATAGCTAAATCAATATTATTATATTTTTCAAAGATATTTAAATAAAAAAAACACTGCCAAGATGTTATACAAACTGTTTACACTGGGTTTCGTTTTCCAGAAAGTTCAAAATGCAAGTTGTGTGCTGCGATTACATTGAAAGAGCATTTCTTCCTCATTCGTGATGCGCTCTGCTTGCGTCTATTTTGTAGTGCAACCAACCACTATACGTAAGTATACGTTTCGCTTGTGCGCGTTTCCAGTATTTCCATCTCACTCACTCAAAAATAGGAAATTATGCCTTCTTTCTGTGTGTTTAAAACCTCTAGATGCTTTAACTGTAAGCGGATTTGATTGAATTAATGCTATTATGATAATTTGATTCCCATTAAAGGATAGGATGACATAAAATTATTAAATTACAGACATCATGCATACAAAAATAAGGGTAGAAGTTTGTGTGTGAAAGCAATAATTTCGCTACTAATGTAGATGAAATTTTATATGAATATAATTTGAACTTGAGACTCGAAAAAGTAGGTAAGTACTTGTATGCATATGTACTTATTAAAACTTTTCGTTCTAAGGATCATTTTCTAGTCTAATCCATAAATTTAGTATCTATATTCCAAATCTATGGTCTAACCTAAAAATCCCAAAGGTTTTTATTTTTTCTAGTCATATTAATATTTTATGCCAAAGTAAGTACCTGTCTCTTGCATTTTTTCACGTTAGACAAAAAAGATGAATTTTGTACGGAGATAGTTTGAGACCCTGGGAAGGACTTAGCACAGTTTCTGTCAGGAAATCCTTGCTTTGTTTGAGGGGTGAAATGGAATGAGTAATGTAGTATTTTCCTAATTTATCTATCTATACTAATATTATAAAGCTGAAGAGTTTGTTTGTTTGTTTGTTTGAACGCGCTAATCTCAGGAAGTACTGGTTCGAATTGAAAAAATATTTTTGTTTTGGATAGTCCATTTATAGAGGAAGGCTTTAGGCTATATTACATTACGCTACGAAGCATCAGTGAAAAATGTTGCAAAAATAATCGCGATCGTAATAACAGAAATTGACGCGTACGAAGTCGCGGGCAACAGCTAGTCTTCTATAAAAATAAATTACCGAAATGTATTTATGCGCATAACCTCCGAATCCAATTGACTAAACGTTTGTAACGGTTTGTATAAATGAAAATGTTTAATAATTATGCTGTATGTTATGTTTGATAAGTATTAAAATATCCACATACTTACAATGTGTAATGGGTAAATGGGTGGTCATAGACGAACCAGTTTCACCAGTTTCCACCTTTATTGGAAAGCCTGCGCAAAGCCGGGACAAACAGCTAGTTTAGTTAATAGGGATTGCAAAAAGCGATCATTTTTCACAAACAGTCGCCGGCCCGGACGAGTATTAGATTTTTAATATTTTATGAAATAACCAATTGTACCTCTTTCCTCAGATATAGATATTTATTGTAATTATTGTGACATTTTATTTAGTCAAATAGACGTGATATTATTTGTGTAAACTGACTTATCATTTTAAATGTCTATCAATCAATCAATCAATCAATCAATCAATCAATCAATCAGCTTATTGCAGTCCACTGATGGACGTAGGCCTCCCCAAGGGCACGCCACAGTGCACGATCCCCCGCTTTCCTCATCCAGCCACTACCAGCGACCTTCTTCAGGTCATCGGTCCATCTGGCAGGGGGGCGTCCTACACTACGTTTGCCGAGACGTGGTCTCCATTCGAGAACCCGTCTACTCCAAGTTCATATACATAGTCCATAAATTGCTAAAATCATAACCCTTCTTATTGGCTTTAAAGTAGTCGGGTAATAAGATCTAGATACATAGTCACAAAGATTTACAAATCAACGTAACTGTCGTCATGTTTCATACCAGCCGTAATGGAAATTCAACCTTAATAATATGACATTAGGTTGAATGCTAAAAAGCTGAAAAAGCACCGTCATGATTCTACTCTAGTGGCGCTTAATTGGTGAGGACTTTTTGCGGTCGCTGATTGTGTGTTTAGTTTTTCATTATATATCTATAATAACAATGTATTAACTAATCAAAACTGATCCCCATTTTAGTTGTTAAAAGAAAATTTTATATCCATAATATTCGCAGAAAGATAGAACCAAGCTTCTAACATAAATTTTCTTGATAAAAATTAACCAGAGCTTCAAGCAAAATATTTATTGGGTGACCAAAAGACGTGTAAAGGCGTACTACACTACACCAAGATGTAGTAGGTATCGACATAACTTGCTAGATGCAGAATACGAACAGCGCCATCTCTTGGTGGTTGGTTAAACTAATAGTCGATGTTTTTGTCGCTTTGTTTATAATTCATCTTCACTTTTTATAGAGGTATTTCGTAGAAGACAATAAAAGAAAATATATATTTCCATTATTTATTTCAACTTAATAAACTAAATCCACAATTTTATAATCAAATTACACAATTATCTATAATTAATTACTCATAATAATATATTAGAAAATCTCCGAAATTTCTCCGAAATATAGAAAATACATTTCCAAAGACAAAACGAGTCACAACATACCGAATAAATCGAATTTCATCAAACCACAATATCAAACAATCTTACGAATATTTACATAGGGCGAAAGGGACAAATGCTGATATTTTTGTAACCAGTATTACTATAAATATTGCATTTTTTTTAACAATCAGATAATTTCACATTGCGTTTACTATACGACCAAAACAATTAGGCACTAAACAAAATGTCCTTGACCTTGTCCGATACACAATCGGACAAGGACAAGGCCAAGCGCCGTACGTAATTACAAACGGGATGTTTTATTTTACTCCTTAATTTAAATGTTTATGCCTTTTTTTGGAAAATTTGTGTATAAAAATATATTTTATTTCCAAAAATAAGAATTTTTAAGGGCTGGTTAAGCTTATTAAATGAAAGATCATTTAATATGCTTAACCAGCCCTTACATTTTTTTCACTTGAAACTAAGTGATTTTGCTCCTACAGGATCATAAGACCGCCGGCGGTCGCAATAACAATTAAATTCAAATGTGTCTGGTACCCACAATCGCGGGGTTAAAGGTTTACGAAACAACATTCGTGTCATGCGCCCAAATGTTTTGGTCGAGTATTATAGTAAGTTAAAAATATCCATTATAAGTCACTTACTTGTTTTAAAGTCGTCTATAGCGCAAGGCTAATTTACAATGGATATATTTACCTTATAAATTGATTTTGAATAATTTATTACATAAACAGATAAATTTCTGACCAATGATCGCTTGAATATGGCTGTAGAGGGCCATAAACGAAAGAGACAACCATAGAAACACCGAAGCTGACCGATTGGACTTTCTAAGTGGCGACCTTGTGTCACGTAGCAGAAGCCCACAAACATAGATGATAAAGACCATATTTCAAATTTTGTAGTGACTTGTCTATGATTATTATTTTCAAAGGCAAAGAGAAGGAGTTTATCATATACACCGTGAAATTTTAGTGGTTGTTTTCCCGCAGTAAAATGATTCTATCTTAGTGGTACAATAGATTTGTGCAGTTTTTTTAATTCAAATAAAAAAATAGCAGTTTCACGATTGTGATAAACGAAACTCGAAAGCAACCTCGAACCAATGGTACTAGCCGCGCCGCAGCCGGTCACCGGCCGGGGTCATTGCCCCTCGCGCGGTGCAGTTTATGCTGTATTACTTAGTGCGTAGAGCTTCTTTTGCTTTGAACATTGATTTCGTGCGGCAAGCAGTACCCAAACACGTCACATTTTGTAAAGATACTATCATATCTCACGCTTTTGAGTTAATGATTATTTTTTTGATTAGTTGAGAACAACGATATCTTTATTTTCAAAAAATAACTCGCACGATTCGATGATGCTACTAAGGGTAAATCGTTCTGTTGCGGGAAAACAACCACTAAAATTTCACGGTGTATATTAAGCTATTGCATAGCTTCTATCGCGGGCCTTGAGCGTGGAGACCGAATCCAGAAATTCCGTAACGAAAATAACCTAACACCCCCCACTCCGACCGGCACAGCGGTGATACTTTTTAGTTTTATAATTGCATAAGTGGATAAAAAATGCTATGCAATAGCTTTACCGCGGCAGTCTCCGAGTGCCACACGTCTTTTTTTTACCAGGTTTACTGTAGATTTTGTTTAATAGAAAATAGCAAAGGTTTTATTTTCTTAATAACCCATATTGATTAAAAATATAAGGTTGTAAGCATTTAGAAATTAAATTACTGAACAAGCATCGAATCAAAATTGGTGGCATATATTTTTTTGTGAAAAAGCAGATTTTTTATCTGCGCTAGTAAGTAAGGCTTGCAGCAATGTCAAAAACGTCGCCATCTTTTCAGAAATATTCAGACAGCAAGAACCGATCGCCTAATAAGTAAGATGATTTTCCCTCATACACATAACAAGACATTCGCAGTCCATATTAGAAATGATACAATAAGTAATTTAGAGAATGAAATACATTAAACAAATTCTAATTTATAAACAGAGTTGCTAAAACATGTAAAAGTTCAAATATTGCAAGTAAAATAGAATTATCGTCAATAAAATAAAACCAATACAATACGAAAGAAACAAAAAAATATGTTATTTACCTAAAAACAAATTTGGACCCAAAGTATATCAAAATATCGCGTATTTCTATATTATAAAATTAATATTAAACTTATATTATGTTATATATTTACAAAACTTAAAACAATAAGCGTAGGCTTTGCGAAATACGTAGTTTAAAAAATGACAAGCACCAGCGCCCCTAGTGGGTAAACGTTGAACTATCTGTACATTTTATAATTCAACACTTATTGTCTACAACAATAATATACTAAGTACAAAAATACAAAATATTTCATTGTATTTTGTTACTCAAAAAATCCATTATGTTAAAAATATCGAACTATTATTAAAATTCACAATTTAAGTAAAATAGATAAAAATACAAAGATACCAAATTACGCAGCTAGAGGGCGCTAGTTATTATCTTTTTAACAATAGGTAATGTTTGACAAATACGGCATGAAGGTGCTTTACTGATTGACCCTTGCATACTCATAAGAAATTTTATTAAATTACGACAAAATGCAAATATCATGCAGCCCAATGTGCAATGAAATCACTGCAATACTAAGAGTATAGACAAATAGACAAAACCTTAACTGTCAGTATCTTTTAATCTATGGCATTAGCAAATGGAAGAGAAAGGTCGTTAGAAAGAGACAGGCGTCTCTACAACTTTTTTACTCTTATCTACGTCACTGATATAAAGTCTTTTCTACTTATATATCAGTTATTCGTAATCCATTATCAACTTTGTCTTCTGCGCATTAAGTTCAATTTCTATTGAGCTCTTATTGCTAAGGTATTTCTGATATAGTGACCTCATTAACATATTTGACAAACATTACAGAATGAAACTATTATCGCTTTTAAATCTCAATTCACAAATTAGTATATAATATTCCGATACTGCTGCTAATTTTAATGATTATAAGAGGTCTGTGGTACGTGGTGTTTCTCGTAGTAAGTATGTCGAAAGACGTAAAGGATTAGTCTCACAGTAGTGGTCTGCGCAGACGACGGACTTTTCTCCGCGGCGGTGAAAAAAGTACGCTCCGCTAGTAAAAAGTCCGTCGCGGATTTACCGCGAACTCAACGCACACGGTGTGCGACCATTTGTTCGTTTATCGTCGTGCATACGTACTTCACTCTCGAGCGCACAACGCGGACTAAAGTCAGCCATGTGCGTTGCTTCGCCTAGTCACACGAGTTCTACTTTTTTCGGGGACTCCCCCGTGCTTTTGTCCGGTCCACTCTCTGCACGTCGTCGGTAATTCGGGGGACTTTTTGTACGCGGTACTTTTAATCCCTCGTTTGCTTTACTCGATACAGTTGTAAGCGATCTATTTTAGCGGATAAAAAAGTCCGCGGACAAAAATCCCTCGTCTGCGCAGGCCATAAGTATGTCGAAAGACGTAAAGCATCAGGCAATCATTGACGTAATATAAAATCTAGAAACACAACCGGTGCCAAAGTGTCCCAATCAAATGTGCACCCATTTGACATAAGGCACATTTGGTAGCTATATCAATCGAATAAATACAAAATGACATAAAAATCCATACTATTTATTGCATGCCGACGTAATTTGGCCGGGTTGTACACTGACATAAAGTCAACATAAATTCAAGCAAGGACAGTCTTGGGTGTCATTTTTGTATCTTATTTATATTCGTTCATTCGTGCAAGTAATTTTCTCAACTAAAATCATTTTCTATACAGGATGTAAAAAAACTAAACGCAGATCCTGAGATCTGCGTTTAGCTACGCAATCTTTAAAGCCATCCAAGTCATGTTACAAAATATTATAGCCGGGAAATGATTTTTATTTTTGGGACTCATAAAATATTATAATTCATAGCGCGCAATGTATAGCAACCGGAGCGTGGGCCGCTGCGCTGGAGATGGCTGCTAAGTACAAAATTCGTTCGCGCTGAGCCGTACATTGCTTATTGTAATTATAAAAGCCTTATTATGAACGAAATAATAATCAAAAACACTATGTTTGTAAGAAGAAAAGTTTTTAAGTAACCTTTGGCAACAATAAAATGGCAAACAAAATTGTGAGTTTGACACTCAATATCTTCGGAACCAGCTGTTTCCCAGGCATGGTCCTGAAGAAAATTACAACAATCTAAATCAAGCCCCCCACGCTTTTTGTACAATAATATGAATTTTTCAATTGATTACTACAGTTTTATTTTTAATTTTTTAGTTCAATCTGTTTTAAAAGCGTGGTTTTTAGTTTTTTAAACTATAATTTATTTTTTACTTTTTAGTTTAGTTTATAAGATTTGATTCCTTCTTTACCGACTGTAAGTCCAAACCTATGCAGGAAACATAATTGATACAGATCGCACGCTAGCTCTATCTCTTTTACTCCCTCTTACAGAGGAAAACTGGGAAAACTGTTATTAAATTATTGCATTGTCATCGGTCCTTGATACGTGTGCAAAGTTTCAAATTAATCAAACTTCTGGAAATCGGTCAAATTTATGCTCAAAGATTCCATTACATACATAGATACATAGATAGATACAACCCAAGCTAATAAAAGCGTGGTAAAAATGATCCCAGTGATGGGGATAATACGTCGTTTCGGATATGCGTTTGATTTTTTACACCCGTTATACATTGCAACAGCATCGGAGTCTCAAACTTAGAATTTAAAAGTATTTACAAGAAACAATTAAAATAGAATAAAATCGTTTATTACTCGTAATAAAAATTTACGAGGTCATAATTTAAAATCTCACTTCCACCACACAAATATGCAAGCGTATAATTAGTATTGCTGCTTGTCGTCTTCAAACACAACTATAGTACTATAGCACTAAGATTCTTGAACTATAGTCAGATTCTTTGATTCCTCCTCTTGACATGTATACATTTTATAATTAAGAACACCCAATGATAATAGGGGTTAAAGTATGAAATTGCCGATTATTTTCCCACTTTTTATTTTGTTTATAGCTCTTAATTATAGTCGTATTATTGCGTAATTCTTTTTGTATTGTATCAAGAACTAAATAAAGTAACTTTAGTTAGTTAGTTAATACTAGTGCCTATTACTTCAAAGGAAGTCGTTGAAAAGACCCCTTACAATGTGTCAGCTGACCTTCTTGCTTCAATTAAGTATATTTGTATTATATACTTTGATTTTCAGAAATTTAAATACTATAATGCGTAGCTTTATAACCATCTAACTTTCACCTTTAATTGCATCGAAAACGGTTCAGGCGTTTTTTTTTTAAAAAAAAAATGACTTTTCTCGATTTCGTCCATACAAAACGGCAATTTCATACTTTAACCCCTAATATTATATTAAAACGAAGCAGATATGCCATAAGCGCGCGCGTTGCGAAGACTCAAATACGCCCTAATTAGGCCGTTTTTACAACGTCCACGTCGAGTGCAGTCACGAGCGGTAATCATTAAAAAATTATAGCCATCTCTTGCGTTTGCGTGCTGTTTCGCATCTTTTGTTCTGCTCATCAGTGAAACTTGTCAACGTGAGTTTTGGATTGCTCGGAACAGATTTAATACGCGAATTACTATGAAGGTAACATATCTGTACTTCAAAATATCATTGGGTACACTAAAAACTGTCTTGAATGGCCTATAATTATCCCAAATCTTCAAAATTTGTGATCACCAACCAGCATTAAGAAAGCGTAGTGATTATGCCAGTACCCATCATTGCTGTGGTGACATGAATTCAATGATGGACGCCTCTGCCTGCAGTGGGATGATTATAGACCATTACTTTACTATCTCATACTGAATGAATATTCTGAGGTAGTTTTATAAGTGAGACCAAGGCCGATAAAACTCGGTTGAAACGTCAACTGATAAAATAAGGTAGGTTAATTCCAGTAATAAATTTTTTTAAGGTTTAGTCATACCTCCTATAGCGACACAAAACAAATTTCTTATATACTTTATTTGATATTTTAGCAACTTAATTGCACTTATAATATCAGTATATAAACTTGAAAAATTTTGTCTCAGGCGGGACTCGAACCCGCATCTCCTCGCAGGAGGTGCGGTTTCGAGTTTTCGAGGAGAAATTTCTTATACTTCACCTACTATCAAAGAGAAATAAAAAAATCTGACTATACAGTGCCACAGTATATCTTAAGGTATTATATAACTATACGCAAAAACTATCTGTTGATATTGATATAAAATAAAAAATTAGATACATAATTAGATGTCCTCATCAAATAAGTGCCATTGGAAATTTGGGTGCTCTTTATACGGGATGAAATTTTAACCACTTTCCAAAATTTTTACAGGCGTTCAGTATCGTATTTAGAGCGTATTTATGAAGTAAAAAATGCAAATCAAGTTGTCACCCGAAAATATTTTCGCGATATAGTTTTCAATTTTTACGGTCCTAGACCTGTTAAGGTATAAATGGAAAATAAAAAACTTATGAATACTATCTTAATGAATGAATGAGATGCGCAACGCGTAAAAAAGTGTTGCCAGGAGGCCGTATCAAAAATTTTAGATTTTTGGCGGATATTTTCTAAGTGCTCTATTTTGACATTTTTGTACTGGGCTATACCAAAAGAAAAAATACATCATTTGTTTTTGACTCGTAGATTGATAAATTAAAAGGAAGGTGGTTAATTAAAATTTTATCCTGTATAAGCATTCAACATACAGTGTTTTTTGAACCACTCCCCCAACGAAAACGAAGCCTACGTTATTGGACCATTATGTATAACATCATGGCAGTGTTATGTTTTTTTTTTTAATTTTGATTCAGGCTTTTAAGTTTGTAACGCGCTGTGACGCGCACAGACGTATTATTTTGCTGCGGCGGGGTCCCGGGTGAATGGACCTTACACAGCTACATCGAGTACGCCTCACAGAGTGGTACAAAATAAATAGTTGAAACAATTGGTTGTATTTTTACAAAAAAAAAACATGATAAAATTAAAAAAACCCTGCCAATATGTTATACATAATGTTTACATAGCGTGGGTTTCGTTTTAAAGATGGTTGAAATTGCACCGAGTATTAGTATTCCACATAATATTATATCATGTTCCGTTGAATCTCCAATATAGCGGGTATAAAACATGATATTTTGGTCATTTCTGCAAGGAATTATGTGTCCAACTCTTATTTTTTATCTAAAGTTATATCTAGGAAACTATATACGCTAAACTTAGTTATATATTTACATAATTTGGGTATATAACGGCACTTAAATTATACTTAAAGCTTTTTTGCCTTGTCAACATAATATTACAGAAATATATGGGGTTACAAAGGAAAATGTTTGAATTTGTATTTTATTTCATCCTATATTGGAACCACTTTTCAAAATTTCATATTTAATTGATTTAAGCAGTAACATAAATATTGTGAGGCTATAGTTATTGAATTTAAATAATTAATTCCCCAAATGAAGGAAGATTATTTGGTAATTTTTTTAACAAAAAATGTTATTTTATTAGAAAAATATACGTAACATTAATTTGACCATCGCCGTGGCGGATTGTCGCCTACTGCAAGGTTCCGGGTTCGATTCCCGGACGGAAAAAATGGAGAATAAAAGTGTTTTTCTACATTTTTCTCGGATTTTTTGTGGTACCTTCGTTGTTTCTGGTTTCCAAAATAAGAGTGCTTTAAATAGTTACTCAAATTGGGATCAGAACAATGTATGTGACGTTGTCCACATTTGTTTTTATGTAGACAAGGCAGATATGATATTTCGACTAAGTATTTTAGCATAGATATAAAAAAAAAATACACAATCGCTGTCAGAAGAACGTCGTTATCAAATGAGCGCACACTGGGTGCTCTTCTGCTGCCTCTAATTGGTTTGATTTTATTACTTCTAAACAAAATCAGAAGTAACAAACTAAAGAACAGTATCATTATAGCAAATTACTTCTAGTATTTATTGAATCAATGTTAACTGCTTTTCATTCTGGCATTCTTTCGTATAGTACATTATTGCTAAAAGCGGCCGCTTTCGGTGTTAGCGACAAATTCGACTTTACAAACAACTAAATGAAAAGTTTACTGTGATTCAATAAATACTAGAGGTAATTTGCTAAGGTAATACTGTACTACTTTTTTGAGAATTGATTTTGTTTAGAAGAAATAAAATTAAATCAATTGGAGGCAGCACGCACATAGCTCTAGTGGATTACTAAGTCATTTAATGTTGAATTAGAATCACGATAGGTATGACACATGACATATGCTTATAAACTGTGCATTTTTTACCGCCTGACAAAAATAAACACACGTTATACTACCATTATGTATAACATCTTGGCAGTGTTATTTATTTTATCAATAATAATAATATTAGAAAAATAAATATTGATTTAGATATTCATTTTTAAACACGCTGTGACGCACACGGACGTAGTTGTGTAAGGTTCATTCACCCGGGACTAGGCCAAAGCAAAAAATAGAAATACGTCAGTACGTATAATCTGAATCAATATATTTTATCTCTAGGTTGTTTTTTTTTTTTTGTGTAATATCTGCAATCAGTTTTGTAAATTTTAGCAGGTGAGTTGAAGTTCTGTAGGAAGCAGTGAGAGCGTGGTTCCAGTGAACCATCTACTCTATCAATTAAGTTTATTAGTCTACTGTAAGAGGCAGACTATATGATGTCTTTTTAATATAAAATAAATAACATTGCCATGATGTTGTACATAATTGTTATATAACGTGGGCTTCGTTTTTCAGGCGGTTAATAATGCACGATGTATCAAAACAGTTCGAAACGACATTTCTTCTTCGGAATGTGTAATTCGTTTTTACATTAAGTATATCTATTTATTAAGATGATTTAAATCAAAAAGTGTTTGCAAACTATATTAAAATTTCGAATAAAATCTTTTTTTTCTGTTCAATTAAACGAAAATAGTGTTTTTTTTTTTACTTTTCCTCTAGAATATATTGCAAGTTAATAATAAACTTAAAAAATAAATGGCATAATTTTAAAAGGTGGGATAGATGTTCTGCTAAAATTATTTGTACTAATAACTTAATTATAATAATATGGCATAGAATTTCTTTGTATTTACATTAAAACTAGTTTATATAAGTTCTCAGTACTTTTTAAAGTTTTTAAACGACCTAATAGACGGTCTTTGAGAAGACTACAGAAGACCGGAGTAGAACACTTGGCAAAACCTAAGATCAAAATCTGTTCAAAAGACAGGGCCATTCCACTTTCATCAACATAGTCTTCTGCAAAAGACCGTGTTCTACTCAAAAGACCGCCCATCCTTACCTCAACGTAGAACCCCAATCATTCCAATTAGAATCTTTTACTAAAAGAATACAGTCTTTTAAGAAGACCTAAGGTCTTTTGGAAAAGACCGCATCTAATTTGAAATTTCCCCAACAATATCTCGGTCTATTCGAAAGACTTAAGATCTTTCCAAAAAGACCGATTCTTAAAGCAGTAGCCGTTGTTTCCTATCCTTATCAGATACGATCTACCCAAAAGACCCAAAAGACCAATTTACAGCAGTAGCCGTTGCTTCCTAAGCGTAGAAGTGGAAGTTTGCGACATAGACCTGTGTTTCTTAAGCAAATGCTTGTGTTTTGGATCTAACATGGCGGTGTAGCCGGTCGGGGAACAGAGCTCAGGGTACCTCTGGTAGAAGGCGCGGTAGCCCTCGTGAAGGAGGTAGACCTCAGGGTAGTTCAGGTGAGGGTAGTTCTCCCTGTTTGTAGCCCGGTCGGCTGAACGGAGGAGACGTGATCTGGAAAGATGGATATTTAATTATATATTTTTGTTAGGTTTTTTTGTAAGATAAATGTTCATTTTAATTTATTTATTCCAAAAATAGACTTAGAATGTACAGACCAGGTCAACCTACCCAAAAAGTTAAAGGTCATTGAATTGATTTTCAACTTTAAGTCCAACAAGTAGAGATCAATATCAATTAAGAAAATTTGACGTTTTGAGGTAGGTTGACGTGCTGTTTTCTGTACAAATAATCACAGTAATGAGAATGCTGAAAAAGTGAATGAGTAATGAATGAATGACTGATTGAATGAGACAGCGAAATTTGAATGAGTGCCTCACATAATTGAAGGTGAGTGAAAGTCAGTTAATCCGACTATGTTTAAAATAAAATAAATAAATAAATATGGACAACATCCCATACATTGTTCTGATCCCAATTTGAATAACTATTCAAAGCACTCTTATTTTGGAAACCAGAAACAACGAATGTACCACAAACACCAAGACCGGAGAAAATGTAGAAAAACACTTTTTTTCTACATTGAACCCGCCCGGGCATCGAACCCGGAAACCTCGGAACAACAGACACATTGAAAACCGGTGTATACTTCACTCCGCTATGGAGGTCGTCAAACATATGCATATAACTACAGTCAAGTAAGAAATTTGACATCATCATTTTGAAAAAATAAATCATACAAATCAGAATCTCAAAATTTTTGTTTTCATTAAAAAATGACGATATCAAATTTCTGACTTCACTATAGCATTTATATGTTTCGCCTTGTTACACCATTCACCTAACATGCTGTACATCTGGAAATCAAATTACATTCGAAATAGAAAATCCACTTACAGATTAGGCCCCCTCTCCCTAGAGAATTCGCAGTGGAAGACCAGCACACTTCTACCCTGGTTCTGCTGGTTCTGGTTCTGTTGGTTCTGCACTAAGGCCCTGACCTGGGCGGGCGTGTGAAGGTTCTTGGCGCCGGTTATGTGGCCGCCCTCGAACTCGTAGGGATAGCGGCAGTCTATCACCTGGGGTAGAGGGATTATATTGAATGAAATATACGCAGTGCTTTTTTCGTCGGCTAAATTTTATATTAGACGTCTAGAAGCCAGATATGACGTAAAACTCAGACAGTCATCGAACTAAAAAAAAAAAAATCGCCAAATCATAAACTTCCTTAATATTCGTCAGTAACAACCTTTAAGTATACACCTATAAGTCAGGGCCCCAATTCCGCTAATTTACAAATGGCTCGATAGAATCGCAGTTGCATCTCAATAGTGTATTTTGACATTACTACCATAATGAATGTGTCAAAATATACAATTGAGATGCAATTGCGATTCTATTGAGCCATTTGTGAATAAGCGGAATTGGGGCCCTGATATGACGTAAGAAAACTAAGAAATAGACAAAAAAAAATATCGTCAAATCGTAAACCTCCATATTTCCCGTCGGCTAACTGTTACCAACCTGAAAGTCACTTATGATGTGTGCGTACTCGCCCCGCAGGAGGCCGGCCAGGGTCGGGGCTTCGATGCTGTGCAGGTCAGAGTGTTCTCCAGTAGTCAGGGGTAAGGCAAAGGATCGGCTGAAGTCGCCTATTAGGTCTGGTTCTGCAGCCGCTGGGAAAAACAAGAATAGGAATGAATTTATTATATACATTATAATATTATAAAGCTGAAGAGTTTGTTCGTTTGTTTGTTTGTTTGAACGCGCTTATCTCAGGAAGTACTGGGCGGATTTGAAAAATCTTTTTGATTTGCAAAAACGGGAAAAATTATTCATATTAATCGGGATACTAATAACAGAAATTGACGCGGACGCAGTCGCGGGCAACAGCTAGTTTATTATAAAAAAGCCCAAGTGCGAGTCGGACTCGCGCACGAAGGGTTCCGTACCATCGACTTGGTAAACGACATTATACATTTAGTTAATGACAACATCACGTACATTGTCCTGATGCCAATTTGAATTACTATTTAAAGCACTCGTATTTTGGAAACCCGAAACAACGAAGTTATCAAAAACAATTTTTTTTTCTAGATTGACCCGTGCGGGAATCGACCCCGGAACCTCGGAGCAGGCGACACCTTGAAAACCGGTGTGTACGCCACTCCGCCACGGAGGCTGTCATAAGAAATCGCGGGAAACTGATAATATAAGTATAAAATGTGATAGTAAAAGACTTAATACTTACATCTAGCCAAAGCTGACATTATAGAAGCATTGTTCTCAGAAAAAGCTCTTTGCAGAACTGGCCTCTGCACCCTCTCAATCACCGGAGCCACCAAATTAGATTTCCTCCGTTTATTCGATACATCTTCATCCTCACTCCTCTCCGTTCTCTTCTGAGATTTCTTCTCTTGAGGATTCTCTAGAATTGACAATAAAGAGACCCTAGCTTTAGACACATCTGGGTTAAAACTGAGACTCCTATGAAGCGATGGTCGTTTCAAAAAGTCCTTAGCGATGTTCTCTTTGATCTGTCCGGACAGGAGATCATTGAAGTTTGCCATTTTAGGCGAGTTTGATACCTCATCGATATCTAAGAAAGGTTCTTCCAATTCAGAAATAAAACCGCTCTCCATAGACGTTGTGGATTCCGATGTGAATATTCTCAGTTTGCTAGACGCTGGGGAAGATAAAGAACTCATCGACCCAATGCTGGAATCACTTCGTTCGTGTCTCAAAGGATTTTTAGTCGGGGTTTCAGTGAATTTGAGAGATTTTTTTACTGACATGCTGTTCGTTGAAGGCCTCTTCGCTGCTGGCGATGTGAATTCAAAGTTTTCATCGTCGAAATTCAACATTTTCGTTGCATTTGCATTTGGTCGGTTGAAAGATGTGGACTGTTCACTATCAGATATTGGAGCACCAAACATGAAGTTCCTGGCATCGACTTTTCTATAAGTGGATGTGCGACCTCGAGATATTATGTTAGGGCTGTCCGTTGAAATTATTTCGTATTTCGTACATTCGTCAAAATTGTCGTTCTCAAACTCTTCCTCCAAATCGTGGAGAGTTTCAAAGTCAGGTTCCATGTCTGAATTCTTCTCTGGGACGTATATGTTTTCTTTTTCTATCTTTTGCATTTCGTAGGAGCTGGTCTGAAGAGCGTCTGTGAAGTCCAGCTGAAAGGAGAATTAAAATGGGTTAGATTTGGTTTGATGTAAAAATCAATTTTATTTCGGTAAATAGGCCCCAGGAGGCGCTTTTACACGTCCCAATATTTAAACCAACCACTGCTTCGGGACAAGTGTGCGCTAGTGCCGAGAAGAAGCAGCGCAAGAAACTCGGTCACTATTGTCAGCCTCTTTTTAAGTAAATATGTTTACATAAGATATATACCAGTGCGATGTTAAGAAATAAGTGACAAAATTTGGTTACATTTTATTTTAGTTCTGTAATTGAGGTGGCATAAGAGGTGAAGGAATTACTCCTTCCAGAGATCCAAAACAAGATAGGGAAATTAAATCGAAATAACACTTTTGCTATGTATAACGGGTACACAATAAAATGCCTCATAGCTTTAAGATACTTCATATGCATCATTTTAAGTCGTGGTAATTAGAAAAAAACTTAATAAATGGTATTATTCACTCAGGTAGTCGACGCTAAGTTTGCTTTAAATTACACTAGTAAAAGGGAAAATTAGATAAACCCAGCTTATGTTAACTGAACCGATTTTGATGATAATTGGTTCAGTTTGTGGTATTATTTGTTAAAACCCTATGTAACATGATTTAATTTAAATTACCTTAGTAGTGGACCAATTTATGGTTTTTGTTGACTGGAAAGTCTCACCGAATGAGCAGTCTCTTGTCTCTTCCTCAACGTCAAGCTTCACAAACGTCTCGCTGATAAACAATTCATTCTCTTTGTTCGACATCTTGAACTTGGATCTTTCCTCCAATATCCTCGATATCTTACTTGTCCCCTTTTTCGAACTCCTGCTAGTGACCGGAGAAAGTGAATTTCTATCTAACAACGGAGAATTCTTCAACCGTTCGATGGACGGTGAAATTTTCCTGAACAACGGTGAAACGTTGTTTTGTATTTCTCCGAGTATTCTCCGTTTGGAAGGTGTGGCTTTCGGTGAGGGTGTCTGATTGAAGTTCAGAGAGTGCGGGTTCATTTTAATTTTGTAGTTGCTGATGGAAGCTTCTTCTTGCTTCCGTTTCGTTGCGTTGTTGCCAGAGTTGATTTTGAAGCTTTCCGTTATCAACCTGGAAAGATGAAATAGAAATTGTTATTGACTTGTAAGTAAAAACTATGTTAAATACAATCTATAAGTTGTCAGATTCTTATAACAAAAGGTTACTACTTCCATCCAAGCCTTTTTATATTGTTTCAATACTACATATTGAAATATACATATTTATTAATCAGGTTTTTGTAAATATTTAATTTAATATACCACAACAATAATGGGTACAGGCATAATCACCACGATTGCATGTGGGTTGGTGATCACAGACCCGAGCAATGTTCGAAAATTCGAAGCTTTATTTGCTTGACCCGGGGTCAAGACAACGACCACAATATCCTGGTCAGACACTCAAACCAATGAATTCAATGATGGAGCTCTTTTCCCTGCAGTGGGATGATTATAGGCTGTTGCCTGTTACTAGAGATATAATTCACAATTTATTACCATTTAAAACAAGCCACCTAGGCAAATCGATAAAAATCTTTCAACTGGTGACTAAAAGATTGTATCTCACACTTTTTATATGCACCTATTTAATTAGTACATAATTAGGATAATTTACTGTGAAGTTCTTACATTAATTAAGCATCAAGTACATTGCATTAAGTAATTAGTTTATTACAAACTTGAATAAGTGACGTTCTGATTACTTTTATTTATATATTAATCCCTTGATCGTGAGTTATTTCAGACACAATTGAAATCAATTGTTATCGTGGCACCCGAGTGCCTCCTGGGGGTTGAGGGATTAATTTATTTTATACCCTTAACCATCAGAAACACCTAAATTATATAATACAGATTTGGTCATGCATTTGTTTCTGTCTGCCCTTTGGCAAAGGTCTCCTCCAATTCCTTCTAATGGCTTCTTTGTCTAGCTAGCCTTGACCATGTCGTCCCGGCCAGCATCACAATGTTGTTCCCATCTTTTGGGTGGTTTTCCTTCTTTTACCGTCTTTAGGGTACCAAAGGTTTACCAGCTTGCTCCATTTCTCTGCACCTCTGATTACTTATATTAATTTAATATATCATAATTTTCTTGAGTTTACGAGAACACTATACATTTAATCTTAAGGTATACAGACAGATGCTAGTGAAAAATAAACCAGTGTTTGTTATGGACCCCTAGGGCTAGGAGAGAGGAAGCATCTTCAACTAAAGTGAAGTCAAAGAAAAACACATAGACGGCCAGTCCAGTACAAAAATTGCCTTTAAGGTGTCCATGATTGAATCATAGCATGTTTCATGCCTAAATTATTGGAAATTCTACCTTTTGCACATGGCATAAAGCTGAATGCTACTAAGTTGGAAGATCACCTCAAATGTTCTAATGAGGTTTCATTTGGAGAGGATAGTTTAGGTCACTGTTTGTGTATTTTGTTTTTAGTTTGCATCTATGCTTTATTGGTTAACTTTAAGGTCATTCAAAAAGGTGTATGTATGAAGTGTACTTCATGTTAGATTTGCTTATGTAGAGAACAGAACTAGAGTATTTAATCAGTAACATGAGTGTAAAAAACGTGTGAAAGTATTGAATAAACCATTTTCAAGAAATGATTGGGGTTTGTTCCATTTCAACCCTAATAAATGTTTTTTTTTGTCAGTCAATGAAAACAGAGAAGCACAGGCAGAGATAACAATGATAACCCCTTCTTAGAGCCCTGAAGGCCCTTTAAAAGAGTTTTTTACACTTTGCTACAACGAAATCGGAAAGGGTACCCAATGTCCCGATATATCCTATCACCGGTCGTAAATAAATCGAAAAACTGGTTCCACATACCTCCGCGCCCTTTCTCAGACCCGACACGACACATTGTTCACTTTATATTAAGAAATTCACAATGGATTGCACGTAAAGGTTATGATGCCGAAACGATCGAAATTTTTGACTAATTTCCCATGTGAACGGCTAATGCAACTCCAAATAAGAATTAAACATGATTGCGTTAATCTATAACAAGATTGCAGGCGGTGAAACTTAAAATATAAGGTAGAAAGAAATACTTTTTATTGTGATTCATCAAACATGTTTCGCGCGCTTTGTTTTTTTTACGACTTGCGAAACGTCAAGTGCCGACGTTCGGAAACCAAGTCAGCTGTTATTTGATGTTGACTCTGAAATCGCAATAAGTGCTGTTTTAACAGTTTTTCTGACTTCAAATTAAAATTAAAATCTTATGTTTAAAGCTATTTTTGTAAGTTACAGAAAATTATAATATCCTCAATCAATCACTAAAAATAAAATAAAATTTTATCTTAAATGTTAGGAAATTGTTTTGATATAACCGTCAATCGTCTTTCACTGATAATAATAGATAGATCTCAATATTCATACAGCATCTTTACATTCATAGCAATTACTTGCATCATCATGACAATGGTGGCGCAACGCAAGAGTCGCGATCGTTACACGATCAATATTCAACGTTTTTCTACGTAGGGTGTCGGTCGGGCGTGTTATTATTTTGAATAAATATAAGTGAACAGTTTTGTACGGGTTTCAACGGATTTTATGGATTAATAAGTTTGCATGTTTAATTCATTGAAAATAGTTGCTAATTATTAGTACCTATGTTTCGCGGACTTATAATTATTGTTTTTAATGAACACGCAATGTCCATTATATGTATGTATATAACTAACAATTGTATTTTATGGTCGTGTTTTAAGCACGATTTTAGTTTCGAGTAACCCATAAATGAAATTTATATTATTAAATTCACATAAAATCAGACAAAGCAGGTCCATTTTTATAATTTTTAAATTTGCTGCAAGCTAAATCACCTTTTCTAATTGCTTTATAGTTTTGGCTTTACTGACCGTTTTTAAACGAAATTCCGGCGCTATATTTGGTGTTCCAAAACCGCCAATTTTCCCTTCTTAGCCCGTGCCCATTCCATACCAACAATAGTCAATAGCTGCAGTGACTGCACCATCTTATCAGGCTGGGGTGTTTTTTGTCGACATAACGGCGAGATGTGGGGTCGAGGAGAAATGGCAACGTCTCAGCCCTTTTTTTAACGGTTAGTGACGTCAGATTTAATAAGAGGTGTGATTTGTGCAGCGCATGCCATTCGTAATAATGGAGTCAAGTTTCTGGTAAGTGTGGAAACAATGACGAGATTAATATTACTTAATATTATTTACGAACAATAAAATATATTTCTATTAATAAAATTTAGTAAATAAACCTAGAGAACTGTCGGCAAATTAAGAGATCGACTTACGACATATATTAGGGGTTAAAGTATGAAATTGCCGTTCTGTATGGACGAAATCGAGAAAAGTCATTTTTCAATACTAACATTTTTTTAGTTTTTTTAAAAACGCCTGAACCGTTTTTGATGCAGTTAAAAGTGAAAGTTAGATGGTTATAAAGCTACGCATTATAGTATTTAAATTTCTGAAAAGCAAAGTATTTAGTTTTTGATACAATACAAAAAGAATTACGTAATAATATGACTATACTTAAGAGCTATAAACAAAATAAAAAGTGGGAAAATAATCGGCAATTTCATACTTTAACCCCTATTACCTACCTAGAACCTTTTGTAGAGGTCCGAGCCAGCCCGTGACTGATATAGTGATGATGATAATAAAATATAATAGATGGTGACTGCAAATGCAGTTTTTCTTTAAAAATTTACGAAAATTTTAACATTCCGGGCTTTCGCTGAGAGTAATGAGCTGTCTTACCTCGTCAAAATGCTTTTGTTTAGAAAAAAAAACCGTTTCGAAACCGTCAAGTCGGCAACAAAACTCGATTTTCGGACCGCCGACAAAGACGATGCACTACTAAGTGTCTCACACAAAGGCACATAACGAACGCTGATTTACATAAACATTATCGAAAACCCTTCCGAAACCCACCCTTGTTTGATGCACTTCTGTCAGTTGCTGATTACCGTTTAATATAACAGGTTTCATTGTGGCGACAAAAAGAAACCCTTCACAAGTATTATCATCAATTCCACAAGAAAGTCGGAAAATAAGTGAGCAACGAGGAGTAACTCATCTTTTTAATACTTCAATCAATAAACCAGTAATTAGCTTATTTGCTAGATAATGCAAAAAAACGACAAGTGCCAAATACGTTAGTTTTTTATAATTATGTTTTTTTTTAATTAATTACCTTTTTGGCAACATGAAAATCTAGCAAAGAGTTCAAACGTCACACCAAGTGACACTAATAAAGATGATAATTTGTAGAATAGCTAAAAACCAAACATTTCGAATCATTTTTGTTTAAACACAAACCTTGCTGACATTGTAAAAACCATGTAAAGACTTCATACTGCAATCGTAAACTAGATATTATCTACATAAATAAAAATAAATTCTTTGACATCGTAAAAATCATGCAAAGACTACTAAATTAACGCTAATTAAATGATGGTGACGATGACAAATGCTAGATTTGCAGAAAAAAAGTATACTTACTTGAAATCAGTAATTATCGTTTTGACATCGTAAAAACCATGTAAAGCAAAATTTTATTTTATTTTAGCAAATAGGCCCGTGGCCGTAGAAGCGCTTAAATGCACGTTCCAATATTTAAACCTACCACTAAAGACTTAAAACAACACACCGCACTAATGTGGAATCGTTTGATCCCAAAAACCGTTGAAGCAAACCAAATATGTCACTTATGACATTGCTTGAGCAAAAAGATCCAGACATCTGCTGTAACTAAATATAGACCGAGCAAGGTTGCAGGATATCAGGGCAAATGAAGCGAGTATCCTGTTTACAGGAAACGTATACATTATGTTTTACGATGATTATGTGGCTATGTAATTGTTGGTAAACACTTCGCAGTGGATTCGCAAGAACACTAAAGCAAATCATAGTAAATTAATTTAAATAATTATGAATTTGAAGCTTGACCTAGCCTTTGTTCCGATTTTCCAAAATCAAAACTGATTGGTAAGTGCCTCAAAACTGGAAGTTACTTTTACATTTACAAATAAGTATGATAAAGTATTTAAACGAAATATATATTCATGGATTTAACTTGCGTTCATCTCAAGAACCCTATAAAATTTTCGAAACGTCGGTTAAATCTAAGTAAAACTCTAATAAACGCAAGTCTACCATTTGTCCCGTGTAAATTAAAAAAAAAACATATTTATTAAGTGTTTCAATAATAAAAACACATCTTGCTATACCAAACTTCGGAACCATATATTAATGGTATATTTACGTTGTTTTAGTTATAATTTAAACACAAATCAAAATACTTATGCCAATACTATCAAATTAAAAAAACACGTCAGGAAGTCTTTAAGCAAACATCAATGTTACATCAAACATCAAATATATTCGGCAAAACCTATCACAGTGTGTGCTATCATATTCTAACATTTAATTTTGATTTAGCCATAATATTTGCTAAACCCAGTAAATCCCCGATCCCCTATCGAAGCCGCAAAAAAATAGTTCGTTAACGGTTAACCGTTGGCGTTATCGACCGCGCAGGCGCATGCTAGGCAGTCGTTGCAATTATACCCGTTGTTGCACCATGACCGCATTTGAATCAATTAGATTTTTTAATAAGTGGGCCTAGGTCGTAAGGTTACAAAACTTGAATTGTTTTTAGGTTTATTTAGTACATATTTATACAATGTCCAAAATTATATAAAACTGTTCGTTTAATATCACCCTAAGTGATCTAATTAACTTATTTAGAAATGTGTGGCCGAGTGGTTGAGACACGAATCTTCTAGGCTTCTTCTCGGCACTAGCCCACATTTGTCCCGAAGCAGTGGAAGGTTTAAATATTAGGACGTGTAAAAGCGCCTCCAGGGGCCTATTTGCAGAAATAAAACTGATTTTAACTGATTCTGATTTCGCCAGCTCTTAGATTCGATTCACAGACAGATTCTGTTTTCCGCAAAAACGAGTGCTTTATGACGCTGGTCAAAAAATTTCTTTCCTATTTAATATAAAGCTCAAAGCTGAAGTTAATGGAAAAACGATAAATCACGTTTCCATAGCCACAAACAAAATGTAACATTCAAAATAATTGAGTAACAGTTTTTTCGTATCAATAGTACTTAAATATTTTATCGCACGTGCAATATGGCACGCGACAAACACCCACGTATTGCATTAACAAAGAAATATCAACTTTAACAGTATTATAATAAAGGATTGTTGCGTAGGCGCCGGTTTCCTATGGGGGAACTATCAATGGGGCTTCAACAGATGCCTGCATGGTTGAATTACCACGATAACGTGATATAGTTTGATAATTTTGTCATGCAATAACAGTTGTTTTGTTAAATAAGTACTTTAATTGGGCCGTAGGCTCATCATTTTTTATTGAGTGAGTTAAAATAAGGGAAAGTTACTCTTTTTTTTCATTTCTTCATGTTTAATAATCATTCATCACACTTGTTTTTTCTTTTCTTTTTTAGTAAGTTTTCCGACTCAAACGATGAATCGATTTAAGAAACTACATATTTTAATGACATATATTTCGTAAAACGTAGTGATTACTTATACAATTATATTTAGCAGTTTAGGTTGAAGTTAATATTTCAGAAGGCATTCATACAAGATAAAGCAAAAAGTTTTTGTTTTTTCCTGGCTTCTATCACATTTGGTCATAATTTTGCTCACATCAGGATCGTTCGCCGATTCACGAAAAAGTTTCTAATAACGTCTCAAAACTATCTGTCAAAGTTAAAATCCGTTGCAACTGTCAAAAAAAAACTAACAATACGAAGCCACCGTTAAATAGGGTCAAAGGTAAGATACAAACCTAAGATAAATATGGCGCGTGCGGGGGAGGCAGCTGAGATGCTACAATGAAAAGTGCAACAAGTGCAATTCTGACGCAGCTGGAGTTTTTTTCTTCTAATCCACACGGTTACGGCATAGGGATTGATACAATGGTAAGACGTAGGGGATATCCCCTTTTAAAGGGCTTCCCGAATCAAAATTAATTTTCTCGGGTAACGGTTTCCTAGAGAATTTTGAAAATTGTACACTATAAAAGTTTTTTTTTATCGTTATAATGAAATTACTTGAATAACAATTTCGACTACTACTTTCTATAATTGGAAATCTAACCGAAAACATTAATGGACTCTATTGAGCTATCAAGATTATTCTTGTATGGAATTTCATTTTGAAGCCACCCAAGAACTAACCCAAAGGTCGTGGGTTCGAGTCTCAATCAAGGTTGTCGATGTTTTTAATCAAGGAATCGTATTTACTAAGAAAACGATTTATTTGCTCAAAACCCAATTTTAATTACATTAATTTATTTTTAATTTTCTAGAAGTTACCAAATGGCTTTTAAACTATTATTGTTCCATTCAATAAAATACCTTTCAGAATAATTTCCGAATCTTTTTATAACACAACCATATTATTATGCGATATTTATTTTATGATACACAATGTAAGTGCAGAGCAACTAACCGCAAAACCACTACTTAGTTTTCATCCAGATGTAAAAACTACCATTAATGAAGGTTCTTCACCTTGAACCATATAACACAAGACTTTCCAATTACATTGTTATCAAAAAGAAATTAGGCCAGTCTTACATCTGGCCAATCAAAATCAATTAATCAACTAGTCAGATCATCTACAAGTATAGCGCGTGGTATACAGCTGCCTAACAATACAATATAAATCACGACAAGTGAATTTAGCGCAGATGCAAGATGCCAGCTGTCTTGAGATGCAACTTTACAATTATTGGCCTATTTATAAATAAAAATAACTTTTTTTTTGCGTACGATGACCTCTATCGGAAGGAAGGCAGATGTAAGGGGAAGATAAGATTACGGTTATAAGCAACAATAGTGTTTTTCGGGTATTGATGAAGTAACGCCTTTGGTCAGCTGTATCAAGGCAATTAGTTAGCTTAAATAATACTTTACACGGAGCGAGGAGATACGTACCAAAATATTGGTTTTAATAAATTATTGTTCATCATAATAATCATGTCCACATTGAAATAATAAAAAAAAACCTGAATTAAATTAAAGGCTAGTATTATTAATGAGTACTAGGTGGCTCCACAGAAGACAACCAAGTGATTCCTAAAACAAAAATGAGAGTACCACACCTTTATAAAAACTTTTGAAAATATCCGGATCCGGAAGCGCACGTGCGCGCACTCGCAGATAATAGATTGTTCAATTGAGACCATCCAATAGAGCTATTCATATTGAAATAGGTGGTTTAATGGTGTTTGGACTATAATTGATAAGAGGTTTGACATTGGAGAAAGTAGATAGAGCGACTTACGGCCATTTTCAATAACCTATCTATCTTCAGTTTTGGTTTATCGGAGATAGAAAACAACTTCTGTCTTTGTTTCTCTAAACGGCAAAAACAGAGATAGAAACTGTTTCCTATCTCCGATATGCCAAAACTGAAGATAGATAGGTTATTGGAACCGGCCGTTAAACACATTAGTACGGGTTGGAAATAAACCAAGCAAACATCTCAACAAAATATCAATTTGTGACTTGACACATTTTACTTCTCAATCCACCTGTCAATGTCATAACGAAATTTCCGAACGAAACCATAAACAACCATAAATAATTATTTTTAAAGCAAAGGCATCCACATACAGGCCGCGACCGTTACCGATCGATGCGATGATGGCGGTATATTGTTCGTTCATTGTCAGAGGGTGGCCCGCGGAAAAAAAAGAAAGTAATACGAGCTTTTCGATCAAATTGATTCGTAATTATGGCGGTAAAATATAAGTTTATTTTTACAATGCATTGTTTTGTGGAAGTTATTTTTACATATAGTAGGTATTATACATGGAAGAAAGAACAAAATAAACATTGTGTATTAAAAATTAAGTATGATATACTATAAATGTAATTGTATGATGATGTTTTTGCCTGTATTTACTAACAATAGTCTTAAGTTAAATTGTTACTAACTCTATATGCGCCAAGCCTGAAATAAATATTCTGAATTTGAATTTGAATATATCAAATTTTAGCGTGATTTGAATTATAAGTGACGCACAAGTTTTTACAGGATCGACAGATTTCTATGTTTTTTTGATAGGATACCTTAAAGTAAAAACAAATACAGAGTTAAAAAATTTTTTTCAGTATTTTTCCGACGACGCGCGTCCAAAATAATCCAATACTAACCTAAATTGAGTTTTTTTTTACCTACAACCAACCTACAACTGACCTTGTCAAGTCTGAAATAAAATAAGCCACTATGAACTGAATTACTATGAAGAAATCTCCGATTTATTTGTGTTTCTTAGAAAACTTATATCGTAACAATCAGAAGTGAAAACAAAGGACACACGACAACGTCCTGCGGAAAGGGATTTGCGCTTCAGCGCCTTGCGTAGGGTCAGTGAAGTAAGTACAACCTTGCTGCGGTCGCGTTGCGATGCGTTGCGGTTGCGAGATCATGTGTAATTTATATCTCATTGCGACAGTATCCGACATCTGATAGTAAAGTAATGTAATCTCACTGCAGGCTGAAGGCACTCATTGAATTCAAGTTACCACAGTAATGATGGGCACAGGCATAATCACCACGCTTGCCAAATCACTAACCCGAGTAATGTTCGAAAATTCGAAAATCACGGTGCTCGACCCGAGAATCGAACCAAGACTCTGAAAAAATCTTGGCCCGGTATTCAAACCACTAGACCAACGGGGCGTCACAATCTAGGTAGGTGGGATTAAAAAAGTGCTTTTAAAGACTTTTTCTAAATATTTTTTTACTTCTCAAGTGTACCCTCGATATTCAGTGAGCAATGAGCACTCAGTCTCAACTCAGACATATATACAGGGTGTTGCCCAAAATTGTTATTCTTGTAAATTATATTAGGATATAATTCAGGTGTTTATTTTTATTTTTGTTGTTTTCTATGTATGTAAGTATTTAGACTGCTATCAGTTAAAATCAGTTTTATTTCTGCCTCTGCAAAACAAACCAACTGGCCAGTCCATGATTGTCACGTGACTTGATATAAAACAATACTGTTGCAGTATTCCCGTGGACACCACACAGATTTTTTGGATAAATTATAGCTTAAATGTTATTCTGATATATTTTTGTAAACTTTCATTTAAATTTTTGCGTGAATGAGTAACAAACATTCATGAATACAATCTTTCGCGTTTATAAATATGTAAGATAAGTATGAAGTAAACGGAACCGCTAACCTATAAAGGGGTATTTGTTCGGGTTTTTAATAGGCCTGTTTTTAAAAACCCTATCCGAAAAGTAAGCTTATCAACGGGTATGAAATAAAAAAAACGCCCCGTTGATCTACGGGTTAAATGCCAGGCCAAGATCTCGGGGTCCCGGGTTCGATCCCCGGGTCTAACAACAAGATTTATAACCCGCATTCGGCAAGCGCGGTGATTATGCCAGTACACCCATCATTGCTGTGGTAACTTGAGTTCAATAATGGAGGCCATTGACCTGCAGTGAGGTGATTTTAGACCGTTACCTCACTTTTTACTGAAATGAGTAAAACTGTTTTTGGAACTAAGTAAGTCACCGCCCTGTATGGAATTGGGCGCGAATGTTTTCGCAATATGGCGTCAAATCATGCATTTTGCATGATTCGCCGCGCGCGCCATCTGGCGCCCGGAGGCGAATGCGGGAGGTCTGTGGTAAACGTTACAATTATAAATAGTGGAATAATTATTCCGTTATTATAAACTATACTGAGTCTCCGGTCAAATATCGCGTGTGGTATATGGCACTGTAAATTTTTAAAATTCGTCTTTCTTCGTGTGAAACTATGAATCAAGCAAGTCTATTTGAATCATTATATATGATATTTTTTTTAGCAATTTAATTGCGATTATAATATCAGTATACTCGTATAAACTTGAAAACTTATGTTATTAAGAGTGAAAAACTATTTGATGAAACAACGCTGGCTTACAGCGATAAGAATATGCTTGAAAAATTGACGCCTGTGACGTAGTGTCTCGGTGGCTTAATAGTAAAGCGCCGCGCCCGGCATGCTTTTTTTTATACATACCTCTATATGGAGGGTTTTTCCCTATTAGCCATACATGGCAACTTCTGGTAGTAGGTACTATAACTTACCTGAACTTACCCATAGAAATTCGATATTCTATTTATGCTCGCGTTACTTCAATGTACAGACAGCACGTCAACCTACCACATAACGTCAGATTTTCTCAATTGATATTGATCTCTACTTGTTGGACTTAAAGTTGAAAATCAATTCAATGACCTTTAACTTCTTGGGTAGGTTGACCTGCCGTTGTCTCTACCTAACGAAGAAGACTAAGAAATTACAAAGAAAATATTTGAGAAACAAAAAAACAAAGTGTAAAAATCATATTTCATAACGGTTAAAAAACAAACAGCCACATGCCCCGCAAAGCTTGTCTAATCAACGTTTAAACTTAGAACGCGGCTAAGTGCACGTGTTCGACCGCCAACGGTTTTGGAATGGATTTGAAATTTTGAAAATAGAACTTTAGGATCGTTCATAATCGCTATTTGACGTTTTGCATACTAAGCTCATTTGTCAATTGGACTCGTTAAGTCATCCAGCCATGTGTGGCTCTCATCATCTCATGGCTAAATTTTCTTAAAGATTTAATACGAGTACCAATTTATTTTCAATTCGCATTGTATTAATTACTGTAAAATTGTAAATTTAAAAAAACCGACTAAATAACCGCCAAACAAATATTCAAAATTGGTAACTTTTTATTTTCGTCAAATAGAGTTTTATGAAATGTAACTTATTTATGATTTACATTTTATTCAACCAAGTGAAAGAGTGAGATCTTTTATAACAATCGTAACATTGTTTAAAAATAACAAATATGGAGACAAAAGATCTTCCGCTCCTGCAAATCATTTAAAACAAGTGTATTAAAAAAAAGGCGGACATTCGTTGTCTGTGGCCTCGCTTCCGGTCAGTGGACCATTCTTTTAAATACAGATGCTTGTAAACAAGTGATCTTTGTTCAATTTAAAAAAAAAGTCATTTACTAAAGTAGTTTTGAGAAGGCATGGTCGTTTCATTTTTGTTTGGCGCCGACTAGAAGTTGATTAGTTTCCTTTTAATTAAATTTTTTCAATCCTAAAATGAATTTTTAAATTTACGTACTCTGGGTTATTATTTAGTAAACCTACACCCGTGTCACAAGCCCCGGGAGCTACTCGGAGTTTCTCTTTCTGCCAACGATGGACCCGGGCACCCGCACGGTGAATCCAT
Organism: Anania crocealis; assembly: GCA_949315895.1. NCBI lineage: Eukaryota > Metazoa > Arthropoda > Insecta > Lepidoptera > Crambidae > Anania > Anania crocealis. The sequence goes on from OX438876.1 coordinate 1,671,810, forward strand.
GGAACATGGAACGCTAAGAAGTTTGTCTCACATTAAAGGTATTAGCTGACATATGAATGTAGGACATTAAACGGCCCAATATAACAACAAAATTACTGTTTACAATCCAATAGACGGAAGATGTCATCATAACTCTGCGTTAGTATCGGAAGCCTTGGCCTCAATTATTTGTTGCCCTATTTCTTTGATTCGCGTCCGTCCACAATCTCAAATCGTTCATAGAATAAACTTGTGACGGCCTTTAATCATCCCACTGCAGGCAAAGGCCTCCATCATTGAATTCAAGTTACCACAGCAATGATGGGAACGGTATAATCACCACGCTTAAGCAAATCCAGACTTTTATTATGTGTGAAATTACAATAATGAAACGAGGGTAACAGATTGCTTTTATACTGTTTTCTTGAGTTTACACGAACACTATACATAGATAGTTTACGGATTTAGAAAGCGTAGATTGATTTAATTTGACTATAATAAATCACCTCTCTAAATACCTATCTCTAACATATTGTTTTATGCCGTTGGCAGTTAGATTAGAGCTACTCGTGATTTTATAAAAAAAAAACAGTGTTTAAGGTAAAGCAAAAGCAGATAAAAACTCTTTAATTCTAAATTCAACTCTCATTCCTTTAAATTAAAACTCGTGTATTCCGCACAAGTGTTCCACATCCTGTTTTCGAACGATTAGTAAAATGGCGGGTCCTTTGACAGTTCAAAAAATAGGCAAAAACATAGGACAAACTTTTTTGTGTTGGTTTTAAATGATATAGGTATGGTTAGTTAGTGAGGTATGGTAAGTAGTTTACGGGACGAAATTTTGGTAAGCGAAATTAAACCCTGTTTCGTAAGTATGCGAACTAAATTGGACTAATTTAAAAATCAAACAAGCCCTGTCTGCCTTATTCCCAGCTGCATCACTTGTGTGAAGTTAGATGATGTCAAGTATACTTTATTACTTTAAGCATGCAACCATTAATTTTGATTTTGATTGAAGGTCAAAATTAATATTATAAACAATTTTAAAATACTTGTAACGCTCCGACCATTTATTTAACTCACTTGAAAGTAACACATCTAAATTTTCAAACGACAAAAACAAAACCTAATTTTCAGTGTTGACCTATTCCGAATAGTTTTACAGTAAGTATTTGTCAGCCAAAAATACCTATGCATCGTAAAACCTCAACCTTGTTAGGTTCTTGGACTTACACTGTCTAACAACAAACTTTTATAACTATTTTATGTAATACATATAAAAACGATAACTTTAAAATATTTTTTCTCCTCATACTAAATTTTGATGTCCTTGCCGTGTGGTGCCCCAGCCGAAAATAGCTTAGCACCGTTCCTTCTCGGCCTATGGGTTTCGTAAGGCGACTCACTGCCAACATGCATCAGCGTCTTCTACGATTGGCGCTAGTCTGCCACCCACCTGCCAAGCGTAGCTATAATAGCAGATCCTTCTGTTTGGAGATGCCTTAGTCCAGCATTGGACTGGGTGTGGGCTGGCGATGATTATGATATCGTATCACGCAGTAAAAAGCTAAAAAACAATCATTAATAACGAACTTTTTGACCCACAACGACCTACGCGACTTTTATCACTGCAAGTGCTGCGAATCAAGATCTAACTTGGCGTAACAAAAGAAACCTTATTATTTAAACAGTAGAGTGCAAATTAACAATTTAATGAGAAAGATCACTGCTCATACAGAGCGCATGCGTGCAATAAAAACCGTTAATGACGTCACAAGCTTAAACTTAAACAATGCTCGGCTTGTTTTAAAATTAGAGCAGAGCGAATTCGAATTTGAATCTGCGTTCTTAAAAATAAAATGATTTTGTATTTAAAAACAAAACAAGTGTGGCCATAGCTTCTAAATCTTTGGGACAAGCGAGGAAAGTTTTTTTTTGTCCTTTTTAGAATCTATGGTATACTTCGTTGTCAAAACATACTTTTTTTTACCACGCTTTTATTAGCTTGGGTTGTATCTATCTATGTATCTATGTATGTAATGGAATCTTTGAGCATAAATTTGACCGATTTCCAGAAGTTTGATTAATTTGAAACTTTGCACACGTATCAAGGACCGATGACAATGCAATAATTTAATAACAGTTTTCCCAGTTTTCCTCTGTAAGAGGGAGTAAAAGAGATAGAGCTAGCGCGCGATCTGTATCAATTATGTTTCCTGCATAGGTTTGGACTTACAGTCGGTAAAGAAGGAATCAAATCTTATAAACTAAACTAAAAAGTAAAAAATAAATTATAGTTTAAAAAACTAAAAAAACACGCTTTTAAAACAGATTGAACTAAAAAATTAAAAATAAAACTGTAGTAATCAATTGAAAAATTCATATTATTGTACAAAAAGCGTGGGGGGCTTGATTTAGATTGTTGTAAATATTTTATCAATAATTACTATATCTGTGGATATCATAACAAGCACCCCACGCTTTTTGTACAATAATATGAATTTTTCAATTGATTACTACAGTTTTATTTTTAATTTTTTAGTTCAATCTGTTTTAAAAGCGTGGTTTTTTAGTTTTTTAAATTTATGTTTTAGTAAGACAAATCATTTGCTCTGTCAAATGTCTACATTTTTATTGATGTTTTAATTTATACGCATAATAATTCACTAACCCGTGAGAAAAGATTAAGAAGAATAATAATTGTATCTATTACGAATATATTAACATAAATTTCGCTGGTTTTGTGCGTGGATCCACCGGATATTGAGACTGATTTGTTAATTAAAATTATAATACGTTGCTTTTATTTTATCTTTTTTTTTTTCAAACATATTATAGTGTGTTAAAACACTCTTCCTTGCAAATGGAAAAATCCATCTGAGAGGTGCTAAACTAAAAAGTTGCACAGACATTATGGTATCATTCATTTGAAATAATTCCATCACCATTAAAAATTAATCACCGAAGTTTTTTTGTTCTGATTTTGGCATCACGGTTTGTACTTTACACTTTAGCAATATACAATAGTTAAGGTTGCGAAATATTTAGGAAGGATATAAAAATTTAAGTTAGAATCGGAAAATCAACTAAAGTTTGACCGTTCAAATTTATTTTTATAGATCAAATTACATCATTGGATTTTAGACAGCCCAACCCAATTCAGAACCTGTTTGGTACATAAAAGTTTTATACATAATAGATACTATGTGTCCCCGCGAACTTCGTACCGCCTCAAAACTGATTTTGACGTCGTAAAAAATTTCATTTTCATCAAATATGGCGGAGTTGGAATTTGTATGAAGAAATACAGTTTCTTAGTTAGTTATTTAACGTTAACTCTTCAATGTTTTAAGGGTTATTATCTTATTCCCGATGTAGACAAATCCAAAAACACAAAAATATTTCCGATATTAGGTGGGTAAGAATTTCAATTAAAAATTAAATTAAATTAAATGTGGACAACATCCCATACATTGTTCTGATCCCAATTTGAATAACTATTTAAAGCATTCGTATTTTGGAAACTAGAGACAACGAAGGTACCACAAACACCCAGACCCGAGAAAATGTAGAAAAACACTTTTTTTCTACATTGACCCGTCCGGGAATCGAACCCAGGACCTCGGAGCAGGCGACACCTTGAAAACCGGTGTGTACGCCACTCCGCCACGGAGGTCGTCGAATTTATTCATTTCATAATCAAAAATTAAGTGACTTGTATGTTAAATATCGATACGTTGCAAATAATATATCAGCGATGTTAAAAACAACAATCGTTATTGTCAAACAGTCACGCCCATGGTATGTTTATAAATATATTTTCCGTTACACTATCAGTAGGCTATTGAGTATTGTTACTCTTTATAAAATGTGCGGCCTTGTACCAGATAAGAACAGCCGTTACATACAAACAAATGCAAAATAATTATGTTTACATAAGGTAAAATAACTATTATTTGATGAATGTGCTAAATAAATAAGCTTACTGCAAATGTATATTAAACAGTCTCATATGTTAAAATAATATAATATGGTAATATGTTCAAAGAAATGTAATACAAACTCAACGGTGACCGTATGTGTAAAAAAAACAATATAAAAAGGAAATAAAAAAACAATAACGAAATGGCTGAATCCAGTAGTGGTCAGTGTTGTTTTAAAATACGACTACTTAAGGCAGTTGAAGTTAGATTAATGGAATTATAGAAAACATTGCAAAAATGTTGCCTTGGTATACGAAAGCTTTTTTAAACCTCATTCTCACTGTCATTATTGTAACTCTTACAGAAAAAAAAACCGGCCAAGTGCGAGTCGGACTCGCGCACTGAGGGTTCCGTACCAACTTTAATTAAAATACCACAATATTTTGTAGACTGCAGAAATAAATTTGTTTTTCATAGTGTTTGTATAAAGGACTAAGTTATATTTGCGGTTGTTGAAAATGTGCTTGATCTCCAAAACTCCAAAACAATTTTCGTAGAAAGTATTTGTAAAGATCTACATTATGTTTTTTTTTTTCAAAATTTTCACTTGCTTAGTTTAAAGTTAGAGGGACACTTATTTTACCACTTTGGAAAAAATGGTTTTAGGAACCTCTATGTCATTTTAAAAGACCTATCCATAGATACCCCATACGCCGTAGAAGGAAAAAATGTTTTTCGTTTTAGTTGTATGTATGGGAAGCCCCCCTTAAATATCATTATTTTTAATTTTTTGTATGAGAATCGTAAAGCGGTTAACAGGATACACCAAGTTTCAACTATGAAATGCTAATACTTTCAGAATAAAGTGGCTGTGACATGTCCGGACAGACAGACAGACAGACAGGGTTCCGTTTTTGCCGTTCGGCTACGGAACCCTAAAAACTAACAAAAAGCTATATTCCTATGAAAAAAAACAATGCCAATTTGTTTACACCCTGTTTTGCATACGGCTACCTGAGAAAGTCTTTATTATCAAAATTAACAATAAAAACATTTAAAAAAAAGGTGAGAAGAATTTTTTCCGACTTTTTATTTCCTTTATTAAAAGACTAGTTCCAGATTACTTTTAATTAGTAAATGGAGTTCACTGCATTGTGTTTCTCTATACAGAAACGTTTTTTCAATTTATTTAAGAGTTGTTGACATATTGCTGCAAGTTTAAAATAATATTAAACCTACTTGCACAAAATTAGATTAAAATAATGTAAAAACACAGGAAAATCGTTATCGTTTTATCACATCCGCCAAGTTCATGACCTCATGTTGGTAAATAAACGGTAGAGTTCAAAACGGATTTTTTAACATCTATTTAAATATGGTGACACCCATTTTTGGGTATGTTTTATCAAGACTGAAAGATTTTGTAAGATGGTAGACTATTTTGAGGACAAGGAAATTAAGACTAACACATTCTTATTTTAAATATCAACACTTTGACATAAATTCTACGTGAATCGAGGACAGTTTGGGTGTCATTTTTATATCAGACTGTTTATCAAGTTTTATTATCATGATCAATAAATATCTTTCACATATCAATCAAAGTTTAAAAATTACATCAGGCCAGTTCGAAATCGAATCCTTGTTAGAGAAACGTCAAAAATTACAAACTGCAAACAATTGTTCGATTTTCAAACACGGAAAGGTCACAAGAACAGCTGTGCGCGATCCTTTTCTGCAACAGGTCACGACCTCTAGTTCCCTTGCGAATCTGGATCATCTGATTGTCTATTGTATTTTAGGCGAAGGAATCGCATTGTTCGGCCATCTTCCGTGTTCCCATGCTTCCGCAATAAGGGTGCAAAATTAAGGGTAGCATCTTAAAATTAAGTTGCAGCTCTTGTTATAATTTTTCCCACAAGTATTGATGAATTGGCATATGGACCATGGTCAGATGCGGGGTTTTTATAAGATGTTTATCAATACTTTTGATTCAACATAGATACGCCATTTTTGTATTTCAATGTTAATGGGGGAAAAAGACGAAGGGAATATGAAGACGTCTGTGTTAGAGAACAACCTAAGTTTGTTAATTGAAACAAGTGTTGTTTAATAGTTCAATTAAGACGGCAACGTCAAATAACGGAAGACTCAATTGTATTGTCGAGAATGCGTGTTATTGGTGAATGCATGTTTCACACCATAGAAAAAATTATGAAACACTTAATATAAAACATTAACTTATATTATTTTTTACAATAATTACTAAAAAGTATTGCCATAGAAAATCGTTTTTATATAAGACATAACTATTAGTGTATATGGCAAGCTAATAATTATATTTAGTGCGATATAGATTTAAAAATTGTTTAGCTGTCAAAATCTTTAGTCTCTTCATAGACCAGCACAAATATTTCACCATGATTAAACCTAAACAGGATTTCAATCATGTCAGTTTGTTTGACGTTGATTTGATTGTAAAATCTCGCCCCCAAGCCTTTTTGCCTCATTGTAAATTGAGTTTTATGGACCTCATTTTTATAACAATTTCTCAAAAACTAAATAAGAATAGTGTTTTAATCAGAGATAGTTTTATAGACCTTTTTTATATAACAATATCTCAAAAAGTAATAAGATACGCATCTAGTTTGACAAAGATAAACGTTTCCTAATCTTTTGTATCAAACGTAAAACACAGCCTAAGTACGTTGTCTTACACAAACATAACTTAATCTCAACCTGTCTCAAGCACTAGGGTCGACGCCCGTCTCCGTTTGCCTTCTATCAACAGGATGCGAGCAATAAACCACAATGGGTACACTTGGGAGCTACATGTCTTCGTGTGGTTTCATTTGGTTTTATTCATTTACTAGATGACCCGGCAAACGTTGGAAGGGTTGGAGGAGGAAGAGTGTTTTTTTTTTAACCGACTTCCAAAAAAGGCAACAACTTCGAACTGTTTGGTTGTTAGGAGTTAAAATAATATTGTAAATAGGTTTTAAAATAAAACATTGTTTTTATGTTATTTTGTACTTTTTAGTGAGTTTTATTATTAATGAATACCTATTATAATTCTAATCCTACTTATTAATAAATTATTATCCTAGACAAATTTCAAAGATAATAATCTAATTAGTGATGAGGGAATTAAAACTTCAGTTCTCCGAAAAGCGCTGCATTTTTTCGTCGGTCATTCCAATCAACGTTCTAACTTAAAAAATATAAAAAAATAGGTAGTTTAAAATTTTGTTTGTGAATGCAAAACACTCATTGTGTATGTAATTATGTGTAATTGTCATAACTAATGATTAACAGGACCTGCTAAGTGTCAATTGAGTATCCAACATACAAAAAGAGTCATAAATACTATTCAAACTAGAAAATTAGGATTATAGAAATTAGGATATATATTAGGCTGTTACTTTTCTATTTTACTACAAGATAACTAAGATATAAACAAGACAAGTCGGCTGCGTACTCGAATGTACACGCATCATTAGATTAGACCTGTTACAGCAGATGGCGTAGAAATTAGAAAAAAAAACAAAAAAAAAAGCACCGAGGAATAGACAACAAAATCAGAGTCAAGAAAAAAACTCACTCGCTTCGCTATGGAACAGGATCCGTGGTAGGGCGACAAGGCACCAAGATGCGTAGATATAAATGATGACAAGTGTAGATAAAAGTAGATTTGTTAAATTAATGTTTGATTTTTGCGTTATTTGTAAGCTTTGTTTAGAAGTGTTTGATTTATTTTTAGACTTGCTGATTTCATTTGAATTACAAAAAAGTCTGCAAAAAGGTTTTATTACTATAAAATAAAAATACTATTAATTTCAGTCCGATTCTTGAGATTGTACACTGTACAGGTATGGATCTTAATAATTTCTGTATTTGATTTGGTACACAAAAATAACACTTAAATTATTGCCTTGATCAATCATAATTTGAATGATTATCAATAATTCAAATTATTTTTCCAATATATTATATGCCAAAAATATAGGTTATGTTTAAATATTTATAACTACTGTTACTTTTTTTAAATACGTTAAGTCGAAAGGAGGTTCAAAATTATCCTGTTTCAGTCAGCAATCGCGTGGATACCCTGTCTAAACGGCCGTTGGAGGACTATCTCCGTCTAACAGCGTCCTCTCACTCACTCACTCACTAACGGCCGAACGATTTGAAAATGGAAAACGTTTTTCCAAGAAGAATGCACCTATAAAAATTCTCATACAGCCAACACACAGTGACGACAGAAACAAAGGAAAACAAAAATGGAATTACAATGGTCTTAAATTATGTTTTCTGTTCACAGTCCATTTTTTTTTAATTCGTTATATTATTATGTCAAAGATAAAATTCCAACCTTAAATTTTTTAAACGCCATAGACGAAGAACTTCTAAATGCTGTAATGTCATCATCATCCCAAGCCATTCGACTATTTCGTCCGTTGCCTTCAAAATTCTAACGGGCCGGTTTTCGAAATTCAAATAGAAAGCAGTTTGCTTGTCTAGCCTTTATAGGGCTTTACTAAAGAGTTTACACGCTATGATGAAACTTCATGGTTAGGACAACATTTTTTTAGCATATTGGTGAGAGAATTAACTTGTTCCGTTTATTTTTTATTCAAATATTGGTTTACTTTACTACTATTATTGGAAAAATACACATTATTATGATTCTCATCCTCCTACTACAAGAATGTTCACATAAATTACTAGGTAGGTCCCTCCCTGCCTTTCCAGTTAATTTACAGTGTTTCTGAAATAAACGTTTTTTTTATAATGCTGTTCACGGCTGGACACGGTCTTCACCGGTTTAGCTATAATCATCGAGCTAGGCAGGCCTTTGACCAAGTTACAAAACGCCGCTGGCTCCCGTCTTCTCGCAGAACTCCTTTATTCGCCTCTTACGACACCGAAAGAGAAGTTTTCTTTTTATGTCAGCACCACACAATTATCAACTTATAAGGCTGATTTTAAAGCTGACCGTCAAAATGTATGAACTTGAGCGTCGACGGGCGGTCAGCGCTGACAGCGATTTCCATGCATTTCGGCGCTCAGCGCTGGTGGTCAGCATACGATCAGCATGGCTCAGCCTTTGACATACTAGTTTTTTTGCTCTCTTGTACGTCTTTAATTTTCACTACCTTTGCACTGCTTGTAACATTTCTGCTTGGCCTTTTGGTTGACTGGTGGAGAATGCTTTTGGCATTTAGTCCGCCATTTGTACCGTTTTGTATGTGCATTAAAGTGTAAATAAATCAATAAATCTAGCGCCCATCGGTCCATTGGTTTAACGGTCCTAGGTTCGATCAATCCCCGGGTGGGTAATGCAACAAGATTTTTGAATTTTCTAACATTTCGGGTGGTTATCACCCGCATTCGACAAGCGTCGTCATTTTGCCTGTACCCATCATTGCTGTGGTAACTTAAATTCAATGATGGAGGCCTTTGCCTGCAGTGGGATTTTAGGCCGATACTTAACTTTTTTAAATATATCCGTTGGCTAACATGTCAATAAATTAGCAAGTACTTGCTATGCGCACGCGCTCCTATGATGTAATAGGAAATGACGTCACATGGGATAAGTCTGCCCGGTGATGGAATTCAGTGTTAGCGTTATCTCGTTCTGCGAAGTGTTTTTAACATTCGATAGCGAAGTTTTTAAATTACGAAAAAAGGGATTTTCAATCCTTTTTAGCGCCATCAGTTCTTTCGTGATCATGGGGCGCTTGCAACAGTGCCGAAATATCGGAAACTTATAAAAACAAGGTATTTTATTTTTATTTTATTTTAAACATTACACAAACAAATTTACAGTACCTACAAAAATGTTTTAGGAAACTTATAAATAGACACAACTGTAAACTCAACATAGTTGGTCACATCATAATTAAAGGGATAATATACTTAGCGGAGCCAGATCTAATGCAACAAGATACAGTGGTCACATTCTCAATTATTAAAATGTGGTTATAATTTTTTTTTTCATGAATTTTTTTTTGTTTCATGAAGGTAAAAGCAATGTCTGATGCCTATAATCACCCCAGTGAAAGATTTTTTGTTATCGGCACAGTAGTTTTTGAGTTTATTCATTACAAACATACACACACACAAAATACAAATTTTTTCTCTTTATAAAATCAGTGTAGATTCGTGCGGAACCCTTGGCGAGCCCGATTCGCACTTATCCTTTTGTTCTTTCAATAGTTTCTATCCATCACAATTTCTTGCGCTATCCACTGCTTGCTAGCCGCTAATGCATTTCGAACGCAGCAATTTGAGATCGGTCCACTCTCACGTTTGAGATTAAGTCTCAAGGGAGGATCAAGATTGCAGTGTATACAGCGTGAATAGATTCATACGATGGTCAAGTCTTTCTGTTTATTTAGAACAGTTTTTTTTTTAAATATTGATATGGTCACTTTATGTCAGTACTGCTTGAGTCACCTCTTGCGACAGTCATGGGGTAGTACTATAATTTTTATGTGCCGACATTACGCGACGAGCCGCAATTGTCCGGAATAGGTTCAAATATTTAGACGAACCTATTTAACACTAGCTCTGCCCGCGTGAACTCCAGTCTCCACATCATATCGCGCGGTCGGAATTCATAAACCTTTGCCTAGCGGTGGCATATTTTATAGAAAATAGATTTGGTAAGCTTAATACATACATTCAACCCAATCGGTCCAGCCGATTAGTAGTTGACATACCGACAGCAGCGCCACCTACCGGGTCACGCGGTAAAATGTAGCCTATGTTTATCAAGGATAATGACGGCTTCTAATGGTAAAATAAATTTTCAAATCGCTCCATTAGTTTCGGAGCCTATTCAATACAAACAATCAAATCTTTCCTCTTTAAAATATTAGTGTGGATAAGCACCTGAAAGGCCCTACGGTTACATAAATAAAACCTCATCAAGGTAGGTTACTACTTGACTTAAAGAGACCATCTAAATTTTTAGTGGGTGCCCATTTGATGACGGTTTTCTGTCGTTGAACGTTAACAGTCCCCTAATTCGCGTAACCAAATCGTATCACAATCGTAATTGAACGACAGGTTTTTGACAGTTCTAGTATGGGCTAAATGTCAAAATCGTCCAATTCAATCACGATCGAACTGCGATTAGGTAACGCGAATTAGGCCCCTGAACTGCACCACTCATTCTCTTCCGGTGGGTGTCGCAAGAGGTGATTAAAGGATAACTGCCAGAAAAAGATGGGGAGCACTTCCTTCCACTATCGGCAAAAATAGCAACGCGAACTCGTCTGCCAAGCATTGCGATTACTAAACCCTCCTGGAGAGGTCTGGGTCCAACAGTGGTCTGATATTGGCTGGTATCAAGCTTTTCTTAATTATTCATTAATTCTAACAACCTTGAAAATCGAATCCAATTTAAATGTTCAAATCATTGTAAAACCTAATCTCCAACCGAAATCCCATAACAAATCAGTTTTAAACCTCATAGAAATAAGCATACGCGACATCCTGTACGTGTACCTGACTGTAAGAACAAAATCACGTAGAGGTAAAAAAAAACTGTGACGAAAACAGGCTCCATTGATTATCCAACGGTTATTCGACGTCTCGCTCGTTCGTATAAGCTTGTCTCGCTCGCGCACATTCCGTGATGGTTGGTTACGTCATGATTATGGTTTGTAATGATTCAAGTCGGGAACACATTTCTAGTAAAATGTTTCAGGTGAATTATGTGCAATAAAAAAAAACATGATTGCTCAAAAGTAACATAAATGTTTGCTTACAATCTTACAAAATTATGACCTATTTGCAACATTAAACATCACAAAATTTTCTTTTGTTTTGCCCAATGTCAATAATTTCCCGCGCTGTCTAAATTGCACACAGACAATACGCAAACTTTTTTTTTATTTCATCACAAGGATTGGAGGCAAAGGCAACCTACTTATAAATCTACAAAAAGGTTTACAACGTTGTTTCAATGCCGGTTCCCAGGATGTTTTTATTTTCTCCGAGCACAATAGTCGGCCATAGACAGCGGATGCGGCGAAAAGAAATGAAACCGAGAGTTTAGAAAGGGAGAGTAACTGTTTATATTTCATAACTGTATGAAGTTTTTTATAACTGTTACATTTGATTGATAAGAAAATTGCAAGTACTTTTACCGTGATTGTTTGTTTATAATTCGATTTGAAACGCTTCTATTCTTCTAGATTATAATTTAGGACTCGTGGCGATTGCTGAAAGTACCGAGTTCGATTACCGAATCAGGTTGACTGACAATATTTTTTTGATGAATGATGCAAGACGGAAGTCTTACAAGATTGTTTGTGTATAATTCGATTTGAAACGCTTCTATACTTCTGGAGTATAATTTATGACTTGTGGCGATTGCTGAAAGTACCGAGTTCGATTACCGAGTCAGGTTGACTGACAATATTTTTCTGATGAATGATGCAAGATGGAAGTCTTAAAAACCAGTCACGTCAGACGTACTCTGTAGTAGGTTTAGAAAACTCTGACAAGATACTATAAAGGAAAACCTTACGAATGTTCTGGATGCAAAAGAATATTTAATTACTTATTGTATAAAACTATGATAAAACATAATAAATTCATTAAAAAGGTTATCTTAGCAATATATCGTTTCTAATAAATGAGTAATTTAATCAATGAGACTTCAGAGTGGTTCTAAAAAACTTAGATTCAACGCGGAGGACCATCATGTACTATCGATTGACCAACCATCCACAACTAAATATAACCATTCAAAATGTATACCTATGAACAATAGGACAAGGTTCAAATACCTTTGACCGCAATCACAACATCCCTCTGAATGCAAGCAGGTGTTATCACACCCCGATCGAAATGCACGCCATTTATTTTGCAACCCTCACCCCACTAATTTAGTGCCATTGTAATAAATAAACAATCGAAACAATTTTATATATCAGTCATAGATAACCTATCTGGCAAAAGAACTTTTTCGAAGCGAAAACCTGGAGCCATTCGTATTAAAAAGTAATTTCCTTGCATCTTTATTCCTTTGCTCGTAAATTTGGAATGGATAAAAATTCATTAAATTTATTGACATAGCCGCATTATGTGCTCTAATTTTGAATTTAAAAGCTAATTTACACGAAATCTTTATCATCGGAAATATGCAAGACGAATGACTGTGCACGAAGTATTATTGAATTATTTAAATTACAACGTAAATATTCTTTAACATAAAACAGATCGCAATGAAGAGAATAAAAAATTGTATTGAAAATAACCGAATCACTACAATTTGGTTGCGAGCACAATGAGTCTCTTCAAAAGAAAATTTACTCAAATTAGGTTGTAAATGACACACGATCGTTTACCTTTAAAAAGACCTTTTAATTTTTTTTCTTTTGGTGCTTCGAAAAATACATTTGTGCTACACAATATACAGCCAATAAAGTTTTGTGTTTTTAAAAAGGCTTTTTCTTCAAAAGTAGTGTGAAAATGTCAGTTTATCAACTTTTTAAGCGATATTTTTTCAATTGAAATGAAAGATATACTGATTTTAATTCGCATTTATTTTGGTTTAACCCGGCGCGGCGCGGCGTTTCGAACACTTTACTTACAGCATTCATTGTCACGGGCAGAAATACAGCATTCCCGTTAACTAAAAAAAAACTTAATTAGGTACCTACTTACGTTTCACCGGGCAAGCAACTAAATGACAAACAGAAATTTCATTAGTAAAATATATTTTACCAGGTATGTAAAGGTTTGCCTTATTTACAAAAATTGATTGATCAATCAGATAAACACTTTTATTGCACTAATCACAAGAAAAACACAATATAAGAAATCCGGGAGAATTTACAAATTAGGCGGTCTTATCGCTTTAAGCGATCTCTACCAGACAATCTTAGGGTAGATGAAATTATATTTTAGTGGAGTAAGGGTAGCACAGTGCAAAACAAGCGATGTATGACAGATTCAACAACATACATATAACTAACATATAAAAATCCTAGTTTTTATTTATGATACAAGTTAGGTACCTACATTGCTATGTGCGGCAAGTCTAGATCATGTACATTATTCTAGACGTAATAGGATAATTATTTAGATTTCGTAATGTGCCCAAAATATTGTTATGCCGTCAGTAAGCAACTCCAAAACTCACAGTTTTAAAGACATCCTCTTGAAAAGCGGGTAAAGTCAAACATGATAATAAACATTGACTTGCGTCATCTTCATTGGTCAACCCGAGCAAAGCCGGCACGGAGAGCTAGTCTTATTAATATTGCAAACGCGAAACTCTGTGAGGATTTATGGATGTATGTTATTCTTTTACGCGTAAACGAAATTCAATTTTGGCATGCAGATGGAATATCAGCAGGAATAATAGCACATAGATAGTTTCAGCACGCGTGCGAAGTCGCGGGAAACGGCTAGTATCAAATAAAGTTTAAAGAGGAAAAGCGTCTACTACACTAGATCGATCGTAGTTCGTTGAACTCAACAGATGCGTATGCGCACCCTCGCCGTTATTACGAGGGGTTGCATCGATTCGCCGTACGGGAACTTCCTACATAACTGAACTGTACTTTATTTAGCTACACTGTTTCTTTGATGCATTTAAAAAATACCTAGTCTTAAAAATGTGATTACCAATAATTCTTCTGGATATTTAAGCTCTTTCGTAGGCTTCCTCTCAACTTTAGGGTTCAGTGTAAAGCTAATAATTAAAAGCCGAACAATTCATGTGAAAACTGACATTAACAAGATGACTAATGACATGCATTTTATTTTTCTTAAGTGTTTGTGACAAGACTAACTAACTAACTAATGCAAGCTAAGCTGAGGGAAAAAAGTAAATATTTATACATAATAACTTAAATAAATTTCGTTTCATAATCCATAATATCACACGTAGGAAGTTGGAAAATGCTGGCAAGTAGATAGTTAACAATAAATAAACTATGAGACAGACAACGCACTCATGGTCAATCAAAGTTAGAAATTAACATGTTTAAGCGCGAGGAACCCGCAAAGCACAATGAAGCAAATTCGAAACAATTCACCTGTAAATTGCTCCGACCCTAACCAAGCGTCAATATGATTATTCGGATAAATGGTCGGTCCTAGTATTCACATGCTTCGATCTGTTTCTGGCAAAGAAAAATGGATTCTTGAACAGTCTATAAGTACTTACTAACCGTAAAATTCGTGTCTATTCTGTGCAATTAGAATAGTACCTTGGACGAATAAACCATCCAAGAATAGTACCTATTTATATTCTGTCTAATAATAACCCTTGGCTATTGATTCAATACAACGACTTGCAAAATACCTTATAAAGCACCTTGTCTACATTACTAAAACATGGACCTATAAAATTACATTCGACTAAAAACCTGGCCGAAAAAAACTTGAATCCTAATTCGAAATCTGTCTAGCTAGCCTAAAAAAATTAAAAAGCTAATTTATGCAGAGTCAATGACCGTGGCAAATCGCGTAAGTGAAATGTCAGCAGTCGCGCAGGGTCTATGGTCAACGTAAAAGGTGGTCCGAGATAGAGGTTAGAGCGGGAAAATTATTAAAAAAAAAAACAACTACGGTTGATGTTTCATGTAATTATAATTTGAATGAAAAAGGAACGAATGATTTTTGTTTGAATTTCGGCTGTTGTTCTAAATTTACAATATTGTTGTAACCATACGTTAGAATACATATTTATGACGTACGTAGTCCTAATAATAACCTGTTTTGTCTTTTCATTTATTTTAGAGTATGTATAGTATTGGAGAGATGGAAAAGAGAATTATAAGATAAATTAATGTTATGTATCCAAATGATACTTATTAAGAAAATTATGGTTTGTAAGTTTGGATATCTTTGGAATCAACGTAGTTAGGAAATAATTTGTCACCTTGCCTTCGTTCGTTTATCAGGGTTTATAACATTTTATACCGTTTTTTATAAAAATAAATATCAGATAGAAAACTAGATATGGTTTAAACCCGGATCAATGAACTCGAGTGATAGTGTTTTAGCGATATTGTAATTTTAAATCCTAAACTAATCTAACACCTTTAGAAACCTAGTATTTTATTAGGTTTTTTTTGTATTACTTATATATTATTGTATTATACATACGCAACTGAGAATCGCAAGTATTTTTTTCAATAACATCGCGTTACCATTAACATTAGTAACTAGATAACGGCTGAACCTCCCTCGCACCAAACGGCTGCGCAGGAACCATGACGCACCGTTAACGTCTCGCAACGAACGCGTAACGTTACTACGTCAACCAGATGTCGGTAACTTCTAGTACAGCTTTTGACCTCCCGAAATTCACAGGTCATTGCAGTAGGACATCACTCAGCGATATTAATAGATAAAAAAAAAACATCAAAAAGTATGCTTATCTACGGATAGACTGCACGAAATTAGATAATGCATTTTTGTTTCGATTTTAAAATAATGGTCAAGATTAGTATTAACTTATTGTGTCTCGGGCGGGACTCAAACCCGCATCTCCTCGCATGCCGCGCGCATGATAATAATATTATAATTGCAATTAAATTGCTTAAATATCAAATAAAGTGGTCAAGATTAGGATTGTATGAGCGAAAAATTTTAAAATGACTAAAAAATCTGATATCCATACAAAAAGTGTGTAAAGGGACCGTTTAATTAACATACCATTTGCTTGCATTATATTCATTGGTAAAATCACTTGCTAAGCCGAGACGAGCTAGTTATAAAATAAGCTTGGGTTGCCCATCTTCCTTAGACTGATCTACTAGTATCCGTGTGCAGTAAAATATAAGAGAAATTAAGCCCATTCGTATGACTGATAGTCAGTTTACATGAGCTATCAACGCGCGGGGCGCAGGGAAATGTTATAACAGTATGGAAAAACCTAGATTTAATTATTGAGGGCCTACAGTTGAAAGTCAACCCACCATATGCGTCCAGAAGCCATAGATTTTATCGGAGGACCATTTGTCCGGCGTACTTCACGGGTGGGTAGCTGTATCCACCCTTGGGGGGTGTCGAGGTCGTTTAAGTACATTACAATACATTAACATTAAATTACTAGATGCCCTTCAAGGAAACAGGAGTTTACAAATCCTACTTTTTATAAAAGAGTTTAGTTGGTTTTGTCAGTTTCTTTAGAAGGTTTATTTGACACAAAACAAACAGAGATATTTAAAAAATAAAATAATCATCAAAAAGGTTACCGCTCAGCATTAGTCGTGACAGCTAGATGCTTATCAATGATTTTTAGCGGGGACCCCGACGATGGGACCTGTGACAGAGACATATTACAAGAATCAATACAAGGATTTAGTTCGGACCTCCTTCGACACTAGAAAGAATTTATGATGACCGATAGATTAGTCAGTCACACGTGGTCTGAAGAAGGATAATTATTATATTATGTAAGTAAGTATTTATGATATTTATGTATTTATTAAGAATAATTAAATTCGCACTAATGACATGGCAGCATGGTCTCAAACCTTTGCCGTTTCTGGAAGGAAAAAAACGAAGAAGGATAATGATGAGTATTACACTAACATCCATTAATTCAGTTAGGAATGAAAAATTAAGAACTGTAAGAAACGCCATGGTTAAAGATAAATCAGCAAGAAGCTTGTCAGGTCGCCATAGAGCATTAATATTCTGAATTTTACTCGTATATAAGTATATAACATATACATTAGGTTGTGTAGCGTACAGGATACTGTAATATCTATGGTTGAATAATAAAAAGGCGTCGACAAGAATTTAGACATAAACATTATACGGTAAAAAAAGTAAGTGGGTAAAAAAAGGTAATAGACGAGGGTGCTTTATGGCTTTGTGGTTGTCTATGCCCGAACAATGGGCCCGTATCAGATTCTTTTGTCTGTGCCCACCTCCTAAACTTAATGTGTCGTAAACTGGGCATTTCTTATTGTAAAAACGCTACGGTTATTTTATGATAAAAGTAGATTATGACCATTTTTTCTAAGAAATCCATTTCTAAGTACAAAATACCATTTTTCAACAATTTGAGGACATGTTTCTTTAAAATATAAATGGACTCTTTATTTAATGTCTAAAATCTGACCATAATTATTATATTTGGAGACAATATAATCTAATGATTCTAATTAAAATTCAATATTACGCATTCGACCTTTTTTTAAGATACCTACATCGACTTTTTTTTAAGATACCGACATCATAGCTACTTCCATTCATTTATGGAAATATCGCATTTGGCAGATTATAAAAAATATGCGAATTTGATCTATCATCACAACATTTAGGTTATTTTCAAAATTCAAAATTCATTTATTCAAGTTACTGAGACTCATTTTGTTAGTATACATGTGCACTTAAACTATGTTAGTAAAATAAAATAAAATAGGACAAATACAATTAAATTTATTTTGTGAATCTGCCCCTAACCACACCACCCGAAATGGCACAGGAACGATTAATTATAATAGGAGTTCATCTGATTGAACTATCATAAATACAAATGACCATAAACCAATTTTCTTTTCGTGTTATTCTTCAATGATAATTCTGGTGTTAGTGTTCCAATCAGCCTATTACAAGATCTCTGACGTGTCATTTTTTAACCTCCATCTTGCCATAGATTCTGTATGATTTTAAAACAGGTCCAAATTAATATCGGTCATGAATCTAGTGCGCTTACGAATAAAAGCAATGATAAACTTGCCATTCGGACTTGTCGGGTCAAAATATCAACGAATTTATTATTTGACGCGTTTATTGCTGCAAAATTAGGTCATTTTGATTACGATAGGCATTTAAATGAATGTTTGTCTCAATTTAAAGATTATTTACGTAATTTAAGTATCATCAGAACTAGTCTACCACTGGATATAGGCCTCTCCCAAAGGATAATTTTGTGGTGATTGCGTCTCTTCTCTCTTCCTCTCTCTTCCTGGGTTGGTAAGTTTGGTCAATGGTAGAGAAAAACACTGCTGCTCGTCTTCTTCTGGCAGTGGTCCCTTACGCTTCTTACGACACCCATAAAATGGGTAAGGTTGATGCTATTAATTAAGGATTAAAGAAGTATGTACCTACCTGCTTAACTGCCCATTCTGATCAACGAAGTTTCTGTCGCTGCTGCTATGACTCTACTCTACATTGCTAAACAATCTATTATAAGTACCTTTTTTTCAACGACCTCCGTGGCGGAGTGGCGTACACACCGGTATTCAAGGTGTCGCCTGCTCCGAGGTCCCGGGTTAGATTCCCGGACGGTTCAATGTAAAAAAAAAACTGTTTTTCTAAATTTTCTCGGGTCTGGGTGTCTGTAGTACCTTCGTTGTTTCTGATTTCCAAAATATGAGTGCTTTAAATAGTTATTCAAATTGGGATCAGAACATTGTATGTGATGATGTTGTCCACATTTATTTATTTATTTATTTTGTCGCCAAGTAAAGGATATAAAATCAAACTAACTTTGATTACATAGTAAAAAACCTTACAAAACCTTAGAAATCTCAGAAAAGAAAAAGGTTGAACATCTAAATAGGTTTCTACCTATTATAACAATACGTGGGTCAGCGATACTGGCATTTAAAAATCATTGAACCATACCGACCTAGTCTTAAGAACCAAATTTGAACGCCACGCCCAATAACATCATCATTGTACTCAATTAAAAAAAAGATTGAAACAAGTTCTCTTCATTTCCATATTCCTGTCTCGCTCTGACATATGATTTGCTGTGCGAGCGAGCGAGATGCCGATATAAACATCAGTCAGCATCTCTTCGGATAAGAGGATGTTTATAAATGGACGGCAGTCTACCGATGGTACATACAAATCTACTTTAATGGCATAACTTAGCGTAGCTTAGACATACTGCCGGTTTTTGTTTTTGGATTTACATCTTTTTATTGACTAGACCTTTTTAGATTCCAATATCCTACATATTGTGAAGTACCTACTTACAAAAACAATAAAGATGGACAGTAAATAGGAGTAGGTTTATAAAAAAATTAAAATTAAGAAAAATGTCTTGATTTTACAAAAGAAATAAGGGACACCATAATATCAGTATATAAACTTGAAAAATTTTGTCTCAGGCGGGACTCGAACCCGCATCTCCTCGCGGGTTCGAGTCCCGCCTGAGACAAAATTTTTCAAGTTTATATACTGATATTATAAGTGCAATTAAGTTGCTAAAATATCAAATAAAGTATAAGGGACACCATAGTTAAATCTACGAGAAAGCTCAGTCACCATCTTCCCTTTCATTCAAAACGAAATGGAAACTTTCGCGCGTTTTCGCGACCGTAGACAAAGATCAGAAACAGGTCAACGGCCCGAATTCGCGCCAAGGCTAATCTAATGAATGACGTAAGATTAACTCCTTTTTTGAACCGAGAAGTTTAAATTTGGAATTCGGATGTTTGACTGCCAGTGTTTTAGAGGTCGAAGTTATTTTTCTTTATTTAGCCGTTTTGGGAAAACCTGTGCAGCCATACTGCTATGTATTTCAGCTAGGCATTCGTGAAGCTAAGAAAATGAAGATATTTTAATTCCAAGCTTAACTTTTGTAGGCGGAGTTTTGTTTTCTTCCTAGGTATATCTCAAAGTTATTTTGATTTACAATAGAAAGGAGATACAAGATTTTTACCTTACAAGGTTAGAAATGCACGTCAAGCAAAAAAATTTGCACCGGAAGCGCATAATTGTTTAATTAAAACTTTTGATTTTCAGTTACCCAAACTCCAAATTTTCACATGTTTCCAACGGTTTCCCGTTTGCGAATCTGTTTCGATGCGAAAAGCTTCGCTATTTCTATCGTGGTCTTGTATTACGAAGAATTACGAACATGATAGCTCCGCTGTAAGATCAACCGTTCCCACGGAACCAGTAAAATCACTCTGTTAGATACCTAGGTGATGTTGTTTTGCCCTTAATCAGCTAGACAGGTATCTTGAGAAAAGACTATATTTCTTGACGTTCTTGACGTGTGATGAGAAAATATATTTTATTGGTCAATCACATCTACAAATTAATTCGTAGCAAAAAATAAAACCGGCCAAGTGCGAGTCGGACTACCAAATAGGCCAAAAAAAGGGGTTTGTTGTATGGGAGCCCCCCTTAAAAATTTATTTTATTTTGATTTTAGTATTTGTTGTTATTGCGGTACCAGAAATACATAATTTGTAAAAATTTCACCTATCTATCTATCGCGGCTCTTGAGATACAGCCTGGTGACAGAGCGACGGACAGACGGACAGACGGACAGACAGCGAAGTCTTAGTAATAGGGTCCCGTTTTTACCCTTTGGGTACGGAACCCTAATTAGGATCACGCATACCTAGTTAATAATGTAAATGACGTTTTACTTAGATTTAAAAGTTTTGCATTTGTTTTATCGTAAGTTACAACCTAAGTGTAAGATTTAAGATTAGTAACGATGGTTGTTAAATAAATACTAAATTAGGACAATGTAAATTAACTGTTTTAGATAATGAGAGAACGATAACACTTGGACTTTTGAAGTATAAACAATTGATTTTGTCCTGTTTTAAGTTAACATGAACTTAATGTGTAACATAGACTTAGTTGTTCTTGGTCTAATATGTATAATTATTACTTTGAGCTATCAAAAGTTAAAGAACAAACATATTTTAAGTCAAAAAAACGTTATGGTTCAAGAGTTCCATTCACCAACCACCAAAAACAACCCTAAAAACTCACCCTGAACACTGGCAGTTGCTTTCACAGTTGCTGCTGCTCTCCCCCCACATTTTGATAAGAAAACACAGTTCGTAACACAAATTTGAAAAACACAATCACAAGTCCATTTTTACAAGCTTAATCAGTCTTATGATCTCTCTCAGCTGTTTTAACACTCAGGGCGGCGTGCACACACCACGACGGCCGGCCAACGACTGAAATTCGGGCCCAAGCCTATCGCACGCATCCCGAAGGCGCGAATTCTCGTCCTGCCGGTTGCCACCCCTGTGGTCCTGGCGGGAGGCGTTCGGATAAATCTACTATCATAGTAGTTTTTGTAAAAGTTATGGATAGTTTTTATTTTTAAAGTTTTTATTTTTCTAATTGATTTTATTTATCTTGTAAACAGTAACCTGGATGATATTCATGATGTAGGTAGTAGGTACACACTGGACTACAAATTATAATTTATGACGTGTTTCATGATAAAGTTATTATTATTTTTATTATATTTTGAATAAACGGCATTGATAGTTTGATATGAACTTTTACTAAGTGTATTTGAATTTGATAAAAAGAGAGTATTGGATATATTAACTATTTGTTTGTTCGTTTTGATGATGTTATTTATCTCAGATGGTAATTTATAAATTTTCCGTCCGCTTTTGTCTGCTGGCGAAAGCACTTAATTACTTGTAAGATCTGAAGTATTAACCATCAATTAAAAGGATATCTTAGATTATTATTAGATTAAGAGGTTATAAAAGAGAGGAGGGAGATGAACGTTTTATAGAAACTATTAATTTCTCAATTTGGTACAGGTAGTTAGTGACTGTAAAAATTGTCTTCTGTTTATAGAAAAATGAATACAATATTATGTATTAATAAATTTTCTTATAATATTACTAGCAATTTCGGACGCCTTAACTGTTTTATTTGAAAGTTTTTTAAGGATGAAATGTTATTATTCCTTGTGTAATATAAGTAATCTACCTCTGTGCAAAATTTCATTTAAATCTATGTAGCAGTTTCGTGATTGAGTAACAAATACTTAAATATCCATACTTTCGTATTAGATATTAAGATTACTATTAATCTTTACGTTTTTATTATCTATTAAAAGCTCTTAAGCTTTAAATTTCAGCCAACGAAATGAACGTAAAATTTTGTGTGGCTCAAATTTAGGCACATGGAAAAAAACTACCCGAAGATTAGGTAGGAAGGGCTGAAATCTTTAAAAAAAATATTTCTTTCAAAATAAAATTTAATTTCACAAAAACCTTAAAATAAGCGGCTAATTTTGAGTTGGTTGTAAACAAGAATCCTCCGTCTATCAACCAACATACACAAAAATGTATTGGCTTATTTCACTTAAATCATTGCTAAGATAAAAAAAAAGTTTCTTCACATAGTAACATAATCATACAAATACATATTATTTAGTAGTATATGATCAACTTAACCAATGTAATTTCCAAAACAGCTTCAAATTTAAAGTAACGTTGGTAATATTTTGGTAAAACTACCTGGCTACAAATGGAACTGACTGACCCAACCTAACTAGATCGACTTGTTTATTACAATGAACACTCAAAAATGAACCATATTTCAATGGTAATACGTCAAAAATCCGATAAGCAAACTTACTAAGGAATGTCATACAAAAATCATATGGGAAGCAAATCCTGTTTATACACACACAAAATCACTCCCCAAACCAATTTAGCCTTTAATCTATTGAATTAAAGTTCAAAATGAGGTTTTGATAAGAAAAAAGCCGGTACCTCACACAGCAACACATTCGATTCAAAGTTAAATCATATGGTTACTCCTGTTACATTTATCAATTTTAAACCTTCGTTTATCAAGTTTAAAGTTTAATATTACAGAGCAGAGTTATTAGAAGTGAATCGCCTACCATATGATGGGCAAAGGACGTTAAGAAGTTAAGGATCAAATGACACAACTCTAAGTTCTTATATATAAGGTCAAAATTCGTTTTACGCAAGTTTTATTATGTGTTTTTAAAGTATTGTTTCGTCAGATGATTTCAGACAATCATATGGTGTAAGGAATGCTTTTTCTCGCCGCCTCATCACGCTTTTTGGGCTTGGCAGAGTAATTTACGTTTAGAAATAGGTTGTCATTGACTTTTGTCATATTAAGTGTTTATCTGTGCGCCTTAATAAATGGCCCTTCATGTTACGTGTAGAAACTTGAGAGAAACATTGACTCGTGTTTGAAATTTGAAAGAAGTTTACATTTTTTGAATTATGAAAGAATTAAGAATAATAATTAGTTTTATTCATTGATGTAATTTAAATAAAACCGGCCAAGTGCGAGTCGGACTCGCGCCCGAAGGGTTCCGTACCAAAAAGGCAAAAAACACGGGTCTGTTAAACGGGTGCCCCTTAAATATTGATTTTATTTTGTTTTTAGTATGCTGTTATTGCGGCAACAGAAACACATAATTTGTGAAAATTTCAACTGTCATCTATCGCGGCTCTTGAGATACAGCCTGGTGACAGGCAGACGGACAGACAGCGAAGTCTCAGTAATAGGGTCCCGTTTTTACACTTTGGGTACGGAACCCTAACTAGATACCTAATCAGCCACATATTAAGGCTGCGCTTTTATTATAACCTATATCAATCAGTTACTTAACATTATTTAAGTACCTATACTATTGCATGCCGACATGATTATTTTGGCTGGGTTATGAAGTTGACATGGACATAAAGTCAATGTTAATCATTTTAATGAGGACACCTATTAAGTGTCATTATTATCGGACTGTGTATCTAGTCTAGTAACAGTCTATAATCATCCTACTGCAGACATAGGCCTCCATCATTGAATTCAAGTTCCCACAACAATGATGGGGACAGGCGTAATCACCACGCTTGCCGAATGCGTGTTGGTGATCACAAACCCGAGCAATGTTCGAAAATCCGAAACTGTTTGTTGCCCGACCCGGGGATCGAACCTGGGACCCCGAGATCTTGGCCCGGTATTTAAACCACTAGACCAACGAGGCGTTCTGCTATCTAAGACATTGAAGATATCTTCTTTTTTTAGCTCTAGGCTAGCTCTAGGCTAGTGCTATTCCAGCCTTTATGTAATCTGGGTCAATTTTTGTTTTTTTTATAATCAATGGGCTTGCTCTTGACTACATACTTAACTCTACGGTTAAGAAGAAAGCCTAAGATAGAGCGAGCTTACCCAGAGGTACTGGTTCTCCCACACACCAGCGGAACACAGAACAACTGTTTGTCGCTGGACTCCGGCAGGAGGGTGGCAGCATCTAGGCGGCCTCTTACGAAGCCTACCACCGCAGAGGGATCTGTTAGCCGTCATCATTGGTTAGAAAACCAAAGATGCCGTTGCCCAGGGTGGACCATTAGGAGGTATGAACCAGATCTGTTCAGCTGGAGTGAATGAGCAACAAACAGATATCCATCTTTCGCATATAAAATATTAGAAACATTAGAAAGACTAGCATTTCGCCCTTGTCTTCGTCCGTTAAGAATTTTGCGTATTCCTCTTATACATAGGTAGAGTAGAGCGCTCTCGGGTAGGTATATTTCGTTCCTGAAGCCTTACTGAACACAATGTCCGTATATTCGAATCCATCTGTCCCTATCGTTCATACCGTTGTCATAAAGTATTTGAAAGAGACAGATATATCCGTAAATACGAGCTACGTATTGCAGAGTAAGGCATCCGATTGGTGTAGTGGCGGGAGGTCCACCAACTCAAAGATCCCAAATTCGATCCTCAATCGGATCAACATAGAAAACTATCGTTTCTAAATTGGATTGGGTTTGTAAGGCACTGACATGGCCTAGCTCGCACTTGCATATATGGTAAACCTATTTATTTAAAAAGAGGCTGACAATAGTGACCGAGTTTCTTGCGCTGCTTCTCGGCACTAGCTCATATTTGTCCCGAAGCAGTGGTAGGTTTAAATATTGGGACGTGTAAAAGCGCCTCCTGGGGCCTATTGGCAGAAATAAAATTGACTTTACTGATTTTAGTGAAGGTGGTTCAAATGGCCGTGCTTAGGAAGGCACGTTAAGCTGGTTCATGGAAGTCGCAAATACAAGTGACGTGAGAAGCGTGCAAAAGGCATCTTGGGAAAATTCTGACATACGAAAAGATGAAGGCATACCTGACTGACGCAACATTTGATTTTCATAATTCTGGAGCATCATTCCGACATACCTTCGTGGCTTCGTATAGAAGATCAGTCTGTCGTTATATTTCTATTCAAGCATAGCAACTTAAAACTATAATTCAAAATTGAGTGAGGTTATAAATTACTGATTCAAAGGTAATAGAAGTTTTACTTTTCATATCTGCCTAGACTAGATAGATGTATCTTTTAGAGCTAATAATCACTCAATAAACAAAGAACTGTAACATAAAATAAAGTCTAGATAATGGCTTCCGAACTAATACGTGACATTGAAATCACCATTTTATTTAGAGCTAAACAAACTAAACAAGCAAGCATTTAGCGTAATTCAAACAAATGATGTTTTTTAAATTCAGAACAATGATGTAGGTAAGGGTTTTAAGGAACAAAGAGGCTGTTACCCGCTATACTAAGCCTCAAAACAAAAGGCTTTAATATGGCCAGTGTTGTGTTATTTTAAACAAAACATCATTCCTGCCTTACCTACGATAAATTATAAATTATCTATCTATGTTCCAAGGGTTTATCTCCGTTTATGGCTATCCATCAGTGGCTGTATATAAACATATTTGGTGGCTTTTCCTGAATATTAAAAACAAAAGTAAACTTACACGACATCGTCATTATGGCGGTGCAGGACCTACAACAGATGCTGAATGACCTGGCTGACTCTTCTGTACGCATCGGCTTGCGGATGAACCTGCATAAAACCAAGGTTATGTTCAATGAACATGTACTACCGCAACCGATTGCGGTGCACGGCGCTGTCCTCGAAGTTTTTCAGAAATACGTGACAATGTGTACCTTGGGCAGACATTGCAGTTAGGTAGAAACAACTTTGAGGATGAGGTGAACAGAAGAATTTAGTTTAGTTTTGCAGCATTCGGGAAACTACGTCGAGTCTTCTCATCGTCGATCCCACAATGCCCCAAGACGGGACATATGGATCCCTAACTTTTTGACAATTCTATCGCGTATGCGATCATGAGGGATGCGATAATGTAGGTTTCTATTTTTTCCGGTTAAAAATATAAGTGTAGAAAACTAAATCATGCTTATTTTGTGTGCCACCATTACGAACTTAGTTTCAAAATTTGAACCAAAAGGCATGGATCTAGGCATAAACATTCTTAGGTAAGTAAAATTTTTTTGAGCATTCTCTCTAATGATTCAATCCAACATGGCGTAAGTATTCATGCCAAGCGAGCAGGTCCGTCTATCCTTTACGATCCTGACGGGCCCCTCGCTCGTGTAAAAAAACCTTGTCCAAGGATCTAATATCGCGCTTTATTTCTCTGATAAAACGTGCTTGGTTTTTTCTAATCTAACCATTTGTATTGTCCGAATTGTTCAGAGTCAACCTTTAAGGTAACTTTGAGGTTGGCATTTGCTTTTTACCACGCTTTTATTAGCTTGGGTTGTCTGTATGTATGTAATGGAATTTTTGAGCATAGTTTTCACCTATTTCCAGAAATTTGATTAATTTGAAATTTTGCACACGTATCAAGGACCGATGACAATGCAATAATTTAATACCTAACAGTTTCCCAATATCCTTATTAGGACCGCCAGGATTAATCTTACTGTTTCGCTCGGGCACTCGGCACAACACAACGGAGGCTGATACTTTTTTTTTACAATAGACAATAACAGGCTAGAAGCGTCAAATTAAGCACTAAACAAGTAACCCGAAGTAAATCACTACATTTTAAAATGAATTAGGGATTAAGTCGATCAATACTGTCATTTAAAAATGCAAGCAATGAAGTTAGAAGCAATTAAGCCGGCCTATGATACCTATAAGTATAGTTTTTTTTGCATCCTTGGATTTTTTTTTCTTTATCACGACTCACAGGTTTCACATTGCAAGTAGACTCCTAATCCTCCTCCCAATCGTAAAACATGTTTTTAAACAAGGCAATTAGGCTATTGTCTAATTCTGTTTATCTTTATTGTGTGTCAAAAAGTTAGACTATTTTCTAGCTGACAATAAAAAGACCCAAATAATATCGTTTTTATTTATATTGTCCCAGGAATCCGTAACCTCACGGGGTGCCATTCGGCCACATAAGGTCATCAAGCAAGACATTGAAATCACTTATCATTTATTCTAAGAAGCATGCCTCACTCAAAACTTGTTGTGGACTTTTTGAATTCCGTTCTGTGGATAGGAAGGTATGAAAGGTCGATTTAAAGACGTCATTATAAAAACTTTTTTCATTATGGGGACTACTAGAGCTAAGTGCTGCCAAAGAAAATTTTCTTTGGTGCTGCCCCCCAATTGATATAATTTGATTACTTCTAAACAAAATCAATTCTCAAAAAACTAGAACAGAATCATTTTAGCAAATTAACTCTAGTATTTCTTAAATCACAATAAACTTGTTTATAAAGTGGAATTCGTCGCTAACGCCAAAAGCTGCCGCTTTTAGCAATAATGTACAATGCCAATACGAAAGAATGCCAGAATGAAAAGCAGTTAACAATGTTTCAATAAATAATACTAGAGATAATTTGCTAAAGTGATACAGTTCTAGTTTTTTGAGAATTGTATTTGTTTAGAAGTAATAAAATTAAATCAATGGGGGCAGCACTTACTCGTAGGAGCTCTAGTAGTCCCTTAAGTATTTTAGTACTGACCGGTATCGGCTTGTTATACCTAACACGATGTGCGGCAATCTGAGGTGTTTTACGAGTGACGCCGGGGATCGAGAACTAGTCTATTTGGCCTTCACAACTTTAGCACCCAAGTGTGAATTATTCAGCTCACAGACATACAGACATAAAATTATATAGCTACCTTCGTAGAATAGTTGTTAAAGCTCTTAAGAGGAAACACAAGGGCCGTTTTTCCATACAAACGTAGTCCCCTGTTTCCTCCCTGGATAAAGCCAGTAGAGCAATCATTTTTATTATAAAAATCTAGGGCCACTATTAGCATGTTTCTATGTTTTCTGTTTTTTCATAAATTAATTAATAAAAAGATATGAGCCCTCAAAAATCGAAAAAATTCGCCAGATTCAAACACCCAGAAAACAAATTTGGCTAAATTTTAGAAAAAAAGGAAAACATACGAACACGGCCAAAGCCTTTCTTTAATTTTTAATAAAAAAAGTATTTAAATCGGTCTAGTTTTGGAAAAGTAATCAGGGGACTACGAAACGTTGATTTGGTGTGCTTTTAGTAGATATTGTCGGTCCAAGTTGTCTCTATCACACTCTGCGGTGAAGGCGTTTGGCACTGCGCGACAGCAATAGATTTTACAAATACCTATTTTTCAATTCTCTCGCCCGTAGTGTTTCCTCTTAAGGAAGAAACCAGACGACCCTGTGTAGTGGTACGGTGGGACACCTATTGACACCAGGGTTCGATTCCAGGTCGGGGTGATTTAGAGAACGATCATGTGTAAATTGACTTGGGTCAGAATAGATGGGGGAAGGTTGCAGTCGTGATTCCGAGAGCACGGTAAGTTTGGATAATAGTATAAGTATTTTTTTTTCTTAATTGCTATACCTACATGCAACAGCAATAGGCCGGTGATGACAAATCTATATACTTAATATTATAAAGCTGAAGCGTTTGTTTGTTTGTTTGTTTGAACGCGCTAATCTCCGGAAGTACTTGTTCTTATTGAAAAATTATTTTTGTGTTGGATAGTCCATGAATCGAGGAAGGCTTTAGGCTATATAACAACACGCTGCGACCAATAGGAGCGAAGCATTAGTGGAAAATATTGCAAAATCGGGAAAAAATATTGATGTTAATCGCGATCATATAAACAGAAATTGACGCGAACGAAGTCGCGGGCAACAGCTTGTGAATAAATAAATGTGGACAACATCACATACATTGTTCTGATACATTGTCTGATACCAAAGTGAGCTAACTCTCGTACTATTTAAAGCACTCGTATCGTGGAAACAGAAACAAAGAAGGTACCACAAACACCCAGAGTCCCAGATCCGACAAAACGTTGTTTTTTTTACATTGACCCGTCCGGAAATCGAACCCGGGACTTCGGAGAGTCCAATGATGATGAAGATGATGTCCATACCATCTATACCCGCAAAGACCGTTACTACGTCACCATATCTGTAGTTGATAATAGTGATAACGTTGATAAAGTCGATAGTCCGTACCCACGGGAATAGGGATTTTACTCCGGAAGTGCTGTTATCTATGGTTAGGTATCTAGGGCGACAGCTGAGTCTATGGTACTGTCGGCCAAGAAAAGGTTTGAAGTGGCAGTGGGCTGGCCATAAAAGCCGCAGAACCGACGACCGCTGGGGTAAACGAGTTCTTGAGTGGAGACCGCGTCTCGGCAAACATAGTGTAGGACGCCCTCAGGCCAGGTGGAGTGATGATTAGCGCTAGATGGCTGGCAGGGGCTGGATGCGAGAAGCCGAGGAACTTGAGAAACGTCCAACGTCGCCCTCGCCGTCCACCAACCCGCACTAGGCCAGCGTGGTGGAACTAAGGCCTTAACCCCTCCCCATAAAGGAGAGAGACCCGTGCTCAACAGTGAGCGTAAATTGATTGTTACTCTTATGCTTCATTCAGTTTGGCCCAAAATGAAAAGTCACGTGGAAATTATCGTTTCCTAAATTGGTCAGGCCGGGAGTCGAACCTAGGATACTTGCGTAGCATCATCATTATGTTTGTAGAGGAAAGTAAAGCGACTACTCGCGCCTAGTGTCTATAAATCATATTTACTTTAAAAGTAACCAAAATATTAACAAAAAAAATAGTGGCGAAAAGTATGAAATAAGATTTTGGATCGGTGCATGGCGACTTCTTTTTATCAGACTTAAAAAAAAGGAGGAGGTTCTTAATTATTCGACTGTATTTTTTTTAAGGCACCGACATAAGATTGGTGACTTTTTTCACGTTTCTCTTAGTTTAAATTTCTTATGTTTTTAGGGTTCCGTACCCAAAGGGTAAAAACGGGACCCTATTACTTAGACTTCGCTGTCTGTCCGTCTGTCCGTCGCTCTGTCACCAGGCTGTATCTCATGAGCCGCGATAGCTATACAGTTGGAAATTTCACAAATTATGTATTTATGTTGCCGCAATAACAACAAATACTAAAAACAATACAAAATAAATATTTAAGGGGGGCTCCCATACAACAAACCAGTTTTTATGGCCTTTTTGGTACGGAACCCTTAGTGCGCGAGTCCGACTCGCACTTGGCCGGTTATTTTATCTTTAACGTTCCTGGTCAAGTGGTTTTAATACCGGGCCAAATTTCGCGGTCGGGCAACAAGTACCTACATGTTGTATTAAATATGATGTTACTGATGCCCTTAGAATAATTCTAAGCTGATGCCAATTTTCACCGGTAAAGATTCTAAGGTCCGGGGTAGATTAGTAGTCCTCCCTCAACCCCCAGGAGGCACTCGGGTGCCACGTTAACAATTGATTTCAATGGGGACTACCGTTTCTTTGCTCACCAGTTGGCGCCACTGTAGACTGAGGTCCGGAGTTATAGCTGTCAAAGGCGATTGGCGCCGAAACAAAGTGTTATATCTTGAATATAATTAAGGTTTATTATTTATAAATAACTATCTTGATATCAACAAACTAACTTTTGAAATAGTTGCTCTTGAGGCCGCCTATTTTTGAGCTTTTTCTTAATTCCGCTTTCAAAGCGTTCACATTAATCGCTAAATAATCCATATTTGCGATATTTTACGAAGGAGATCACTTTCCAGCAGGTAAATTAAAGAAATTATAATTTATGCAACAAAGCCCGCTAAAACCAGTGAAAAGTAAATGATATTGGACCTCACGCGACACAAGCGCCTCTAGTGGCAAATTCACTAGCGATAGCCCCCATTGTGTCTGGAATAACTCACGATCGAGGGATTAAAAAAACTATTTAGCTCCATCTTGAAAACTATTTCGGATAAGTTCGATTGTCCCATTCAGTCATATCTTGTCAGATTAGTGATTGGGGCAATAAAATAGATTTTTAGTTATTTTTTTATTATTTATTTTTTCGTTAATTTGTTTAATGTCATTAATTATAGCTTTAAATATTACTGTTTCTAACCTAAATTGGATCACTGTAGTCTGAATAAATAAATGCATTAAAAGTAATTAATCAAAAATTACAATATCAAAGAAGTTCTAAGTTAATAAAAACTTCAACAAGACTTCTACATAAAAAGCAAGTTACTTACTTACTTTTATATGACATCATCGCCATTTTTCTATTTCCGTCCAAGGGGATGGATATTGTACAATTCGTAGATCCCATTTTAAATACTAGTGTATTTAAGTAGGTAACTTAATATTACTTTAAGCTAAATTCCTTCCATTGCATTTTAATTTATTTTGGTAGAGATTAGGCTAAGTTACGACTCAAAAAGACCTGTTTGAAGCAAAAATTTTTATAACGATTCCAAAATATTAGTATTCCTTTTTTAAATTACTTAACTTTTTAGTTTCAAACAGCTAACACTGGCCACATTGCATCATTCCATTTGAATAAAATAATGATAACGACTGCAAACAACTTTGTCACATCAGCTGAGCGCGAATTATGCGTTAAGCGAAATTAGTTCGTGTGGAACTGTAATAGAGTTGCATTCGATAGTGAGTTCTTTTATCGTCGTCTCGGCGGGAGTCGAGCTCCAGAGCCTGCCAGCACTACATTCCATCCAGATTTAAAAAGTTACTCAACGCCCCGCAACGGTACCGTAACCGACGCTATGGTTTCGCGCGCTTTTGCATCCTGCCACAGGTTATTTACCGTTGCGACAACGTCTATTTGGACGCAATAAGGTTGGAAATTGAATGATTTTTAAATAGTTTATTTGGTCAGACGGCACACTTGACAGATAAGGTTTTTTTCAATGGAGGCCCGATATCGTTCTGGGAACCATGTGATCGTTTATCGATCTCGCCGGTCATACATCTTGAGTTATTATTATTGTACTAAGATGATTTGCAATTTGTCGATGGTTAGGGATTTGCGGATTGATATACGACGGGACGTGTCTGATGTTTCCGAAAAAGAAAAAACTGGTTTCATTCGGGTGCCTGTTTTGTAAGAAAACTTATGTACCTAAGTAGGTAAGCATAAATTATTGTAATTGCCCTTTTTAACAGTAAATGGTAATATCGTAGAACATTGACACAATCATCAGTGATCAGATTTCATCAGATCAGATCATCAGTGTTCTTTTTAGTATTAAAGTAATATTAGATTGATATAAATACAGAAATTATTGATGTGAAGTAAGGAGATTAAATGTCTCCATTTTTTAAGATAAAACTAAATGCAAATTGTAAAAGTACATAAGTAAGACGTTTCGGAACTTTCGGAAGCAGAAGAGTTTGCATTAATCAAGTAGGTAGGTACCTACCTCAGTAAAAAAGAAATAGTTTAACCCATCAACCGACAAAAGCGAAAAAATAATTAAATATGTAAACGAAACAAACTTGGCAAGTGGCCATAAAAAGGAATTTCTCTACCCTAGGTTGAAATATTTGAAAAAATAAAAACTGCTTATTAACTTTCTTCCAATAAAACTGGCAAATGCTCATAAATAGTCACCAATTTTGAGCCGGAGCATTGTTATTCGGCGATATCTTGTACGGGCGCCGACTCAAAATTGATGTTTATTTTCTTGGTTAGACTTTTCATCATCAGACATAAACGTTAGTACCAAAAATACGCACTTTACAAACGACCGCTTGGCCGGCAATGGGCGTGGCAAAGTTCGCGGGAGGTCTCAAGTTCGCACTGACATGGCCAATTTAGATGAAGGAAGCTATTGGCTCCTTTTTGATACTGAAATACTGAAGAAGAATTTTAAAACAAGACAGTTCAAATAAAAAAAAAAGTTTGTATTACGATGTCTAAATATTACAAAAATAAGTTCGCTTAAAACTTAGATTAAACATCTATTTGGTTTAATCTAAGGCTTAAAACAATTTTGTAGTCAAGTTTAGACAAAGTAATCAACAGTGCAAGATTCAGTACAAGTTTTGAATATTCCTGTCTTCAAAGTAAACCTCTGTACGCATTTTAAATAATTCCAAAAATGACCTTTAAAGGCACCTACCAGTGCGGCCAACATTATAAAACCACAAAGCAGTGCCGAAACGATTCCTTCCACTCTACATGCTATTTCGATCGTTAACTTCCTTGAAATAAGAACTATTAAATACAACGGTAGAGCTTAAACGGTTAGCTATAAAATCGCGAATGTTTCCTGCTCAAATGGAGACGTGACCAAGAGTTAGTTCGCTATAAATAGACATATTGTTCCTTGTGAAG
Organism: Anania crocealis; assembly: GCA_949315895.1. Lineage (NCBI taxonomy): Eukaryota > Metazoa > Arthropoda > Insecta > Lepidoptera > Crambidae > Anania > Anania crocealis. The sequence goes on from OX438876.1 coordinate 1,705,915, forward strand.
AGAATTTAGAGTATTTATGACTGTTGTGTGTACTTGTGTAGGCGTGCAACGGCGGCTTTGACAAAAAATGGGTGATTTCTCAGAAATTCTGAATGAATATACCTAAGTACTGTGCGCATAATGTGAAGAAATGTCCTAATTCCACTAAGTATTAAAGACTTTTTGCTAAGGTATTGCTTTATTAATGTTAGGTAAGCGCCTTAATTCTCTTATTTTAATCATCCTCATCATCATTATCTCACCAGCATGAATCATTCCACAGCTGAACAAAGGCCACGAAAAAGGGAATTAGGCCATTATCGCCACACACAGGCGGCCGAAGGCGAAGACACTAGACCAAGGATATTTTAAAGAAGGAAGCACTAAACTATCTATCTTTCTTTAAAGGACTGTCAGGTAATAAGAAGAAAAATTCAAGTACTGCCAACACACCGCAAAACTAAATATTACCCTGGAATTTTGAAAGTGTGGTTTTAACTAATTTTCGGAGGAAATAGCGAGTCTACGAATGTGGCATGTATTTGCGTATCCAGAGGATGTTTGAAGTTTGCACAAACAATTTGTCGGTGAGCGTTTAGCAAAACTCTTGTTATCTTATTCTAGGCAATGCTTTTAAGCTGTTAAGGGCTACTTAGGTACATTGTAAGCGCTAAGATCAAAGATAAGAAATTTAAAGAGAATGCAAACGAAATTGTCACTGGCTTATCAACTGGTAGAGTTAAAAAAAAACAAAACAAAAAAATACTAAACAGTGGATACAAAATACGCTACTTTGATTTCTTGTTTAGCACCGACATCGTCGATTTATTACATCCCTATTTATTTTATTTTATTTAGGTACTAAGGCTTACATTACAAGTAACAGACTTGGCAGAAACAGGTAATTGCAAAAGAAAAGTGATTTAGAATAAATTTGCTATTCATAATGGTGAATATCCAAATTCAAATGGTAGGAACCTACCGATTTTAAGATGTGCCCAATCTGAAATGATTAAAAAAATACCTACAAAATAAACGCGTCAAACTAATACCTATCTTAGTTAAAAAAGCCTCGACAAGCTTGCTCTTAAAACTTCAATTTATTGTGAATCAAATTGACCACACATTAAATATGTAAACGAAACAAACTTGGCAAGTGGCCATAAAAAGGAATTTCTCTACCCTAGGTTGAAATATTTGAAAAAATAAAAACTGCTTATTAACTTTCTTCCAATAAAACTGGCAAATGCTCATAAATAGTCACCAATTTTGAGCCGGAGCATTGTTATTCGGCGATATCTTGTACGGGCGCCGACTCAAAATTGATGTTTATTTTCTTGGTTAGACTTTTCATCATCAGACATAAACGTTAGTACCAAAAATACGCACTTTACAAACGACCGCTTGGCCGGCAATGGGCGTGGCAAAGTTCGCGGGAGGTCTCAAGTTCGCACTGACATGGCCAATTTAGATGAAGGAAGCTATTGGCTCCTTTTTGATACTGAAATACTGAAGAAGAATTTTAAAACAAGACAGTTCAAATAAAAAAAAAAGTTTGTATTACGATGTCTAAATATTACAAAAATAAGTTCGCTTAAAACTTAGATTAAACATCTATTTGGTTTAATCTAAGGCTTAAAACAATTTTGTAGTCAAGTTTAGACAAAGTAATCAACAGTGCAAGATTCAGTACAAGTTTTGAATATTCCTGTCTTCAAAGTAAACCTCTGTACGCATTTTAAATAATTCCAAAAATGACCTTTAAAGGCACCTACCAGTGCGGCCAACATTATAAAACCACAAAGCAGTGCCGAAACGATTCCTTCCACTCTACATGCTATTTCGATCGTTAACTTCCTTGAAATAAGAACTATTAAATACAACGGTAGAGCTTAAACGGTTAGCTATAAAATCGCGAATGTTTCCTGCTCAAATGGAGACGTGACCAAGAGTTAGTTCGCTATAAATAGACATATTGTTCCTTGTGAAGAGAATTTAGAGTATTTATGACTGTTGTGTGTACTTGTGTAGGCGTGCAACGGCGGCTTTGACAAAAAATGGGTGATTTCTCAGAAATTCTGAATGAATATACCTAAGTACTGTGCGCATAATGTGAAGAAATGTCCTAATTCCACTAAGTATTAAAGACTTTTTGCTAAGGTATTGCTTTATTAATGTTAGGTAAGCGCCTTAATTCTCTTATTTTAATCATCCTCATCATCATTATCTCACCAGCATGAATCATTCCACAGCTGAACAAAGGCCACGAAAAAGGGAATTAGGCCATTATCGCCACACACAGGCGGCCGAAGGCGAAGACACTAGACCAAGGATATTTTAAAGAAGGAAGCACTAAACTATCTATCTTTCTTTAAAGGACTGTCAGGTAATAAGAAGAAAAATTCAAGTACTGCCAACACACCGCAAAACTAAATATTACCCTGGAATTTTGAAAGTGTGGTTTTAACTAATTTTCGGAGGAAATAGCGAGTCTACGAATGTGGCATGTATTTGCGTATCCAGAGGATGTTTGAAGTTTGCACAAACAATTTGTCGGTGAGCGTTTAGCAAAACTCTTGTTATCTTATTCTAGGCAATGCTTTTAAGCTGTTAAGGGCTACTTAGGTACATTGTAAGCGCTAAGATCAAAGATAAGAAATTTAAAGAGAATGCAAACGAAATTGTCACTGGCTTATCAACTGGTAGAGTTAAAAAAAAACAAAACAAAAAAATACTAAACAGTGGATACAAAATACGCTACTTTGATTTCTTGTTTAGCACCGACATCGTCGATTTATTACATCCCTATTTATTTTATTTTATTTAGGTACTAAGGCTTACATTACAAGTAACAGACTTGGCAGAAACAGGTAATTGCAAAAGAAAAGTGATTTAGAATAAATTTGCTATTCATAATGGTGAATATCCAAATTCAAATGGTAGGAACCTACCGATTTTAAGATGTGCCCAATCTGAAATGATTAAAAAAATACCTACAAAATAAACGCGTCAAACTAATACCTATCTTAGTTAAAAAAGCCTCGACAAGCTTGCTCTTAAAACTTCAATTTATTGTGAATCAAATTGACCACACATTACTTTTATTTATTAATTAATTTGTCGTGTAGTGTTCGCACATTAAAATAATTATTGCACCACGCCTTCTTCCTTCCTATCTATCAATGCGACCATAAGAGGCGTCTAAATGAGTAGGTACTTATCTACTGCCTATTTTTACTCTACACCAGTAACCAAAATGTGTTACCAACTTACCTGACAGTCGTGGCGATTATGGCAATATTCTCATTTTGGAGAGGCTCGAGTCCAATAGTTGACTATTCCTTCTGTATCAATTTATTCAGCCATCATTAAGCCATCATTATTAAAACCAGCCTATGCTGGTTTTAATAATGATGGCTGAAGAAATTGATGAAATATTCTGTTACCCTTAAATGATCCTAAAAAGTTAGAGAACCGTCAATAAAATACGACAAAATCGTAAACATTCCAGTTATTCTCCTCGGTACAGGTGATAGCATTAATTCAGCAGCCGTAACCTGCATATTTAATTACACTTTTAAACGACCAACCAATAAAGAATATGGATCTTAATTCCGACGCACGAATATCACTTATTTTTTTCTTTTAATTGAAAACGGAACATTTTACAGGATTGCTTTTGTCATCCATATTCGAATGACTGGTTATTACGTCATGAAAGTTTAAATAATAACAAGCTGAAATCCATTCTAGGTGAAAACGATAAAGTGCAAATTGAACTGGCAGTTCTAGGCAGCACACTTGAAAAAGGACTCAGAAACGGCGAAATTTAGAACTACACTATATTCATACGAAATTTAACAAGTTACTTATACACTAGCGCCTCTCATGACTGCAAAAATAAAATTGTAGTTCCGTTTCCCTCGCTTTTTCACGAGGTCATTGTCGGTCAATAAACAGGTATTTTATAATGTAGCGATTCATTTTGAATAATAAAAAGTTAGTGTTAAGGTATCTTTTTGATCGGTAGACAAATATTCTCACGATCGACATTATTTGTTGCAAGTTTTTGTAGCTCTAAATTCGTACAGTATAAAGTCGGTTTTTGAGCATTCTAATCAAACTTACACGTGTAGATTTTGACATTTGATGTTTGCTATCGATAAGTTTCCCTTGAACATGAAAGTTTGTGAAAGACACGATATCGCGAACCAAATACCAAAAGATAGCGACATTTTATAGATTTATTTATCCTTTTTTTTATTTGGTCTTAATTAAACAGCCAGCATGTTTTACAAAATTTGATTGTTTCTTCGTTATGAGTTCTTAGGTTTTCATTTTCAATGTTTAGGTTTGTGATCACCAACCCGCATTTGGCAAGCATGGTGATTACCTATTATGCCAGTACACCCATCAATGCTGTGGTATCTTAAATTCAGTGATAGAGGCCTTTGCCCTGCAGTGGGATGATTATAGGCTGTTACTTTTTTTTTACAGGTACTGCCAGCTATGATAAAGCTTTTATATGTCAAAGATAAACACTACTGTTGTTTCGGCATCTGGATTCTGTCGGAAGTAATCATAATCCAAAATTTAAAACAATCCTTACTTACTATCAGTATTTAGACTTGAAAAATCATGTCTCAGGCGGGAATCGAACCCGCATCTCCATGCATACTGCTGCGCTATCGCCGCTTCGAGTCCCGCCTGAGACATCTTTTACAAGTTTAATTACTGATATTATAGTTGCAATTAAATTGCTAAAATATCAAAGTAATCCATACTAATACCTCCCTATATTATTATTCGTTTCTCACTTGTAGGCATGTTTCCGCGAGTGAAAATCTGGTATGTTGATCAAAGTTACTCAATCACACAATACTGGCCGAACGAATCTGTGTGAAAGGTGAGAGGATAGATTATTGGCTGGAATAGCCCATAGGACAGGCCACTTTTTATCTTGTAAAGAACTAGGATTTTCGTGGGAGAACATCTAGTAAGCAGTAAATATACTAACTGTGGAAAAAAGTTTAAGAGAGGAAACACCAAATTCGACTTCGTATAATAAGAAACATATTTCTTTCTCCCAAGAACATAAAAGGCCACTTTTACTAGCACCCACAAACAGCAGGTCCAGGGAAAATTACAAAACGGTCCCGTTTAGAACCTAAAAGACCTTCGGCCATGACAGAACATAATCAGCTGATTTAGAAAAAAATGGCCGCTCACCCAATAGACCGTACCTGCTCGAATCGAAAAAAGGCGACTTTCCGAGAAGGCACAAGAATGCAGAACCTGTTTGGTGACTGTAGGGTTGACAATGATTTTTGTTTGTTTTATTTTATTGGGCACCACAACAATCAATAATTTGATAGGGCTTTAAATAGTTACCGTCATAGATTGGTCCACAAATAGACATACCTACTTAGATGGGCCTTTACATCTTTAATCCCTCAACCCCCAGGAGGCAGCCGGGTGCCACGATAACAATTGATTTCAATTGTGTCTGGAATAACTCACGATCGAGGGATTAACAGATGATTTAAAATGTTAAGTAATGTCCGAAAGATACAGTTCTGGCGCCATACAAGCCAATGCGGGAGCAGCATGATCTACACGCACCCATTTGACATAAGATGCACATTTAGTGCAACACCTATATCAATCGAAAAGATACAAATACAATATGACATAATTATCCATACCAATATACATAATTATGTCGACATAATTTAGACGGGTTTTAAAGTTCACTCTGACTGCTCTGACTGAAAATCAACGCCAATCATTCAAACGAGAACAGTTTTATTTATGCCGGGCTGTTTATAAAACCTGTTCGTTTGATTTGAAATTGTTGGCAGTTTCGCTGCGAACGCTCTCGACAACCCTGGCATGATAAACGAAACAAAAAACGCGGGCTGTGGCCGAAAAGCGCGCCTCTCAGCTGATCGCGCCATTTTGAGGCGCCCGCGTACCAAGACGTTTCGCATTCGAATTGTATCGCTTTCGTATCGCTTATGAGGATTGATACCAATCATACCAATATTATAATGCGAAAGCTGTCTGTTAAGCTTTGAAGCTTTATCTTCAGAATTTTGATGACATTTGGTAACAAAAATAAAACCTTGAGAAGGTATTTACTAGTTTTCATCCCACACACAGCGGGTCAGTCTCGTGTCCCATCTATACTACTCGTAATATTATAAAGCTGAAGAGTTTGTTTGTTTGAACGCGCTAATCTCAGGAAATAGGTAGGTACTGGTTCGAATTGAAAAATTATTTTTGTGTTGGATGTATCCATTTATCGAGCAAGGCTTTAGGCTATACAATAACATCACGCTGCGATCAATAGGAGCGAAGCATCAGTGAAAAACGTTGCTAAAATAATCGCGTTCATAATAACAGAAATTGACACGGACGAAGTTGCGGGCAACAGCTAGTCTTCTATTTCTATCAATTACCAATTTTAATGTAGTACGCGTATAACATCAGAATGGCTGTGATGATTTAGATAAGTGCATCTGAATTTTATATTATAATTTAATCTGTCTGTCTGTTTTATTAGTTTACGTTATTATTGTTTTCCTATAATCCTCTCCGAAAGGACAATTTTGTTAATCGCCACGCTAGGCAGGCGGGTTTATAATTCCACTAAGTACCTATGACCAATGGTGGAGACACGGGTGAAGTCGCTCGCTGCCCATAAATAAAAATTGTTGAAATTAATCAGGATATTGAGGCGTTAGAAAAGTGAATTTACCGCCCCTTTGTTAGTCTAGCGGTTTGAATACCGGCTCAAGATCACGGGCCCTAGGTTCGGACCCGGGTCGGACAACAAAAATTTTCGAACATTGCTCGGGTGCTTACCAACCCGCACTTAGCAAGACTGGTGATTATGCCTGTGTACCTACCCATCATTGCTGTGGTTCCTTTAATTTAAAGATGGACGCATTTGCCCTGCCGTGGGATGATAGTGAATTCAAAAAAAGTATTTTCGTATTAGTACCAAACCTATTTCTTAATTAAGTATTAGTAAAAACTCAAAGTGGTATTATTTCAGCATCTACGAGATGTTCAAAACTTTGGACCCTTTTTAAAAACAAAAAAATACGTTGGCTGTTCCGGGGAAAAGAGATAGCACTATCTCCTGCACTAAGCCTGGGTGGCATAAGTGGTATTTTAATCTTGGTTAATGGTTATGGTTGGAATTAGCACAGTTTTATGGGTTAAGCTTATGATATGATATGCTAGCCTGGATTAAAAACACCTGTCTGAACATTTATACAAAAATAACCAAATAAACCCAACGTAAATCTAAGAATACACAAAAAAGCAGCTAAAATCTAAAAATAATTGACGTTTGGTTACTTACTCTATGTATCTTTGGATAGGGTTTTTTTAAACTATTTAATTTTAAAGTTCAACGTCCTTAACACTTTTTAAATTTAATATAACGTTAAGGTGTAGGTAATTTTTAAACGATTTTATTCGGCTAATAGTCTAAATAAAAAATTGTATTGGGGCGGGCCGTGTAAAAGCGCCTCCTGGGGCCTATTTGCAGAAATAAAACTGATTTTACTAAGGTTTTAATAACTTGCAATGATTCAAGTATAATAATTAATATTGCAAGATTGTTTTTAGTCTGCAATATCTAACTTGCATTTATTCAACAAGCATGAGTTTTAGTAACTCAGTTGAAAAAGAAGTGACCCGTTCAGCAAAAAAAAAAATTATGTAGCAAAATCTTTCTGTTTTAGTGGAACTTGAACTACCATAAAAAACAATCGTCTTGTAGATTCAATCGTTTACTTTGACTTTTATGTATAATCAGATGTTTTATGGCTGTGTCATATGTATAATATCACCTTATATACCTACCTCTCTCCACTGCCATAGGACTGGACTAAGACTATATTAATATGTACCCTGCGGTCTTTCTTACAGCCATAAAAAAACAGCTGTTCCTAGAGCTTATCATAAATCCATAAAATATTTTGAAAACTTAATTCTCACAGCATTTAGTAAAATTCAAGTTCTTAGTAATGCGAAAAAGAACATAAATACATACTCCATGCCCGTCTATACTAAAGACAAAGATATATTTTTAAAACGTAACTGGTTTTGACGCAAAAAAAAGAGAAGATTTCATAATAAAAGGCCCCAGACTAGCCAGTCAGCTGATTCCCGGCAGGACCGGCGTCAGTGGGCACAAAACTCCTTTACAATTGCTATTGTCCAAAATATCTTGTTAAATATTGTGTTTCGGGGCAACAATAACCTTTTTGTCGTGCTCAAGACGCGTTTTCTCACGTAATTCTCTGTCTACAACGTTAACATACGAGGGCGCCACTGCCTTTGTAATTTCGACTCGTACCAAGGAGGTCGGGTGTGGTGCCTCATTTCTCCGGCCGCAAACTTTAGTTTGTAGTCTGTGGCTGAACAGCTGATTTTGGCGCGCTTTGCACCGGCATTACCGGCATCCATCTTGGGAGATTTGGACGAAACAGGTCCGTTGCTATGCGTTGAAATTACAAAGTGGCCGCAATTCTTGTAGCGTTCGAGATGTTTATCAGTGTTATTACCTGATAAGTCGATTCAGCACTCTTTGAATGAATAAAAGCGATTTTCTACGTAAAGCGTTGGCTATTCTTGTGGTTTTCGAATATCATGCACCGACTTTAAGCTGAACATGGAAATAATATAACCCGTTATTTCCATGTTCAGCTTAAAGTCGGTGCATGATTTTTTTTGTTTGCATTAAGAGAAAAAGGCGTAAAGTAAAGTACATATGGATTGTTCGAATTTAATATGGGTGGAGATTATACGGATGAAGGAGTACCTAGCTAATTACTTGTGCTTTTGTAAGATCAGTACCTACTCGTTACACTTCAACTCGAAATTGCGAGATATCGTGCAGCGCATCATATCGGCAATTCTGCACTGCCAGGGGGCTTACCATCAGCTTATAGCAAGCCACTCAATTTCCAGGCAGTTCAACAGTAGGGCTGCTTTTGCCCTGCTAAAAATCATACCATAACCGCTGAATAGCTGAACGACTTTAGCACCGCTAAACCAAAAGGTGAACTGCTAAGCTTGTCTATGGTCTGTTTGTCTGCAGATTGCATGAACGAGACAGAGCTATACTGGTTCAGATAAATCTGTCTCTTTTAGTTGAAAACGTTCAAATACACAAATACATGATTTATTCCAAATTACCGGTTTTTGAAAAACTTTATACTTATTGGATTTTAAAGAGAAAAAGTCGATCTAAATGTTGCTATTTTGCAGGAGATTACTTAAAATACTCAATTCTAGTAAAATTACCTTCTTGGCGATAGTAATTAATGTACAGTGTTGGGTTATTGAAAATGTGGATAGAAATTATAACGATGATCATGATTGGAACGGTTCTGCCTGCATTTTTGGCGGTAACATTCAAAAATTGAAGAAATATTCCATTTTTTTCCCGGAGTAGTACGTACGTTCGACTATTTTATATTTACAGTTAAACATTAAGTTAAACCACATGAGTAAATATTTATTCATGTGGTTAAACCATATTTTCACAATGTCATACTTGTGTGTAAGTATTGAATAAAGTAAAGTGGAATTGTAAGTAATTTTATTAAAATATTAGTATAAAAAAGTGATCATCCATTGATTTTCAGTGAAAACCAACAAAAAAAACGCCTAGTTTCTTACACCCAATTGTATAACCTTTGGGAATAACAGTTAACAAATCTTTAACAGCTGGAGACCACTCCAAGCGAATGGAAAGGGTGGCAGAAATTTTAATTCTGCAGGCGATGTAGTCATAAAATTAGGGTTTGAATGAAGTTTCTGGTTCAGTTACACTGTGTAGTAAAAGACTACTACTACTCTTTACATGGGTATTATAATAATCTATTCTATTTTAGTACCGACTGGGTAGACTAAATGCAAAAAATAAAACATAAAATAATTAATGATTCAAGGAGAGGAAGAGGAAACAGAAAATTATATTACATATTAGGTATTCTCTACCAGTCGAGCATTTGGTTAAGTAGACATGTTTTGTAGAATTTTTGCAGTAAAAAAAACAAACACATGATTTCATATATGTAATATAATTACAAAAAAATATATTTCAAACACATATTAGAATAAAAAAGACATACTTAATGGTTCCCTCAAAGCACCGAATTTAAAATCAAACACACATTTAACGAATAGTATCTGTAATAATAAAGAACTAACTACAATTTCAAAGTACAACACCTATAGCAATACAAAAAATCGAAACGCTTGCGAGAATTAAGTGACTGTCAGCGCCATCTATCGGCAAACAGCAAAATCACGCCAACATCCCGCCCGCCAAGGACTCCGTTCTTCATTTAAGGCAACAATATAAGCTTGGATACAGGGCGCTTGATAGTTGATTCTTTGCATTTCAGGCTAACTACTCGGACCTGATCATCGCACCCAGTATGTAGTTGGGTTATCCGTCCCAATAACCATTTCGCTGGAGGGAGATCCGCTTCTTTGATTATTACCAATTCACCCACCTTTGGTGCATTTACCCTTGTGTGCCACTTATGTCTCTGTTGCAAAGTGTTCAAATATTCTCTTGACCATCTCTTCCAGAAGATTCTTACCATGCGCTGTGTCAGTTTCCAGCGTTGGAGTGGACTGATTGTTTCTTCAATGTCATTAGGTTCCGGAATAACCACTAAAGGTTCTCCTACCAAAAAGTGACCTGGAGTTAATGGAGATATATCATCAGGATTATCACTGAGGCCACTTATCGGGCGTGAGTTCAGAACAGCTTCTATCTGACAAAGTACTGTGGATATTTCTTCGAAGGTAAGTGTCGTGTTGCCAATTGTCTTCGTCAGATGCGTTTTGACACATCTTATGTTAGACTCCCAAAGTCGATTAGGCGATTTTGGAGGTATAAAATGCCATTTAGTGCCATCATTTTCAAGCATTTCTACTATTTCCTTAACTTCGGTTGCCATGCCTTGATTTAACATTTTTGTCAGCTCATTTGCAGCGCCAACGAAGTTCAATCCATTGTCGCTCCACATCTCTGCGCAGTGCCCCCTGCGTGACACAAATCGGCGAAATGCTGCAATGAATCCCGGTGTGGTAAGGTCGCTTACAGCTTCTAGATGTATAGCCTTTGTTTTCATACAAATAAACAATGAGATATATCCCTTGTAAGATTTTTGCCCCCTACCTTTTGACACTCTAATCTGTATAGGTCCAGCGAAGTCCACACCACAACATTCAAAAGCTCTCCCAGGGTTTACTCTGACACTTGGAAGCTCACCCATAATTGGTTGCTGCGTTCTGGCGTTATATCGAATGCACGTAACACATTTCTTTAGGATTTTTTTTACAGCTGGCTTCAAACCTATAATCCAAAACCTACTTTGGATGTAATTAATTGTGAGAGTAGATCCTCCATGCATAACCCTTTCGTGTGCTTCTCTAATCAACAATTTTCCTAAATGAGTGTTTTTTGGAATTATGATTGGGTGTTTATAATCATGTGCTATATTAGCTGATTGTAATCGACCTCCGACCCGTAACAACCCTTTATCGTCTATGTATGGTGTAAGTGTAATTAATGTACTACTCTTCTTAATTTTTCCTTTCTTTTTCAGATCTTCAATTTCTTCCGCAAAATCTATTTCTTGGGTAATTTTAATGCATGTATCGAGGGTTGTTTTCATTTCTTCAGCAATAAGGTAAATAGACATTTTGCTTCTATTTTCCTTTTTATCTTTCAGGTTAAGAAAACGTCGGCAATAGGACAGCACTCGTATCATTTTCTTTAAACTTGAGAATCTATTTAGTATTGAATTCTCGTCTATACTGTTGTAAAATACTTTCGTGTGTTCTTTTCTTTCTTCTAATTTTGTTTCAGGAATCAGTATCTTGTTGGTATGTATAACAGGAATTTTCATCCAATGCGGTCCTTCCCACCACAGTTCATTTGCGTGCAGTTCTGCGGGTTCTACTCCACGAGATGCGATGTCTGCTGGGTTCTCTATTGATGCTACATGATTCCATCTATCATTATCTAGTCTAGTCTGTATTTCTGTTATTCGGTTTGCTACAAATATTTGCCATCTTATAGGTTGTGATTGTATCCATGCTAAAACTATTGTCGAATCGGTGTATGCGTATACTTGATTTTTAGGTATGTTCAATGTTTTTGATGTTTCAGCTAGTATTTTTGCTAATAAAACAGCGGCGCATAGTTCCAGTCGTGCAATGGATATTTGTTTTAATGGAGCCACCTTCGTTTTACTTTCCAGTAGAGTGACGTGAACTTCATCTCCTTCTATAACTCTTAAGTATAATACAGCCGCGTATGCTGCAGCAGACGCATCTGCAAAGCCAACCAGTTCTATTCTTTCATTTTTAGGATGAGTATGTATCCATCTACTTATTTCAAGATTTTGTAACGTAAGTAATTGTTGTCTAAAATTCAGCCATTCTTCCTGAAGGTTGGATGGTATTACTTCATCCCAATCAGAGTTACATAGCCATAGTTTTTGAATGAGCACCTTAGCCTTGATTATGACTGGAGCCAGCCATCCAAAAGGATCAAACAAGCGGGCTACATCTGATAACACTCTTCTTTTGGTAATTGGTTTGATAGGTTGAGGCAAATTGACAGATATTTTGAATTTATCATCATTTCTGTCCCAAGTAACTCCTAATATTTTAATAACCTTATCCATTTTTATTTCATATGGTTGTGTGCTTTGTTTGGTTTCAAATATTGTTTGCAATAGGTGATCTGAATTACTTGACCATTTCTGCAGTATAAACCCAGCGCTTTCTAATACGGTATTTACTTCTGCATAAATTTTTAAAGCTTGATTTTCCGTGTTAGCACCAGTCATGAGGTCATCCATGTAAAAAGACGTCTTTATAATTTCTGCAGCATCAGGATAATTTTTACTATTATCTTCAGCCACCTTCATCAAAGTACGGACCGCCAGAAATGGTGCACAAGCAGTTCCAAATGTGACAGTAAGCAATTTATAAAATCTACACTTTTCATTAGGGTTGTCTCTCCACACAATACATTGATAGTTGGTATGTTTATCGCATACTAAAATTTGTCTGTACATTTTTGTTATATCGCTTATTAATGCTATTTTATATTGTCTCCATTTTGTGATAACCGTTCGCAAATCGGATTGTATTACAGGTCCGGAAAGTAATGTATCATTTAATGACTGCCCCTTAGAACCCTTTGCGGAGGCATCAAATACCACCCTTAGCTTTGTGGTATCTTTGTCATCTCGGAGTACGGCGTGATGTGGTAAGAATAAAAAATCTTTATCCTCTTCATTAACTACGGTCATATGTCCTAATTCTTCGTACTCCTTTATAACTTTAGTGTATTCTTCTTTAAATTTTAAGTTTTGTTCGAATTTTCGTTCTAGGTTCAGAAATCTTGATATAGCTATTTCTTTTGTGTTTCCACATTTGTCTACAGGTGTTTCTATGTCTTTTTTAAACGGTAAGTTAACGATATATCTTCCTGATTCTGCCTGAACTGTTGTATTTTGGTAGATTTCTTCACATTGTTGTTCATCTCTACTTAACTTTCTTTCACAGGTATGTACTTCATTTTCTACTTCCCAGAATTTTCTGAGTAGGTCATTCTCACATACACATACGTGCATGTTAATAATTTTGTTTTCTTTCGCAGATTGTGTGTTGCTAGTATCACCAGACAGAATCCAACCTAGTTGTGTTTTTTGTGCAATAATACCAGAAGGACTCTTAATCAATCCAGCTTCTATTATTTTACTGTAAACTTCCGCGCCTAGCAAAAGATGAACCTTATTTGGTGTATTATATTTAGGATCTGCTAAGGCCACCTTTTCTATCTCAGGCCAGTTAGAGGCTGTGATTGATCGTTGTGGTAAATATGTTGTAATTGATTTCAAAATGTAAGCTTTTACTGGGATTGTGAAGGTTGTATTGTATCTTGACTGCAATTGTACTTCGACCATATACTTGGTGTGAAGTTGTTTGCCTTCACTTAATCCTGAAACCACGCCGTTGATTCTTATTCTTTTCAAACCCAATGATTGAACAGTATCTTCGGTGACGAACGAGGCTTGTGAACCTTGGTCAATGAGAGCACGGTAGACATGTTTTTGACCCTGACGTGAAGTCACATCTACCAGTGCGGTGGCTAATAGTATTTGACTAGGCTGATGTACGAAATGTGATACTATATTTTGACTTGAGTCTTTATGAAAATATTCCTTTACAGATTCATTCGCTTTTTCCGGATGTAGCAGTGAGTGGTGTTTCTTCTGGCACACACGGTATGAGGTCTTCCTCATACATTTGTTTGCTGAATGGTTAGGTATCAAACAATTAAAGCAAAGATTATTTCCTTGAACGAAATCATGCCTATCCTTATATAGTAGCTTGGCAAATTGTTTACACTGATATATGTAATGGTTATCTTTACAAAATGCACAAGAGGAATTTGTGTTTTCAATGGAAGCGTGAAATGTTTTGGTTCTAGTTGATTTAGTGGTATTTTCAATCATTTCTATAGACCTAAATCTGGTTTCCAAAAAATCTTTCAGAGTGTCAAAAGAAGGTAATTCATCTTTTTCTGAAGCAATATGTTGTTCCCACAAACGAAGGCTTTCTGTATCTAATTTAGAACTGGTCATATAAACCATGATGGCATCCCACGTCTTAATTGGCAACCCTAGATTTCTTAATAAACTCAAACATTCCACAGTTGTATCCAATAAGTATTTAATCTGATAAGCTGATTCTGTAGGTATACTTTTAATACTAAAAAGTTTCTTAAAAATGCTGTTGGATATATATCTCTTATTGTTATATCTATTTTTCAGTATTTCCCAGGCTTGATTATAATTTTGACTAGTAACTGTTATTGTACGCAATAGCTGTTCTGCTTCACCAGTTAAACTCGATTTTAAGTAATGGAGCTTCTGAACGTCGTCTATGGATTGATTAGTATGTATAATGGAATAAAACAAATCATGAAACGACGGCCACTCAGTGTATTTTCCAGAGAATTGTGGTATGTTAATTGTCGGTAACTTTATCTCGGGAGTTGTTTTTTTGTTTTCAGGTAATGCCTGTGTCCAGGTGCAACAGGACTAAATTCAGTGATTTTCGTTTTTAAATCACTTTTGTAATCAATGTAAATCTCCTCGCAGGTCTCGTACAAATTATCATTGAAATAACTTAAGGCACTTCTAGATTCTATAGGTGTATCTTGCACAAGATATTCGTGGGTAGTTTTGAATGAAGTCCATTTCGATTCTAATATTTCTAAACGCGTTTGCAAGTAACTCAGATTAATCCTAGTCTTTGGACTTTTCCCGTAGTTTACTTGAGCCTTTCTAATTTCTTCCAATCTTTCCTTTTGTAAGTTCAACGATTTATTAATTTTTTCCATTTTGATTTTAAAGTTATCTTGATATAAATGTTAAATTTCAAGTTTTAATTTTCTTAGTCCAGTGACCAAACAGGATTGTCTAAAAATTTTCTAAGTGTTTATTTCACTCGCGACATTTATTAAAAGTCTAATTTTTCAAAGTGTTTATTTCACTCACGATATTTATTCAAAGTCTATTGTCCGCACTTTTACTTACGATTACCAAGGTCCAGTCCTCAAATAACACTGCAATCCGAAAGATTATTCACTATGATACACTTTACTATACACTGTTCACAACACTTATCATCCCGTTACACTAAGTCCACACTAGTCCGACTCGTGAAGGACCAACTTGGTTCCCTCAAAGCACCGAATTTAAAATCAAACACACATTTAACGAATAGTATCTGTAATAATAAAGAACTAACTACAATTTCAAAGTACAACACCTATAGCAATACAAAAAATCGAAACGCTTGCGAGAATTAAGTGACTGTCAGCGCCATCTATCGGCAAACAGCAAAATCACGCCAACACTTAATATAACAGTACTTCAGTTTTAACCCTAAATTTAAAATCTAACAAAACAACCATAACTTTCTAGGTATATGTATTAACTGGTCGGCTACCGAAGTTGTGGAATCGAGCCATAAGACAATTTATTTGTGTCTGGAATTACAAGGGGTTAAAAAATACATCAATACATAAGCTTATTGGTGAACCTCTTCGTCTGTGAGATAAATTTGCTTGATCTGTGAGATAATTGATTAGCTGCATTGCAAAATGTTATGTAGGATTACAAATGCTTTTGCAATAAGGCTAGCTACCTGAGGTTGGTAATGAACCATTGAATAAGAGTCTGTAGAACACCTATAATTGATCTCTCTCTGTCATTAAGAGTTTTTACATGTCTCTGTATAGGTATAATAGGCTTCAGAAAAATCTAATTCTGCTTTAACAATTGTTGTCATCATAAATTTGAGCAGTGAATATCTAGAATCACCTACAATAAAAGGAAATATTCATTAATTTTATCATCTTTGTAAGACTGCTGCAAATGTGTTATATGAGAACTAAAACTTAGTTGTGTTTTACACCCAGGCAATATTTAAACAAACAAAATCAGCAACATATTCATAACACAAGGGTTTTAGGTGCTATAACCTGTAAAATATGTTTCTTTATCTTTTCTTTTTACTCAATTGAACGGAAAGGACATATCTTTAAAGTTAAACTAAAATGTGTATTGTATGTTTACCTAAAAGCCATACAGATGCTATAGTGCTCAGTTCATTCAAGTGAGACTACAAAGGATGATGAGACCATATTTTATTGTAAATTAAATGAATCATAGCCATCATTTACACTTATAATTTCCATGTATTTGTTACAAATCTGAAAAAGTATTACACATAAATATTAGTAAGAAAGAAGAGTTATAAAATTTGAAAGTACAGTTTTTTCAATATATTCTATTGTATATACCTATTACATCACAAAACCATGCTAACAATTTTGTCGAAATTGTATTTTCATTTTGGTAAATGATGGTATAAACATTTTATACAAAATACTAACTCAAAGACCTTCAGGTTTCTTTACACTGTAATTAGGTTCCTTAATCTATAATGAAACATGTAAATTTTCACAAAACTGCTGAAAAAAGTCTGAGAAACGCATAAAATATGTCGAAAAAGTTAGTCTCATATTAACTTCTTCAAGATGGCTAGGATGACATTAGCTTCGCTCAAAAGGACGTTTACCTGCTGTCAAATTGAGTGTCATGGTATGAAAAGATTGAAAAGTTCATAGTAAAAAAATGGTGAACGGTTTAGAAACGTCAACGTAAATTGGCCTGCCACAGGCCTGCTAAAAACGATGTCATCTTCTATATATATAAAAATGAAAACTGATTTAATGACTGACTGACTGACATATCAACGCACAGCCCAAACTACTGGGATTTAAAATCTGAAAATTTTCACCGTGCTTCCTTTTATAGTGTAGGTGAGCACTAAGAAAGGAATTTTGGAAATTCCGCCTCTAAGGGGGTAAAAAGGGCCCCATAAGTTTGTATGAAACTCCGTCAGTTTTGAAGCTGAGTCGATAAAAATTGGTATCCAGCTACCTGATTGGAAATTATCAATGACGTCTTTCAGGATTTTTGAAAATTTAATCTTTAAGGGGATAAAAAATGGGGGCAAAGTTTGTTCGGTTCCGCATCATATCCATACTCTTTACATATTTGTACTCTCTGACTTTACTTAGTTTGTTATGACATTCAATGTGTCAATCAGAAAATAAATATCATTTCTTACAAATAGAATAGTATTATTTTAGAATTTAATAATAGGCGCCAAAATGGATGAATTAACTAAGTTAATCTATCTATATATATAAAAATGAAAACTGATTTAATGACTGACTGACTGACATATCAACGCACAGCCCAAACTACTGGGATTTAAAATCTGAAAATTTTCACCGTGCTTCCTTTTATAGTGTAGGTGAGCACTAAGAAAGGAATTTTGGAAATTCCGCCTCTAAGGGGGTAAAAAGGGCCCCATAAGTTTGTATGAAACTCTGTCAGTTTTGAAGCTGAGTCGATAAAAATTGGTATCCAGCTACCTGATTGGAAATTATCAATGACGTCTTTCAGGATTTTTGAAAATTTAATCTTTAAGGGGATAAAAAATGGGGGCAAAGTTTGTTCGGTTCCGCATCATATCCATACTCTTTACATATTTGTACTCTCTGACTTTACTTAGTTTGTTATGACATTCAATGTGTCAATCAGAAAATAAATATCATTTCTTACAAATAGAATAGTATTATTTTAGAATTTAATAATAGGCGCCAAAATGGATGAATTAACTAAGTTAAAACGTACACGAACTTCATTAAAGGCTGCATTATAAAATTTGGCAGCCAGATACAAACCCTACGAGAAATTTCTGATTATGAATTAAAATAAGTGAGTGACCAGTGACAAATGTACAAAATTACCAAGACTAATTTGGAAGAGATACGACAACAAATAATTAAATTACTGTGGGTCACAGTTGGAAAATGAGATTAAAGGAAAAAATAACAACACAGCTTAAACTGAAACTGCAGAGTTTGAATTCGATAGTACGAAACAATTCCATGTATGCAAAAGGTAATGAGGAGCAAAGGTCTGCCACAAACAAACCTTAGAACATCTAAATTGAACTCAGTACCATTCGACAAGGACGAAACATTCAAAAACATCATTCAACGGTTGGATAAAATTCCTTTACATGCAATATGCATGCAAAACTTAAAGTAAGTAAAAATGGAATAGGTAATGAATTATCAAATCTTATAAACTACACTGTTGTACCTTATGAAAAAGCTGAAGAATAAGTAACAATTAATAGACACAGTGGTCAGTACAGACGAATCAGTTTTCTATCCTGTAAAGTTTCTGAACACTATTAATCCTGCTGATCATCCTCCATCCATCCATGCCTTGAACCCACATCCCACATAAAAGTTTTGTGAAACTACGTCAGCTTTATGCTATACTAGCTGTTGCCCGCGACTTCGTCCTTGTCAATTTCTGTTGTTCTGATCGCGATTATTTTTGCAACATTTTTCACTCTCCGCTCCTATTGGTCGCAGCGTGATGTTATATTTAGCCTTAAGACTTCCTTGATAAATGGACTATCCAAAAAACAAAAATATTTTTTTATTTTCGATCCAGTACTCCCTGAGATTAGTCCGTTCAAACAAACAAACAAACAAACTCTTCAGCTTTATAATATTAGTATAGATGTTGTATAAATTTTGTGATGTTGTTGATAAGTTGTGAAAAACGGTGGAAAATTATGTGGTTGATTATTTGTGTTTAATATCAAATTGAAGTACTTGAAACTTCATCTATCGATCATGCAGGGAGAATGACATAGGACTGTCTTTTCTAGAGCTCTACACCGATGCTGGTACTACACCGTCTAGGTCGTCGTTCACCGTCCGATCTAGGTCTTTTATCCAAACGTAGTATGCAAGCAAATTGTCTTTGTAAATCGCCTTTTTAACGCTTATGGATCGAGAAAAATGGATTTACCTACTTGGTTAGAAATTAAGAATGTGGTGTTTTACACAGGGCCACTTCTTCCAGGGCTCTACGCCAGTGTTGATCATATTCGAATAAAGCCTTGCAAGCTGCTTTGAATGGTTTGTTGTACTACAGCATTGACAGTTTTTTAAGCTTCAAATGATATTGTACTTCAGATTTCATGTAAATGCAAACAGATGTGGTGCGAGCTCGCTTGGATCTTGATACGCTAGGAGCACCAACACCGGATCCCTAAAACGATAGTATAAATCGGCCCCTTTCATCCAACTATTGTATCAACGGGCCCCGGTAAGCCGGCAGCGACGTATTGGCTCCCACTAAGTGCCCACCACCACCTCGCTTGAGATGGCCACCCCAGGCACCGTAGGCAAAGGAAGTGGAGGAGAGGGGGTTGAGTCACGACGAAAACTGTGTAACAGATAAAATACCACGCGCGCGAAGCCGCGGGCATCAGCTAGTAGTACAAAAGAGCAATGCAGTCCAATAGCAGTCCTGCTTTAAGAGCTAATGGTAAGGCCCCAGATCCTACGCCACGAATACTTTGTCAAGAGTGTAGCTACGAAGTAGAAGTAGATTGTCACCTAAAACAGTGGCATATTAGATTATAGACCGAACATTGCTCGTTTTATAATAAATGAAAACACGGATAAAACGATATTTTCGAAAACAAAAGCTAGCTAGATCGAATTATTGCCCCCGAAAACCCCTGCATACTAAATTTCATGAAAATCGTTGAATGAAGCCGTTTCAAAGATTCAAATTATTAGATAGCTATATGGCTGTATAATGTAATAGCAACCCTCGATGACACTGTTTTCATATCTCACTCTATGTAGCTACTTACTGATCACAAATATAGGTCTTTGAATTGGATGAGCAAATTAGCTTGTGATTTTTTTTTATTGCTGATACAGTAAACGCGTTCTGGTGGTGGTTTCAAATTACAATGTTAATTCACAAAATACCTTTAGCAAGTATAAAAAAAAATTAGGACAAAATCACATACTGTATACATGTTTTAATTCCAAACCATGTAACTATCAAAACCCTGTTTTATCTAAATCAGAACCAATGAACTTTCCGCAAGCAGAGAAAACACAGACAAATGTTTTTTTGCTAGATTGGGTGTCAAACCCGGGACCTCAGAGCTGGCGTCACCTTGAAACCGGTGTGTATGCCACTCTAACACGGTGATTGCCGAAGGACAGCATCATTTAGGTAGAGTAGACATAGTTTACCTATAAATTATAACATTGCATTGTAAATCCTGGTTCAGTGATAAGTTTTATGTGTAACAATGCATCAAGAAAGTTTAAAAACCTATAGTTAATTAGTTACTAATATTATAAGGATGATAGTAACTCAGTCTGCTTGCAAACCTCGCAAAAAATACTATTTAAAATGTTTATTACACAATGTCCATATCAGCAATAAAAGAATAGCACAATTTATTGTGTACTTTCATGTAGCCATCCGCTACTTTGAAATACCAATACCAATTACTTTTAAAACTACACTAAAAACTTAATACAAAAAACCTGACCTATTGTTCAGTCGCTGTACGGTTCTTTGTCGGCGTATTTGACGAACCATCACTTTCTATTTCAATATTTCTAATCCTGTTTAAGGTTCGGTTCAAATAGGAAAACAAAAAAATTTTAAATTATGACCACTTTTTAGTAATAAGCAAATTTCACAAAGGATTGTTAGGGGCTACTTATTTGTGAAAATGCAAAACTAATCCCTTATAATGGCTTCTTGGCAGAAAACTGCATGTATATTTCAAGGTTTTTTGACCGTAAAGAAATGCAGATATAGAGAATACTATATAATTTGTTTCTGAACGGTGTATTAATTGATCGCCGTGAATCACTGCTTCTCCAACGATGGGTGTTAGTTGACCCATTCTAAGTAGGTACTAGGTATATATTGGTTTTTCTAGGATTCCATACCTCAAAAGGGAAAACGGAACCTTTATCCGATCAATTTGTTGTCCGTCCGTCCGTCTGTCTCTTAAAAGCTTTTAACTTATAAACGCGTGGAGGTTTCGAGTTTAAATTACAAATTGTAAGTACTCTAACTTCTAATTAAATGTTAGAAAAGATACAACCGTTTAATTAAAACGTAAGTAACAGTGTTTTCATCGTGCAACCACGGAACCCTAGACAAGCTTGTCCAGTTTCAACCCTTAATCCTAGAAGTTCAAAATCAGTGCCATTTAAAAAAATCTCAAATGGAAAAAAAAAGTTAAGCTTAAACTTACATTTTTTTTGTGTAACGACGATAACCTATACATGATCCACCAAATTCGAGTCAGTGCTAACCAAGAAATCATCAACAGCCATAATGCAGCGATTCAAAAGTTTTTGTTTCTAAACTAATTAAAGCAATTATTGCTTTAAAATTATATTGCTAGTGTAAATTGAAAATTCAATTCTTTGATTTAAAATGTCGACTGCCTTTGGATGGGACTCGAACCCACAACATTATAGGTGACAACGTAAATACCAGAATACTTAAGGCGACTACTAGAGCTATGTGCTGCCCCCAATTGATTTAATTTTACTACTTCTAGACAGAAACAATTCTCAAAAAACTTGAACTGTATCAATTTATCAAATTACCTCTAGTATTTAGTTTTTAGGGTTCCGTACCCAAAGGGTAAAAACGGGACCCTATTACTAAGACTTCGCTGTCTGTCCGTCTATCCGTCTGTCCATCTGTCCGTCGCTCTGTCACCAGGCTGTATCTCAAGAGCCGCGATAGCTAGACAGTTGAAATTTTCACAAACTATGTATTTCTGTTACCGCAATAACAACAAATACTAAAAACAAAATAAAATAAAACCCATACAACAAACTCGTTTTTTTGGCCTTTTTGGTACGGAACCCTTCGTGCGCGAGTCCGACTCGCGCTTGGCCGATTTTATTTTATTTATTACTAGTTTCAGTTATATTAAACTCCGTGGAATGAACTGGAGTGTTAAGTTTTAAGTGTAAAAAATGCAACAAGAATTCTTAAAATCCTATTGTTAAAAATAATGGTTTAAAACTCAAATGAGTGTCGAGCGACTTCAGAATACTCCCTAAAGCTCTGATTTAATGCGAAACGCTATAAAACATTACGCAACCTGATACAGGAATATCGACGGGTCATTTTTACTGTTACCGGATAGCCAGTAGCACGTGGTCTTAAATTAACAAATGTAAATCTTAATTCTTTGGGATTGATGTTAAATAAAGAACTACTTAGATAGGTAGAATCAGACACTAAGGGCGAGAGAATTGAAAAATAGGTACTTATTTGTAAAATCTATTGCTGTCGCGCAGTCCCGAACGCCTCCCCGCAGAGCGCGATAGAGACAACTGCAACTTGGACCGAAAATACCTACTAAAAGGCTAAAAGCAGACAAAATCAACGTTTCGTAGTCCCCCGATTCCTTTTCCAATTTAAATACTTTTTTCATTAAAAATTAAAGAAAGACTGGCCATGTTCGTAAATTTTGCTTTTTTCTAAAACTTAGCCAAATTTGTTTTCTAGATGTTTTAACACAGCTGATTTTTTATTTTTAAAGGCTCATATCTCTATTATTAATTAATCTATACTATATAATATTATAAAGCTGAAGAGTTTGTTTGTTTGTTTGTTTGAACGCGCTAATCTCAGGAAGTACGGGTCCGATTTGAAAAATTCTTTTTGTGTTGGAAAGTTCATTTATTGAGGAAGGCTTTAGGCCATATAACATCACGTTGTGACAAATAGGAGCGAAACATGAGTGAAAAATGTTGCAATAATAATCGCGATCATAATAACGGAAATTGACGCGGACGAAGTCGCGGGGTACAGCTAGTTTATGATAAAAAGGAAAACATAGAAAGAAACATGCCAATAGTGGCCGTCTGTGGCCGTAGATTTTTGTAATAAAAATTATTGCACTACTGGCATTATCCAGGGCGGAAACAGGGGACTACGTTGGTATGGAAAAACGGCGCTTGTGTTTCCTCTTAACCTAACACAATCAGTGGCAGATAAACAACCTCACCAAATGAGCACGTATGTAATTTTGAACCTAAGTCGCATTCATCTAAGTCATGTGGTTGTATTTGCATTACGGTAGGTACAAGGAATTTTTACATAAACATTCCTTGGGTAGGTTCGACAAATCATGACATTAGCTACTTATTCAAACTTAAGCAGTTCGAAATGACATTTATGTAGGTATAGGACTGACTTTGTAGGTACTTATCTAGTTTACGGAACCCCGTACCCAAAGGGTAAAAACGGGACCCTATTACTAAGACTTCGCTGTCTGTCCGTCTGTCCGTCTATCCGTCTGTCCATCTGTCCCTCGCTCTGTCACCAGGCTGTATCTCAAGAGCCGCGATAGCTAGACAGTTGAAATTTTCACAAATTGTGTATTTCTGTTGTCGCAATAACAGCAAATACTAAATACAAAATAAAATAAATATTTAAGGGGGACTCCCATACAACAAACTCGTTTTTTGGCCTTTTTGGTACGGACTACGGAACCCTTCGTGCGCGAGTCCGACTCGCACTTGGCCGGTTTTTTTTATCGATGTTCTTTGGACAATAAATAAAAATGCTATAACTAAACTAAGTAAAGGAGTACCGCCAGAAGAAAACGGGTAGCAGCAATGATATTTTAAAGTATAGATATGATTAATGTTATCTTAATAGTAATTGGCGTATTCTGTTCCGAGCAATCCAAAACTGCACACATTGACAAGTTTCACTGATAAGCAGAACAAAAGATGCGAAATGGCACGCAAATGAAAGAGATCGCTATAATTTTTAATGGTAACCGCTCGTGACTTCACGCGACTAGGACGTTGTAAAAAACTTCCTAATTAGGGCGTATTTGAGTCTTCACAACGCGCGCACTTGTAACATTATATGCTTTGTTTTAATATAATATCATTGGGCAGCAGCGTCTTCTCTAGTCTCTACCATAGATAGGCTACTTGACTCACCTTAAATGAATAGTTTCTAGTATTTCACTTTAGAAACCAATATTTATCCATTTCAGTTAACTAAAGTGCAAGATAATTACATATTTGTAACTTAAAAATTGTCCTTTCCTTTTATTTTGAACTCTGAAAACGCTGTCGGTCATGCTATGACGTCATAGGACTCTAAGCAAACTTCATGGCGGATCTTACCAGTAAATTTCGTTATGTTGCCTATACCTTGGCATTGTTGGCATTGACATTTTTGAAATAATCGACTGAGAAAGTGCAGTCATTGAGGTGTAATATTTGTAAAATCCCTAATCCGAGTGTAATCGATACTTCTTCCTCTTTTTATGGATACTAGCAAACACAGAACATTTTATGTTCTGTGTTTGCTAGCAAACATTGATGTTAGATTCGAAAACCCAGATAATTCAAATCTTATTTTACAGCCCTTACTTAAATGACTTAAAGATGAATCCTACCTAGTGAGTTAAAAGCACTCAAACATCCAATAATTTCTTAATTTACAACAATGTTATCTTAAAAACCTTCTTAATTTTATATATATACATGTAATTCCAAACATAACTTCTAACTTTTTAAGTCCTTGAACTATGCGAATTCATTAGATAAATAGGTGTGGCGTCAATTATAATAATGTTCATAGAAAAAAAGTTTGACGCTCTAGGTAGCCTTTTTTGGCTGCGTATTTGTTGATATATGTATAAGTAGGTATAGGTAGGCCAGACTTACGGTCTTCGACCTTTACTGTTTTTGCTATTTGTGTCTGAGCTTTCAAATTCGCTTAATAAAGGTCTGAATTACTATTTGTTGTGTATTTATTTATCGAATTCAGTCAGTAGGATAAACTTAACTGTCAACATTTTGGCGCCAACTCTAAGAATGCGTTCAACTTTTTTCTAACCATTGATGCTTCGATTCCGAATCGTATTACAACCTTTTTAATTGTCAAGAGGCATGTTTTTGTGTGTTTATTTGTAGAAATCCACCATTATGGGAATGGGAACGTACTTGCTGAGGTAGGTAGGTACTTGTCGGTAAAAGAAGATTCGCGTGTTCGAAGAATCCTTTAAGTTTTTTTTTGTAATCTGTGAATGAACATCCGGCATTTTAGCGCGTGGTTGGCCGATTTGTTCGGTATACATATTTGAATTTGGAAGCTATTTTTCCTTTGTAAGTAGGATTGCCACCTACGATCTTTATTGAGATAGTGTTCGGTATTTTGATAGTTTTTTTTTTATATATTTGTAACAGAAAGAATATTGTTATACAGCTATTATGTCGGCATGTTAAAGAGCTAACAAATTCCAATACTTTAGGAAATTCCCATGGATTCAATATTTTAGGTCCCTATTTTGAATCAACGTTTCCACGATTTTTACTGCCCATGGCTTGGTAGAGTGCACTCATCTAGAATGTAACATTTGTCTATTGATGTTAAAAGATCTAAAAAATGCATTACAATGAAAGATTAGGTGTTTGTTAAGCACTTGTATGATCAAATAGTGTATCTAGGTATACGAAGAGTCTCTCTCACTGTACTAATGGTAATAATTCTACTGTCCACACCATTTTAGGGTTCCGTACCCAAAGGGTAAAAACGGGACCCTATTACTAACACTTCGCTGTCTGTCCGTTTGTCCGTCTGTCTGTCACCAGGCTGTATCTCAAGAGCCGCGATAGCTAGACTGTTATGTATTTCTGTTACCGCATTAACAACAAATACTAAAAACAAATACTAAATATTTAAGGAGGGCCTCCCATACAACAAACGCTATTTTTTTTACCCTTTTTTGCTCGATATTAATAATGGCAACAGGTAGGCACTTGAAATATTCACAAAACACTCAGTTAATAAATAATAAAATTAGAATAAAATACAAAAAACGCAATTTTTTGCCTTGTTTGCTCAATATCAATGAATGGTACAGGTAGTCACTACATTAACTAAATTAATGTAGCCTGCTACATTAATTTAGTTAATGTAGTGTTGTTTACCTAGTCAATGGTACGGAACCCTTCGTGCGCGAGTCCGACTCGCACTTGGCCGATTTTTTTATATTCCTTATTAGTAAGTAACACAATTTTTCTGGGACCCTACAAGTTCATAATTTTAGTTTAAGTGTTGACAGTTATCTTTACGATCTTAGGAGAGTTTTTAAGGGGTTTTGACGTGATTGAGTAATACTAGTATTGTCTTATCTGTGGTAATACTTACTATACATTCATCGAAATTCTTTATAATTAAATTAGCAACTTAATAGTAAAGCGCCGCGCCTGGCATATGCGGATGTAGATGCGGGTTCGAGTCCCGCCTGAGAAATATTTTTTTCAAGTTTAAATACTGACACTCATCAAAACTTTCACATTTTTTTTATTAGTTAGGATTAGTAACGAATTATTTTTTATTTTTCATCACGTGTGTTTCAAACACTTCACAAACGGTCGTGATTACAAGTAGGTACTTAGACTAAAATGTTGAATAGTTTTCCAAGTAAGTAAGTAAAGGCCTAATCATCCCACTGCAGGACAAAGGCCTTCATTGAATTCAAGTTACCACAGCAATGTTGGGTAGGTACTGGCATAATCATAACGTTTGCCAATTGCAGATTGGTGATCACAAACCCGAGCAATGTTTGATAAATGTTTTCCCGACCCGGGTATCGAACCCTGGACCCCGAGACCTTGACCCGATATCAAACCACAAGACCAACATGGGGCGTTTCCGAATCTTCGAACTATTTAAAATCTTGCTAAAAAGTAAATTCAATCAGTAAGCAATCGCTTATTGCAATCTTAGATTAAAAAAAATACTAGAATAACTAAAAGAATTTCAATCTGTGATAGCACAGATAGCAATGTAAAGTTTCTTATAGTTTTTTTTTATCACACCAATCTATTGGCCCCTTATACAGCCCATACAGGAAATTGTTCAATTTCTTCGAAATATACCAATTTGCGGCCATAAACGTCGCGTCTCACGCCGAAATGACACGGTCCAGTCATGGTGGCTTTCAGCGACGATTAAATTTTTTATTGAAAAGGCAAAAGCTTATAATCAGACAGCTTTACACTTTAGACGCTGCTTCAACTTTAGATAGATAAATACTCTGTATCAAACTCAAAACAAATTAAAAATAACATCTATACTAATGTTAATAGAGTTGAAGAGTTTGTTTGTTTGTTTGAACGCGCTAACCTCAGGAAGGACTGGTTTGAATTGAAAAAATATTTTTGCTTTGGATAGTCCATTTATCGAGGAAGGCTTTATGCTATATAACATCACGCTGCGACCAATAGGAGCGAAGCATCACTGAAAAATGATGCAAAAACGGGGAAAATTATTCATATTCAAAGGCGTCCGTAATCCGTTGCGTAGACGGTTCAAATTAGGTACCCAATAAATATACTAGAGTTAATTGATACGGGGTTTATACCATGTATGCGTTTTCGATATTTCGGCACTGTTGCAAGCGCCATGATCACGGGAGAACTGCTACCCGTTACTATACTTACTATAAACCCCGTATCAATTAACTCTAGTGATAACTTCCATGGTCACATGGAAGTTTAAACCAATAAATATATAAATAAAAATAAAATACCCAATCGCGATAACTTTATCAGAAATTGACGCGGACGAAGTCGCGGGCAACAGCTAGCATGAGATAAATTAAGAGTTGTACAATTTGGGCGGTCTTATCGCTCGAAGCAATCTCTACCTTAACTTCCACAGAATATAGCCACTAACGTTGCAGTGATGATCGCTGAGATAGCTGTAAATGTTCAGAATCTGACGTTTGTTTTAAAGATGAGTTTTAATTTTTATGAATTGAGGTGCAGGCACATTAAAAGAATAAGCATGACCCCTTCTCCTCCTTCCCTCTCATCCCTTTTGTAAGAGGCGGCTAAAATTTATAGGTTTTGCGAGACCTTACCTATAATATATAATAAAGATATTTGTTAATATAAATAAATAAAATAAAATAAATAAAAAGAGTACCGCCTGGTGAAGACGAAAGTGTCGATCTTCACAATTGACCCGACTGCGATCGCCATCCTGCCTGACAAACAAAGCGATTATGAAATACTCCCTTGATATTATATATATTTTTTCGTTCATTAAATTAGGGTTTTACTTGCTATTTTGGTTTTATCCGCCAGTATTTTCATCATTCGTGGTCATGGGTAAACTAATGAAGACCACAAACCTACCTTCCTTTTGAAAGACAGGACCTATTAGATATCAAGAAGACGTGAAATTATTGAACAACTGACAAAAAAAACTTGAGTGGTGTCAAGGGACACCCGGATGGAACAAAGTTCCTTTTTACCGAAGGAATTTTAATATAATTTTATTTTATTTTAAATCTCTCTCTCTCTCTCCCTCTCAAGGAACTTCGTTCCAAAAAAGATGCTGTTAAGTAACAGCCTACAATCATCCCACTGCAGGTCAAAGGTTTGGGCGATTAAAAACCCGAGTGATGTTCGATAATTCGAATCTTTTGGTTGCCCGATCCGGGGATCGAACTTGGGACCCCGAGATCTTGGCCCAGTATTCAGACCACTAGACCAACGGGCTTTTGAAAAAAAGACGCTAGCATCTGTTGAAATAATTGGTCTGTGCCGATACCTGTGTCATATACTTACCATTTCTGAACTAGGCTGTCAAGACAGGTAGGTTTGAGTTATGGCAGCCAAAGAGATGGCCCATGTTTTTGCAATATTTTTTTTAGCCTCAACTATGTGGGCTTGCGATATATTTTTTTATTGACCGCGAATTGTTGGTATCCCTGAAAAATGATACCCGATTCATTGTTTTTTTTTCGTTTATTCTATCAAACGCATTCCAGATGGAGAGATAAACCCCGCCGTTAAGTTACAAAGTGATTTTTGTATAAACTATTACTTAAGAAATGATGACTCAGGCGGGACTCGAACCCGCATCTCCTGGCATTTCGGGCGCGGCGCTTTACCAATTAGCTACCGGCACACTACGTCACAGGCGTCAATTTTTCAAGCATATTCTTATCGCTGGTAAGCCAGCGTAGTTTCATCAAATGTTAGGAGTTCCGCACTCTTAACACCCGAAAGAAACATCCTTATAGAAAAATTGACGCCTATGACGTAGTGTCTCGGTGGCTAAATGGTATAGTTCCGCGCCCGGATTGCGAGGAGGTTCAAGTCCCGCCTGAGACATAATTTTCCAAATTTATATACTGATATTATAGTTGCAATTAAGTTGGTAAAATATTAAATAAAGAAATATTTTCTGTTTTTTTTTAAGCTATTGCATAGCTTGTATCGCGGGCCTTGAGCGTGGAGACCGAACCCAGAAATTCCGTAACGAAAATAACCTAACCTAACACTCGGGGCGAGGCACGATCGAACAATTATGAATTTCCGAAATTTAAAAGAATTTAGAAGAAAATAAGGATTTTGACAGTATGGTTGCCTATGGTAACCATATCTGCCAAAATAACAGAAAAATGTAATTACAACAGTCAAAATTAGATAATACATAAAATTATAAAATTAAGCTATTGCATAGCTTCTATCGCGGGCCTTGAGCGTGGAGACCGAATCCAGAAATTCCGTAATGAAAATAACCTAACACCCCCCACTCCGACCGGCACAGCGGTGATACTTTTTAGTTTTATAATTGCATAAGTTGATAAAAAATGCTATGCAATAGCTTTACCGCGGCAGTCT
The DNA here is from genome assembly GCA_949315895.1 of Anania crocealis. Classification (NCBI taxonomy): domain Eukaryota; kingdom Metazoa; phylum Arthropoda; class Insecta; order Lepidoptera; family Crambidae; genus Anania; species Anania crocealis. The sequence goes on from OX438876.1 coordinate 1,736,150, forward strand.
CCGAGTGCCACACGTCTTTTTTAAATTAATTACACCAATTCTAAATCCATATTCATAGTTAAGACAGGACAAAGTCTGATGGATATGCCTTCACCGTAGCTTACAAATGGCAAGCCAAACTTAAAGTAAACATTATTGTTTGCAACGTTCCAAACATTAACAGCTTCCATTGTGAAGTTCCAGAGAACAGTGTCTTTGTGACGATATGCTAAGTACCGTGTTCGATGCTCGGCGGGCAGCGGAAGTAGCACAAAAGGCTTTGTTAGGCTGTGGTACAGTGGCAGAGATGAAAGTAAAACATCGCTCAGTTATCAGTTGATATCTACCTACACCAAATTATGAAGATGAAAGATTTGATTGTTTGTTTGTATTGAACGACCATTTGGATCAGCGGTAGTAAACGCTGCTTCTGAGCCATGGGTCGCGGGTTCGATCCCCGCACAATACAAATATTTGTGTGCATGAACATATCTGTTTGTACTGGTCTGGGTGTTTTCTATGTATTATAAGTATGTATTTACAAAAAAAAAGTATTTATATAAGATTATCGGTTGTCTAGTACCCCATACGACAGGGTACTTAATAGTACCTTAATTTGGGACTAGATGGCTCTGTGTGGCCCAGTGAGGCATGTCTTAAATATATTTATACACCGTGAAATTTTAGTGGTTGTTTTCCCGCAGTAAAATGATTCTATCTTAGTAGTACAATAGATGTGTGAAGTTTATTTTATTTAAATAAAAAAAATGCAGTTTCACGATTGTGATAAACGAAACTCGAAAGCAACCTCGAACCAATGGTACCAGCCGCGCCGCAGCCGATCACCGGCCGGGGTCATTGCCCCTCGCGCGGTGCAGTTTATGCTGTATTACTTAGTGCGCAGAGTTTCTTTTGCTTTGAACATTGATTTCGCGCGGCAAGCCGTACCCAAACACGTCACATTTTGTAAAGATACTATCGTATCCCACGCTTTTGAGTTAATGATTATTTTTTTGATTAGTTGAGAACAACGATATCTTTATTTCAAAAAATAACTCGCACGATTCGATTGTGCTACTAAAGGTAAATCGTTCTGTTGCGGGAAAACAACCACTAAAATTTCACGGTGTATATTAGAGATATTAGAGAATAGGCTCCGAAACTACCGGACCGATTTGAAAAATTCTTATAGTTTTATTTAACAATAGTGACCGAGTTTCTTGCGCTGCTTCTTCTCGGCACTAGCCCAGACTTGTCCCGAAGCAGTGGTAAGTTTAAATTGGGACGTGTAAAAGCGCCTCCTGGGGCCTATTTGCAGAAATAAAACTGATTTTAACTAATTTTTAACGGATTTTATACCATTAGAAGCCGACATTATCCCTGGTGAACATGGCTACTTTTTACAGCGGGAAACGGCTGGACCAATTTGGTTGAAATTTTGTATATGTATTTCCATGGTTTCACAGACACGAATGTATTAAGCCTACCAAATCTATTTTTCTATATGCCACCGCTAGGCACATGGGTTTGGTCAACAGGTCCCCGACCGCGCGATATGAAGTGGAGTTCATACGGGCAGAGCTACGGGCGAAGAGCTAGTTTACATTTAAACTATTATTATAAGTAAGAAAGATTTATATTTCTGTGTGTGTGTATGTTTGTAATGAATAAACTCAAAAACTACCGAACCGATTTTGACGAAATATTGTACGATGGTCGATTAGACCTTGGGGAAGGATTTATGCTACTATTTAACCGGATTCACAAAAAAAATACCAAAAATATTCTACTTCACGCGGACGAAGTCGCGGGCAAAAGCTAGTTTGGAATAAAAAGTGCATGTCAAAACTGTCGGCAAACCTTAAGAGGAAACACTACGGGCGAGAGAATTGAAAAATAGGTATTTGTAAAATCTATTGCTGTCGCGCAGTCCCGAACGCCTCCACCGCAGAGCGCGATAGAGACAACTGCATCTTGGACCTAAAATACCTGCTAAAAACACACAAAATCAACGTTTCGTAGTCCCCCGATTCCTTTTCCAAAACTAGACCGATTTAAATACTTTTTTCATTAAAAATTAAAGAAAGGCTTTAACCGTGTTCGTATGTTATGCTTTTTTTCTAAAATTTAGTCAAATTTGTTTTCTGGATGTTTGAGCACCGGAAAATCTTTGAGAATTTTTTAGGATTTTGGAGGCTCATATCTCTATTATTATTTAATTAATGAAAAAAAGGAAAACATAGAAACATGCTAAGAGTAGCCATAGATTTTTGTAATAAAAATTATTGCGTTTGTATGGAAAAACGGCCTTTGTGTTTCCTCTTAATAATGGTTTAATACTAACAGAATAGGTACCCACAATGATGATAGGTATACATACGTATGTGAAAATAGTTGGTCCCATTTACAACAAATTACTACTCTCTACTGCTGAACTCTCTGTACCTACATAATCTTAAATCGTAATTTTAATGAAAAAAGGCTACTATGCAAAATACCACTTAAAAAATAAATAAAAGGTATGGCTAAAATTATCCTAGGTTGCACTGTTATATATCTTTTGTAAACAATTAATTTTAAAAGAGGCTGACAGGAATTAACGAGTTTCTTGCGCTGATTCTTCTTTACACTTGTCTCTCAGCAGTGGAAGGTTTATATTGGGACGTGTAATAGCACCTCCAGAGGCTTAATTGCAGAAAATTTTAAATAGCATCGCTTCGCTCAACACTGGACTGTGGACACTTGTAATTGATTCCAAATCCCAACAGGCAGCGTGCTAAGTTTATCCTAACAATATTCCATTGTAGTGCAGTTTGGTATTGTTGTTCTACAGGAGTTACTGTGCAACAAATAATAAGAAAGTATTACTTAAATGCTGACATCACGTTTCCACCGGAAAGTGAGGACCATGAAGATGATTTCATTAATTTCATTGATCTAACTTTTGACGGTAGTGACATTTTCTGTATACATACCTATTTATATGTATGTATAGCACACGGCGGCACATCAGACTATCCATATTGACCTTGAGACCGCCTTTATGCCCCACGTAATAAAAGCTGTTATCACAGTTCAATTGTTTAACTTGATGTGCTGTCGAGTGTACATAATACGAGTAATATGCACTAGGTAGAGGACGCTGAGAAGTAACCTAATTTAGTTATACAGAGTGTTAGGTAAATTGTAAAGCGATCCGAAACCAGCCTATATTAACATATGTATCTATATAAATACTATGGTGAAGTCAATTTGATATCATCATTTTAAGCGAGCTATATGACAATTGATTTCTATTGTGTCTGGCTTTACCCACATACAAGGGGTTAATAGCGCACAAACTTCATAACATAACACATGTATAGGCACAGAAAGATGGTTAATTCCTACTATGACCTCGATGAGGTATGCGTGAATTACATTTAAAATTAAAATACAATTTAAAAATGAATTCTTCAAGCTTAGTCATAATCATTTTTCATGCATGTCAATTTAAAATTACAAATAAATGTATAAAAAAGTTGTGCGTGTACTAGTGTACACACGTAAGAAGTGAAACTTCTTTATGGCCTTATTTTTCGAAAAATGATCTACATGCAACTTTCCAGAAATTGGTTAAATTAGTTAAATTGGTTAAATTGGTTAAATTGGTTAAATTGGTTAAATTGGTTAAATTGGTTAAATTGGTTAAATTGGTTAAATAGGTTAAATTGGTTAAATTGGTTAAATTGGTTAAATTGGTTAAATTGGTTAAATTAGTTAAATATTATTTCACTTTACCTTTTTGCTATCGTCTGAACCAACCGTGGTAGGGGCAAGAAAAAGATGGCGCGTAACCGAAAAATGTGACGCTGTGACGCGCAACCGAAAACTTTTTCGTGACAGTCCGAAAACTTTTTCGTGACGGTAAATTTTTTCCTACGCCGATAAAGAAGTTTCACTTCAATAAATATTAAATAAAAAAAACATTTGTACAGCAGACAACAGCACGTCAACCTACCATAAAACGTCAAATTTTCTCAATTGATATTGATCTTTATTTGTTGGACTTAAAGTTGAAATTAAATTCAATGACCTTAAACTTATTTCTGTTACCGCAATAACAATAACTACTTTTTGGTACGGAACCCTTCGTGCGCGAGTCCGACTCGCACTTGGCCGATGTTATTTTATTATGGTATACACAACAGATTACATACATTCACGACGCTTTACACAATTACGACTATTCACTACATAGTATAAAACAAAGTCGCTTTCTCTGTCCCTATGTCCCTTTGTATGCTTAAATCTTTGAAACTACGCAACGGATTTTGATGCGGTTTTTTTTAATAGATAGAGTGATTCAAGAGGAAGGTTTATATGTATAATAACATCCATTAAATAGTGGAGAAGTACTGTTATTTTTGAGGTTTCTAATGTGATGTCGTAAATAATTACATTTTTTCCGCTTACATTGCAAACGCAGGCTGAACCCTACGAGTTTTAACAAAATAATGTACTAAGTATTGTACACATTGAAAAGGTCTACACAAAAGTCCGTGATGGTATATGTCTATCTCTTATGGATAACCCACAATAACTTTTTTTTGTCATTTACTTTTTACGACAAATAATGGCTAATTTTCGAAGCGATTTTAACCAATACAGCATTAATCCTTAACCAATTAAATACCTTGAATACATTGTTCATTTAATATAGATCTATATGGCCCTTTACACCGTATGATTTAAGTGAATATTTTCGAAGATCGTAGCGTTTGCGGCGGTACCGGCCGGCCGCCCGGTGCGGCAAGAGCGTGCCTATAAATAGCGCGTCTGAGGCCGCGGTTTTCCCTATAGCACTTTGAATTTAGCAGCGATCGGACGCGTTTATTATAAAAACGAGCTTTTCAGCGTGACAACGTATCAGTAATTATAAGTAAGTTACGATAAATAATTGTATGATAGTAGTTTTAAAATATAAATTATGAAAACTTTCATAATAGAGTGCACAATACTCACAGGATGTGGTACCGGAGAAGATGTATTGATTCCCCGAATCCCTCTGATACCATCGGACTTACCCTTCCAATTTAAACGTTTATAGTTTCCGGTAAAGACTTCTTTTGCAATGACCATTAATAAAAATGGCAGGGTCAAACCTTCAACGTTGCAGGCTTAGATTTGAGCGTTGACTGTTTTTCACATGGACAACTGTATGTCGCTCTTTCAAGAGTGACCTCCAGAGAAAACATGTTTGTATTGTCTAATGACAAGAAAGCTGTGAACGTTGTTTATAAAGACATTCTGTAATATGTTATAAAAATAAAATAAATAGTTAAAAATGTAAAAAGTAAATAAGTAAAAATGTAGTGTATGAATTTAGATATTCCAAAGATAGCAGGAAATCTTCATGGTATAGGGAAAGGGGGATTGTTTTACTCCAAATTTAACGCGTGCGGGCCACGGGCAGTAATGAATAAATCAAAACTACTGGATCGATTTTAATCACATAGGCTATATATTTTATACCCGTGCGAAGCCGGGGCGGGTCGCTAGTTATACACTAGAATGTAACCCAAAAAACGTGTACACACAGCATGACAATTAAACACGTAAACAAATCGTTAGTAAAAGCAAATCTAATCAAAGTGGTTTAACTAAAAATGAGAAGTACATAGCAGTTTTGTAAAAAATAACAGAAGTAGGAATTTTGCGTGATTTCTAAAACTATATAAAATAAAAAGAAACTTAAAATATAGGTAAGCATTCGTTTGGAGGCAAGCTAATTGAGGATCTTTTTGATCAAGAATTTGAATAAGTTATGCTTTCTAATGAATATATCCAAACTGTTGTGATCTTGCAACAAGTCATTGTCACTATCCATAAATGAAAAGACAGTGTGTAAAGAGTGAACATAGTCATAAAAAGATCAATTCCTTGCCTTACCTTGGATTTTTATCATTGGAAATTTGGAACTATCGTGCAAAGGCGGGACTGACAGCTAGTTAAATTACTTAAAACCGGCCAAGTGCGAGTCGGATTCGCGCACGAAGGGTTCCGTATTAAAAAGCCCAAAAAAATTGGTTTGCTGTATGGGAGCACCCCTTAAATATTTATTTTATTTTGTTTTTATTTTTTGTTGTTATTGCGGCAACAGAAATACATAATTTGTGAAAATTTCAACTGTCTAGCTATCGCGGCTCTTGAGATACAGCCTGGTGACAGGCAGACGGACGGACGGACAGACGGACAGACAGCGAAGTCTTAGTAATAGGGTCCCGTTTTTACCTTTTGGGTACGGAACCCTAAAAAGCATTAACATGACACTTTAGAAAGAGGGACTTTGCGTAGATCACACGTCTGTTCTTTAGGAGACCATTAAAAAATTCATCAAAACGATTGAAACTTGTTTTATGTCAGAACGAACCAGTCTAAACTCCAAAGCTTTCCATAACCATCTCCTGGCTCCATATTTTTTTTTTATATACTTACAAAGTTTAAGATTGACACGACAATGAGCCAGTTGCTCATTGTCGTTAGTAACAAAATAATCTCATTCATCTATTCAGGTTGCACCAAGTAAAAATTACTCATTCCAATAAGAAAGGCCTTAAAGTTGATCCTTCTGGGACTCCAATTAATTCAAAACAAACAATTTTTTACACACTTTGTTCAACTTATCTTTATTTACTAAATCTTCATATGCACAGTGTATTTTTCTAGTATGTTCTAGATAAATCTAATATTAACAACTATGAATACATTTTAATCTACTTTTCCGTTTTAATTATCATCAAAGGCCTGTGAAATTTCAAGTTAAGTTAGTTAACTATTCTAACTATGTAAAAATTATCACAGATTTAACTTTTGACTCTAAATATCTTTTACATACCTATATTTATTTTTACTCCTTATTGTTAAAGGTCATTTTTCCTTTATTGGACTTTTTTTTTACAACATCGCTAAAATTAGCTCTCTCGCGATATTGATTAAATCCTATTGCTTTATAAATATTCGATTTTAATACTACTTCCTCACTGCTATAACTTGAAAATGAACGTAACTTGTTTTTGTTTTTTTTTATATTCATTGCTCGTCTTTCTGGAATAAAATATAATTTATCATGCCTCATTGCGTCGTAAAGGTTAATTTTCAGTGCATTTTCTTCATCACTGTAACTATTATATTCCTTTAAAATATTTAATTTTGGAACATTATTAATTTTAACAGCAAAATCTTGTACGTTCTTAAAATTTTGAGAGGAACGATGAATCGGAAATGCAAAATTCTTATTAATCCCACTACGCATTTCTAAATTGGTATTGATCGCTCGTGGTTTTATCTGCTCTACCGGGTAATGAAACCACTGGTTTGTTATTTTATTATTTCTAAATCTAGCTTTGTTTAAGGGAGTTATAAATCCAAATTTTGGAGTGGTCGCAATATTAAATATTGTGTCTTTAGTAATTTTTTTTTCAATGCTTTGTTTGTAATCACTGTAATCATCACTGGGATCTACTTTTATGTTTTCTTCATTGTCATTGCTTCTAGCTTTAAGATGAGCCTTCTTTAACATGTAGTGATTCAGTAAACGTTCATAGTAGTGTTCTATGCCTTTGATTGTTTTAGATATTTTGCTTCTTTTCTTATTTTTGGAATAACGACTCTTCTTCCCGTGCGGATTATGAGTCTTTTTTTTATGCTTACTGTCAGATTTACTTCTTTTTAAATGCCTTAAGTAACTCTTGTATATTCTAGGATGTCTTTGTCGCAAATGTTCAATTTCTTTTTTACGTAAACGCAATGTTTTTTTGGATTTGTGACTTTTTTCTTTTTTACTTTTGTGTTGTTCTTTCAATTTATAACTCTTTTTCGAGGACTCGGTGGTAGTTGTTTCTTAAAAATTTAACACATAGATTTATAATGAAATTCATAGCAATATTGAGAATACATACCATTTGTTTTTAGTCTCTTTATAATCTCGAAAAATATGGGTTTAAGATTAGGGAACTTACGAAATTTATGTAAAAGAGCAAAGCAATATTTATTAGAATACGGGACTGAAAGATTACTGATGCATGAAAGATGACGAAGCCTTCCACTAGGAGTGGTGGCAATTGATTACCTACTATCTTAGAGATGGAATCATAGTAGGTAAATAAATGACCCAAAATCATTATTTCCGTCATTCTATCAGGATGGGTTATGTCCAGCAGTGGACTCTAGATAATGAATCTTGAATGAATGAATGAGATGCGCGACGCGTAAAAAAAGTGTTGCTAGGCGGCCGCATCAAAAATTTTAGATCTTTGGCGGACATTTTCTAAGTGCTTTATCTTGAAATTTTTGTACTGGGCTATACCAAAAAAAAAATATTTTAAAATTTGGAAGGTGGTTAAAATTTCATCCTGTATAATTATATTTCTGTCTAGCTCAAAATTCTGTAAAAAAAAAACATGTTCAAAGTTCAGTACTACATCATAACTACATTATACCTTTTTCTAAAATTTTATTTGTGATATTTGTCTCCATTTTATCGTCAAATAGAGTTTTATTAGTAATCGTTCTTGTAGTAATTGTTCTGGCAGTTGTTGACACATTATTAACGGCTTTTGCTTTTAAAACTTGATTGGCGATAATATCTTTCAGTTTATCAATTTTGTCATTACTAGAGATTACTTTTGCAATAGTATTATTTCGTATAATTTTTCTAATATTTTTCGTGGTAAATATTACTTTATTTACTGTGGTTTCCGGCAACGGTTCCAAGAAGTGAGAAGATTTAATAATATCTGACTTAAGCTTAGTTTCTTCTGTCACTTTTATATTTTTCATTTGTAATTTACTTGTCATACCAATTTCAATCCTATGAACATTACTCATATTGTTTTGTTGTCTGTATTTTTTGTGTGCTTTAGAATAAGTCCTTTCTATGTTATTTGTGTGTTTTATTATAGTTTTACTAGTAAATCGGTTGAGTTTTATATTATCCATAGATACTGTACTTCTTCTTGCAAGCTTTAAGGTTGGAACTCTTTTAAATGGTTTACTTGTATTTAGTTTGTTACTTTTGCTTTTATCATTGGCCACTAATTTATGTCTTTTCCATTCATTTTCATGTCCTTTACTAGCCTTGAAACGGGTGAAATGAAATTTTGAGTTCTTGCCAAAGTTGTTTCCGTGTCTTCTCGCAATGGCACCCTCGGGAGCCTTCATGTGGTTTTCTATGACTTTGTTTAGGGAATCGAATAGGATCTGTCTCTTTGAAGTCCCTGACAACCTCCTCACCGGCTCGTAGAGTACTTTAGACAACTTTCTGTGAAGTTGGAAGCTGAAATTATAATGAAAATGCTGTATTAGAACTGTTTTTCAAAGCAATGAAATTGTTGGTGATAATTAAAATACAATTTCTCTAGTAAAAAGTAGTCGCCCGGTCAAGATTAGGCTGTGGGTTGAAGCCAGTCGAAATTTTATTCAAGTAATTGAATTTACGTAGTTACTGATACCTGCAGTTCTGATTTAAATAGATCAGAATGGTGACATAATTGCAAAGAAGAATCTATATTAATAGGAAGACAGTCCGTCCGATACAAAAGACACCTTAAACTTTCCTCGATTGAATAGTTGCTATTGATTTGGTCAACTTCATAACCCGGCTAAATAATGTCAACATACAAATAGTATGGATATTTATGTCAGGTTGTAACTATTCGATTGATATGGTTTACTTGGGACACTTTTTTGACTGTGATTGTAAATGTACTTTTCAAAATTACATTAATGCAAAGAACACATCAAAATTACCAGTCAAGCTCCCCGTCAGGGTAAACCTCAATATCTTCAACAACTTTGAGGAGGTCCAATCCCTCGTGATCCTCATACAAGGAGTCTATGTAGTCGATCACCGAGTTAATGTCCAGGGTCACTCCCTCGCGCCGGTTCACCATCGCATAGTGGAGCATGGCTGCTGCACCTTTAAAATACTTACTTAATTACTTGTATTACTTCTTCTATGGTGAAGTGAAAAAAGCACGTAATAGAAAGAAAACTAGCAATTGTTCCCTTTCCACTTACTTTGCGCAGCGTCAACGGCAAAAGTGTCCATGTGGCTCGCGAAGCTCTTCAAACTCCCCCCAAAAGGCTCCCCGAAGTAGACCAGGAGATGCTCTTGTTCAAACCTGCGTGAGAAATATTTACTAAGTAGTGTTTTCTTGAGTTTAAAAATGCGCTGCTTCTTCTCGGCGCTAGCCCACATTTGTAGGTTTAAATATTGGGACGTGTAAGAGCGCCTCCAGGGGCCTATTTGCAGAAATAAAACTGATTTTTTACTGATTCAGGCCAAGTGTGACACTAATAACTATGTTCACTGATTTGAGCTCACATTCATTTTACACCCTGCGTGTTACATGTAGACATAGGCAAATAAGCGTCATAACTATACAGGGTGAAATTTTAACCACCTTCAAAATTTTAATATATCATCTACATCTACGAGACAAAAAACAAATGACGTATTTTTTCTTTTGGTATAGCCCAGTACAAAAATGTCAAGATAAAGCACTTAGAAAATGTCTGTTAAAAATCTAAAATTTTTGATACGGCCGCCTAGAAACACTTTTTTTACGCGTTGCGCATCTTATTGATTAATTATGATACTATTCATAAGTTTTTGATTTTCCCTTTATACCTTAACAGGTCTAGGACCGTAAAAATTGAAAACTATATCGCGAAAAATATTTTCGGGTGACAACTTGATTTACATTTTTTACTTCATAAATAGGCTCTAAATGCGATACTGAACGCCTATAAAAATTTTGGAAAGTGGTTAAAATTTCATCCTGTATAGGTACAGGTAATTTGAATTAAAAAAAAACCATTGCCTCTAATTTTAAATAATTTTAAACGTGATCGGTAATCCGTGAATATATTTTTCGTTTCTTCTTCTAGTGCCACGTGGTGCTGGATAAAAATAGCACTCCGGGAGGGCCGGCAGAAGTGAAAACTTTTTTTTTGGTAAACCTACACCGCAAATGGGCTTATAGTGGTGTAATATAGGTTAATGCTGTAAAGTTTAAACATATTACAAATATTACATCTATTATGTGTAAATACAGACTCCATCGAAACCTAATCTTATTATTAAAATTGTATTTATTACTATTATTATTACTATTATTATTAAACGTTTTTCTACGTTTTATAGTGCTCAGCTTATAGCTGCTAAAGCCAAGTAAGAGTTGTTCATCTAGTATATTTATTCATCTAGTATATTTATTCATCTAGTATATTTATAAAGTACTTACTCATTTCCATTCACTACTTCATCATCACTTTTTTCATTAATCGATGCACTTTGTTCAATTTCCATAATTTAAACAATTCACATATACGAGTACACAACAATGTGGTTACATACAAGCCATCAGCTGTTACCATCCTTGGATTCGCGTGGCACGCTGTACATAAACACAGACGGACATTCGCGCAAGCGCCCTGTGCCGCCTAAGCGGAGCAGCACACTCAGGCACGGTAGAAAGAGTGGGAGATACTAGTTCCTCTCCCTTCCCCTCGATCTTACGCTTTTTCGATCAGCATCACGTGACCCTGACGCGAGTTTGGAAGTTTTTACCCATCCAACAAAAAGTGCTCAGCGCCGCTAAAGAAGTTTTCACTTCAATTATAGCTTGGAGAACCTCCCTGTCTTTTCCTATGTATGTCGTAAGAGGCAACTAAAGGAGTACTTTGGGGTGGTGGGATCTACCTCCTAGTGGTCCACCCTGGGCAACGGCATATTTGGTTTTTCTAACCAATGATGACGGCTAACAGATCCCTCTGCGGTGGTAGGCTTCGTAAGAGGCTGCCTGGATACTACCACCCTCCTGCCGGAGTCCAGCGCCAAACAGTTTTTCTATGTTCAGCTGGTGAGGGAGAGAACCAGTACTTCTGGGTAAGCTCGCCCCATCTTAGGCTTCTTCTTAACCGTATAGTTAAGTATGTAGTCAAGAGCAAACCCATTTTTTATATAAAAAAAACAGAATCATTCATAAAATAGCACAAATAATTAAGGTAACTCATGCACACTTACAAATCCGCACATTGTATACACACACATATAGTCTGACTCCTTTTGCAACATACACACAGTCTGGGAGGGGATCCTGGAGTCCTGAAATACAGGAATATCCTAGGCTAGACTCCAGTCCTCCTAAATATTATGATCCTTTTTTACTTTACTTTTGTTATTTATCTTTATTGTAATGTAATAGTCTGGTGGAAAACAATCAATATTTTTATTATATGAGCTGTGTTGATGATTAGTTTCTGTTTTATTACGTGACTTTAGGAGTATCACCTAAAATCTTCTTGAGGACTGCAACAATAGACTACGGAATAATAAAACGGTACGAAGGAATTCAATACTCCACGAAAACGTAATCGCGGGCAATAGCTAGGTAAATTATAGTAGAGGTAAGTACACTTACAAAATGGTGGCTTCTCGTTGTGCTTGCTTCATCAAGCGAAGGAGGGCGTCAGGTTTCTTCTTGGCCATGATCTCGAAGAATCTTATGAGGAACATAGAGAAGTAGCCGACTTTGAGCTCTTCCATGTCTTTTAGTACTGCCTTGACATAAGGGCTGAGTCGTTCTATGGAATAACAAAACCTAATGTTATAGCAAGAAGTCGGTTATTCACGTAGGACTTTCATCGAAACGTTAATATAATATGGATCTTACAGAGATCAATCATGTACAATCCCGTGTTGCTAACTAAATAACAAATTAAATAATAATATAAACCGGGCAGTACCCGTAAATTGTGACAAAGTAAAAAACTTTTTAATAAATCGTTAATACCAGGTCTGAGTGAGGCTAGCTTTATTCTTTCGCTGTATAAAATCACTATAATTACATAAATAACTCTACCCAATTCCAACCTGGTTATAAGTGACATAATGAAAAAAAAACCTGTCTGCGAAAAATCAATTTAACTATTAAGCGAACTTAAAAGATCCAAAATATGCAATTTAGTTTTGGTATTTTTTTAAATTAGCTTTTATTGCCTGACTTGGGAATCAAACCCAGGACCTCGAGATCTTGGTCCGGTACTTAAGTGACCAACGGGGCGTTAAGTAAATGGTAGATTAATATGGAAACAACTGAATCAGTAGTGTAGTGTAGTAGTGCTTACCAGTAGAAGGCCTGTCGAAATAAACTGGTCTGTTTGCTCTATTTGGTCCTTTTCCTGGTTCGAAAGTGGTGGTAGTTCTTTCTACTACTTCTATATAAGTAGTAGCAGTAGGAGATTCAACTCCAAATACAATATCTTCATACCCCTTAGGCACTTCCCCTTCATTAAGTTTTTCTATTAAAACATCAGCTATTGCATCGCCCTCGATTTTAGGCTGAGGACCTTGTCTGCCACGTTTGGTTTCATTTGCATTAGTAGTAGGATCTTGTGTGTTATCTGCTGTAGCATTTGTACTATATGAAGGACCTTTAACGTCATTATTGTTTGGTTGCTGTACGTTATGGCTTGTGGGTTCAGGTAGTTTTGTGTGGTGTAGTAAACCCTGTTCATGTTGTCCTAAATTGTTTGTGTCATAGTTAGGTCCTGGGTAGGGTGAGTTATAGGATGGAAACTGCCTATTTTGTCCTAGCCTTGGTGTGCTATAGAAAGGTCTTGGTCTATTATAATCTGGATATTGGGACTCATACAAAGGACGGTTTTGGTTAAATGGTGGACCGTTTTGGCTATGAAAAGGTTGTCGGTTATGATTTAAACCTTTTGGATTGTAAAAAGGTCCTTGATTATCAAATCCTGGATTCTGTGTCATATAGAAAGGACCGTGTTCATTTGGTTCTAAATTTTTAGTACCGTAAAAAGGAGGCCTGTCATAATCTGGATTTCGAAAGTTATAAAAGGGACGTTGTTGGGTAAATGATGGACCTTTTGTTCTATAGAAAGGACGTGAATGGTATCTGGAATTTTCCGTATAAGAAAAAGGACCTTGTCTACTGTATCCTGATTGAATATTGTTACTTCCTTTTGCACCTCCAAACAGAATATGTTTTGGAGGGTAGTAATTCGAAGGGACATTCGGATTAGAATAAGAATAACTTACTGTTTGAGGAATAAAACTTGTCTTTCTGGTCACAGGATCAGGTATTTCTATCCTATAGATACCATCTTTGACTACATTTGGAAGTATTTTACTCTGATCTGGGGTTAATATTATTTTTGTGTCTTGGGCTTGGTTTTTAATTTTTTGAGATATATCATCGGTATTAACTACTTTGATAACTACAGGTTCGTTTTTGGGATTTTGCCGTTGAGCTAAATGTTTATTTGAGTCTGCATTGTCTTTAGGATTAATTACGACATAATCAAACTCGTTTAAATCTAAGTCATTACTGATAAATATGTTTTTATTAATAGAACCCCGAACGTCAGAATCGTTTTCATTTTTCTTAACAAGAAGATTAGTTTGATTTGCCATTATGGAAAATTGACCATTATCGTCCTTAGTTAGTACTGGCAAGTATCTACCTTTATTTTCATCAACGAATTTTGTGAATTGTTGGTTGATTTGAGACGTTTTCTCTGATCTGACAATTGTTTTAGTTGTTTGGATTTGATTAACAAAATCTTCAGTTACATTTCTAAGATTTTTTTTTGTTGATTTAGTTTTGTTAAGTTTTCTGATATCAACTATTGTTGTTGGAAGGTTGCTTACTTTCGTTGTTGGATTAGTAAAGGCGTTTTTTACATTTGTTTTTGGAGTTTTTTTTGTTTCTTTACCAGGATCAGGATAATTATTGGTCCACCATATTTCTTTATAGTTATAATGTAAGGGTTCAGAAATGTCATCATAGCCCCACCCGTCTATATCAATTTTCGGAAGATTTCTCCTTTCCTTTCTTAAGTTTTTCCTAACATTTCTCAGTTTTTGATTGAAATTAGTATAATAATGGGTTTTTCGTGTAAAAAGAAGAGAGTGCTTTGGTTTTAAATTGTTATAGGAAACTGAAAATTACTTTAAGATTATTTTCCTTTTAATTGTCTATTGAACATTTATCACTAATTTGTTTAACAATACATTTTTGCTAAGTAAATTATTACCTTGATTTGTTATCAAAATGTTATTTAAAATAAGTGCGAACAACACGATCCACATTTTATAGAACGTCAAATTTTATTGGCTTTTTATGTTACCAATAAAATATGTTTTTATTACCTCTGCTTGTTTGACTATTAAAATAACTAAGTACATAATATTTATGACTTGCACCACTCGTGCCTTGGGCATGATCATCGCGCTTGGCAGACAGGTTGGCCATTGCCTTATGGTCAATAGTTTACAGGAAACGCTTCTTGTTATCTTCTTTTAGCCTACCGCTAAAAGCTACTGCTTTAAGCTACTAAATATCCGCTATTTTCTCGCTTAAGGAACGTTACTATAAATATACATTTTCTGTAAAAAAAATTGGTTGCCTGTAAAGTCGGTATACGGGCGAAAGTTTTACGTGACAACGACTTTGAGTGGTAAAATAATTTTAATGTGAATATTCATTCGTATAGTAGGAAGAAGGATGAAATAATAGTAACAATTTAAAACATTTATTTATACAAAGAATTATATTTAAAACATTAATTTATACAAAGAATCTCGCACTGAATTTCATATTAACAAAATTTTATTGAACTGGATTTTATAGAAGCGCAAGACATGAACCGGTGTGTATGCCTATCTCTCTCACTCTCTCTCTCTCGCTCTGTCTCTCTCGCTCTTAGGCGGGCTAACTGTGCTCGAGTGGAAGGGACGCGTGCCTTTCACTTTTTATGTCTGTCTCTCTCGCTCTTAGGCGGGCTAACCATGCCCGAGTGGAAGGGACGCGTGCCTCTTACTCGCTCTCATTGTGAGCGGAGCGTAACGCAGTTTCTTGAAGTGTCACCCGGCAAACCAATTTATAAGACGGCAGCCTTCTCTTTATTTCCATCATTAAAAATAACCTCAGAAAATATTGATTATTGGTTCAGCTATTCATTTTAAAACACACTGTGACGCGCATGAACGTAGCTAGTAGTAGTAGTAGTGTAAGGTTCATTTACCTATGATCCGACCAAAACAAATTAAAACGTCATCATCAGCCTATCGCATTGGACTGCTGGACATAGCCCTCTCCAGTTGCACGCCACTAAGGTCGATACTCGGCTTCTCGCATCCAGATCTTGCCAGCCGTCTTGCGCAAATTATCCCTCCACCTGGCCTATCTAAATAATACGTCAGTGCGCGTCAAAGCCTGTTTCAAATAAATAGTTTGATAAATATTTTATTATAAAAATATTAAATAATAAACAAGCAATATTTAACGTGATTTAATTCGATATTTCAATATAAAAGTTATATTCAGTTTACTTAAAAATTCAATGAATTGTCATCTGCTTGAAAAATTTTGTAATTTTGTACACAAAGTAACTAACATGCATTCCTAAACGTTTAACTTTTCTTTCAAAATGGCTTCTTCGTCGCTGTAACTCGACATTTCATTCACTGCCTTGAATTTTTCAATCCTTATCTTTTTACCTTTTAAATCATCATCATCTTTATCGTTCGCTCTTAGCATTGTTTCGTGCGGCGTGTCAAACTTTTGAAAACCTAATGTTTTGTAAATATTTGATTTTAAAATGACTTCCTCACTGCTGTAGCTGGAGAATTTATTGATTCCTTTCTTGAATTTGTTTTTTATGGGGTAATATCTTCTTATTGGTTTTAAATAGTCTTTACCGTGTCTTAAAGAGTCGGAAATTTTAAATTTTATAATATCTTCTTCATCACTGTAACTAGTCAGATCTGTAATTTTATTCTTAACTGTCGCGCCTTTGAGTGTATCAGTAAGTTTTGTGGAAATATATCTTTCACTCGATTCAGAAATATCTTTGTCAGGAAATGTTTTGTTTTTATTATTGTTATGTTTATTAACATTATTTCTTGCTTCGTGGTTTGTTACCACCGTAACGGGTTTTGTGACCGTATTATTTTTAAAATATATTTCAACTGTGTTATTTGATATTTTATTTGTCTTACAAAAAGGAACTCGATTTTTTGTGGTAACTTTATTTGCATTGAGTTTTGAATATTTTTTTTGTGATTCTGTGAAAATTGAGTTATTTTTCGGAAGATTCAGTGCATATGATTTTGAAATTTTCGATTTTGATGTAGGTTTTCTATTTCCTACATTCACAGCTATACCTTTAGGGTACACTTTATTTATTTCACTATTATTTGTATCGGAATCAGAATAATATGAGGTTTTATCATTGATATTAAAGTCTTCAAAGTCAGTTTCAGATATATTATAAACATTGTTGTCTTTTAACTTTTCTTGTTTGATTTTTGAAAGTTTCTCGTTATCATTGAATTTGATAAACGATTTATATTTTCCGTTTTTGGATTCTTTTAACTTTAGCCTCTTCTTATGATTTTTATGAACTTTATATCTTAATTTCATGTACTTATCGTAAATTTTTGGATGCTTCTGTTTGAAGTTTTTTTCTGTGTGTTGTTTTGGCCGAGTTGTAGAATATTTTGAAGTCAATCGAAGACGTGCAACTGGAAAAAATGAAAATTCGTCAGTTAAAAATATTGATATGAAATGCAGAAGTTTTAATCTTTCAACTACTCTGCGTCTGAGGAATTACCGGATTGTTTCCTATTCTTAATAGCTCCTTTTAAAGTATTACGTTTCATATATTTAATTTCATTGTCTTTCGTTTTCGTTAGTGTTGTTTTCTTATTGACATATTCATGCTTAGCTTTTTCATCAGCAATGCAGCCTTTACCAAAGCAATCAATAATCTCTTTGTGGCTTTGCTTTGCTCGTTTATTTTCATAGACTCTAACTGTGGTTTTATTTTTATCATCTCTACCAACAACTTCGTATCTCGTCTTATTATTGAATCTTCTTCGAATATGCTTCGTATAGTTGACATTCTCAAATTCTGTATCAGTG
Source organism: Anania crocealis (assembly GCA_949315895.1). Classification (NCBI taxonomy): domain Eukaryota; kingdom Metazoa; phylum Arthropoda; class Insecta; order Lepidoptera; family Crambidae; genus Anania; species Anania crocealis. Next base: position 1,754,125 of record OX438876.1, read on the forward strand.
TGGGTGGGTAAGTGAGTGTTAAATTTGCGCAAGTAATCGTTTATCGAATCTATTAGGATTTGTCTTTTGATAGACCCTGATAATCTTCTGTAAGGTGCAAAAACAGCGGTTGACATTGCTCTTAATACTTCGAAAGAGTTTTGCGTGGTGTTAGGATAGTTGTTGATTAGTTCTACGACTTTAAACAGTTCTAGTCCTTCGTTTTCTTCGAATAAATTGTCTATGTAATCAATGATAGAGTTAAGTTCTTTAGTCATGTATTCTTGTCTATGGAGCATAGCTTGGTGTAAGATCATGGCTTGGTCTGAAAGTGAAATTACTTTTTTAGATATAAAATGTTTCTAATCGGCGATGATGGTAAAAAGAACTGACGGTACACATATGCCTTGAATAAGTCAGATTTTAGTGTGGGAGGCTACCTGTGTCGAGCGAGACACTGGCGACCTCGAATCTTTCCAAAATGTGCCATTAATACACTAGATATTAACGAAAGTTAAACTGTCGTCAGTGCTGACCCAAGAGCTGGCAGCCACCTTGCATCTTTTTTTTATTTTTAATATTTATTATCAAAGCACTTATATTTATTTCATGTTTCTCCCATCTGCCAAACTGCGTAGCAGTTTGTCGGCAGTAGTTCTTGACTTAAGAATCTTATTTACTAACGGCCGGTCCCAATAATCTATCTATCTTCAGTTTTGGCATATCGGAGATAGAAAACATCTTCTGTCCCTAATTTTGCCGTCCAGAGAAACAAAGACAAAAGTTGTTTTCTATCTCCGATATGCCAAAACTAAAGATAGATAGGTTATTGGGACCGGCCGTAAGTAGGTATAGCAATATTATGATACCTTATTGGATACATTGCAACCAAGACTTGTTACATTTGTTCATGTTGTATTTATTTATTTATTTATTTATTTATTTATTTATTAAGGATAACAACAGCACATAAGTAAATGGAAGATTACAAAAAAGTTGTACATAATTTAAGGCCAATTACAGTCACCCATTTAAAGATTATATAAAAAAGCTATGAGCAAAAGGTAGACTCCCACTGTACACCTACTTTCTCCTTGTATTATAATTTTAATCAATTGCCCCGTCTATTGCCAAACTCTGAGTGACTGACTGTGACTGAGCATCGCTATCCAGCGAGGTAATGCTGCCAGTATCTCAGGCACTTTACTTTTGGGGTGGTGGGATCTATCTCCTAGTGGTCCACCCTGGGCAATGGCATCTTTGGTTTTCTAACCAATGATGACGGCTAACAGATCCCTCTGCGGTGGCAGGCTTCGTAAGAGGCCAGTACCTCTGGCTAAGCTCGCTCCTTCTTAGGCTACGTTTTAACCGTTTAAAAAGTTTGTAGTCAAGAGCAAGCCAATAGTTTATATGAAAAAAAAAACATGATTCCAGGTCTCACAGCTTCCTCGCACAGCAACTGAGCATCGCAATCTAAGGAGGTATGATAGCAATGTTTAGGGATCTTACCACAAGGACCATTTAACAATACAAATTCTTAGAAAATATAGGTACTTATACTTTGTAAATTTTCTGCTAATTGCCAGAACTTACGTTTTACATAATCAGGTGGTAATGTCTGAAAATGTGTTGCGAATGTTTCCAGCGAGCTTAAGAACGGTTGTCCGAAGCTTAGGATGTATTTATCTTGGTTGAATCTGAAATAGGAACACATATCAGAACTTCTAGATTTCCAATTATTATTCATCATCATATCAGCCAAACGACGCCCACTGCTGGACATAGGCCTCCCCCAAGGATCTCCACAACGATCGGTCCTGTGCTGTACGCATTATTATTATTATTTGAATAGAATTAGAAGACTCGTAGCCGAGTCTTCACATCGTCACTTTTGATTTGTATTTCAAAGATTTCAATTGTTTTTGATTTGCAAAGTCTGAGTGTTAATAATATTTTTTACTGGCAGCATTTGGGGCACCATACCCAGTGTTGTCGACGAATTTTGTTCAAGGCCAAAGTACGTTGTGAGTCAGCGTTGTTCCATCACGATTAGTACCTCCAAAATTCTTGTTAAAGTAAGTAAAGCCTTGAATAAATTCATCGACACACGAACTGTCTGGGTAGCTTAATAATTAGTTATAGCAGTTGCCTGGTAGCCGGAAGATTGTGGTTACGAGTCCCAGTCTTTTATTAAAATTATAGAATTAGAATAGAATTCGAATTTTTTGTTAACATTATAATAACTAGTTTCATACAAAATAGTCAGTGTAACTTACAAAACAAGATACTCCCTTTCAAGCGACAACCCCAGAAGCCGCACGTCTTTGTCTGGCTTCTCTGAGATTGCGCGCGTGCAGCCACGCACGAACACGGAGAAGTAGCCTGTCCGGGGTAGACTCAACTGACGCTTGAGGTCTTCCGTTAGCTCAGATGGACGAGCTGCAAGAAATTATCGCTCGACAAGTTCAACATCGGGTACTCAATAAGTCCTTAACCAATGCGTGTGGCCAGTGATGACTTATGGAACTGAAAAGTGGTCGCTTATTAATATGGGTCTCTTGAAAAACAGTGCGTGTTGCCTCACTGGCATGGAACTAAAACGTATTCTCATAAAAAGTGATCCTTTTTAGGTTGCATAGCAGAGAAGAGAGCAATAGTATTTTCCTGTGAGATATATTTAGAAATGATAAAATCCGTAGGAGAACTAAGTTATCTGATATTGCTTGAAGAATTGCGGAGCTAAAGTGACAGTGGGACATAGTGAGAAGGACCGTTGGGGCGGAATGGTTCTAAAATGGCGACCAAGGATCAGACGACGATCTGAGAGTAGGCTCCCACGAGGTGAACGAACGACTTGGTGAATGTCACGGGAAGCCGGTGAATGCGGGTGGCATGGGACCGAACGTTTCTGAGATCCTTAGGAGAGGTTTATGTCCAGCGTCATTTGAATGAGATGATGATGACGATGAAGTAAAAAAAATTGGGGACACCTATGTTCTATTTGGCGAAGTCAGCTTAGTTCATTCCGTAAAAAGTTGTGAGATCCATGTACCTACTTAATGTTGGTTAATTTATTTAATCTAACAACAACCTCTTGGCGTCATCAATCAACAATGGCTTGGCGATCGCATGAAAACACAATGTGTATATTGTGTATCTCACTTGAAAGTGTTGAAAGGAATGTTATTTTCGAATTAACGTAGTTATAACTTTTTTGTTGCATTTTTACACTTAACACTTACGGGATTTAATGCAACGAATCCGCGATAGTAGAACATTTATTGAATTCAGGCGTTAATCACTGGATGGAATTACATGATCCTAAAATCCTCTCAACCGATCGTCATTACTACTCAAGATTAATACGTGAAGCTATTGAAATTAAGAGACATAAGAATTTCAATAGAGAAGATGGATTTTTATTTGTCATCATCATGAAACCCAGTGTTAACGAAGTGTAAATTGTGTGCTATGCCGTTAGTGAGAAACCCGGACACTGTTAGTGTGGTTTGTCGAGCTGACTGTACGAGTGACACAATTGTTAAAGAAGTGTGGGTAGAAGAAAACATTTCGTCTCAACCGCCCTAACTTCTCGTCTTTTGTCTTTAGTCAATTATCCGATTGTGATGTTGAGAAGAACGTACTAAGCGTCACCTCAAATGCAGTAGGCAGTGATAACATCAGTCGTAGAATGATTATTCCGTTACTCGACATCCTTGCTCCCATTATCACGCGAATTTTCAACTACTCCTTAAGCACTTACACCTTTCCTGCAGCGTGGAAGGATTCTCATTTAATTCCTCTTCCTAAGAAACTGAATCCTTCTTCTTATACGGATTATCGACCTATTTCAATTCTTCCCTTTTTGTCCAAGGTGTTGGAGCGTATTGTGCACCAGCAGCTCAGCCATCATATAAACCAGTGTCATCTCCTTAACTCTTTACAATCTGGCTTTCGTCCAGGGCACAGCACAACTACAGCTCTCGTAAAGATTACTGACGATATCTGCCATGCTATGGACAATAGGCATCTCACGGTCTTGACGCTGCTGGATTTCAGTAATGCTTTTAGCACCGTGGACTTTGACATCTTGATTGGCTTACTGCGTTCTCTCAACATATCTCCAACGGTAATTGACTGGTTCTATAGTTATCTGCATGGGCGTCGACAGCGCATCATTTCTGAGGATTCTTTCTCGTCATGGTGTGACGTCGAAGCTGGTGTACCGCAGGGTGGCGTCTTGTCTCCTCTCCTTTTTGCTATTTTCATAAATTCTATTACTCTTGATCTAACTTCTTCCTACCATCTCTATGCAGACGATCTCCAACTGTACTGTCAGGGTAACCTTGATGATCTACCAAAAGTTATCTCCACAGTAAACTCTGACATACGTCGCATTTCGGAGTGGAGTAAATCATTTGGGCTTAAAGTTAATCCTACAAAAACGCAAGTGATGATTGTTGGTAGCCCCCGGCTGATCTCAAAGATTAATTAGGATTCACTACCCTCAATTGTATTAGACGATGTCCAAATTCCATATAGTAAACATGTAAGGAACTTGGGAGTTCTGTTGGATAGTTCAATGTCATGGGACAAACATATCAGTGAAGTGAGCAGGAGGATGTTTGCATCAGCTAGTTGTCTGAATAGATTACGTAACTTTCTACCTATACCCACCAAAATTGCTCTGGTTCAGGCTTTACTTCTGCCAATTCTAGATTATGCTGATTGCTGCTATCTCGATCTCAATGAAAAATCCCTCGATAAGCTTGAGCGCCTTCAAAATTTCTGTATACGTATTATCTTTGGCTTACGGAAGTATGATCACGTTTCCATGTTTCGAGCTCAGCTTAACTGGCTCCCTATTCGTCTCCGTCGTGATCTGCATGTTCTTTCATTACTATACTCTGTATTATTTAACCCGCGGACTCCTTGCTATCTCAAAGAACGTTTTAAATTCTTGCAGCCGACCAGTGGTCCAGATAATTTGCGCTCGGGTCGTAAACTATTACTATCTTTCCCTTCCCATTCTTCACAGTTCTACTCACAATCCTTCACTGTTCAGTCTGTCCGCTTATGGAATTCTTTACCATTAACTATTAGACAATCCGAGTCACTTCCTATTTTCAAGACCAGGGTCAAAACACTTTTCCTGTCGCGATCGCAGCATTAGGTTAACTATGTCGGTTCGTGTATGTGTGGATAGTTATTTTTATTTATCATTATTTAAAATATTATACTGTTCTTTAGGTAGGTGTATGTATTTTAAGTAGGTATATTATTTTGTATTATGTGTATTGTATTTTAGTAACATGTATCTTATTGTATCTGTTATACATCGCTTGTCTTGCACAGTGCTACCCCTACTCTACTAAAACTAAATTTCCTCTACCCAAAGGTTGTCTGGTAGAGATCACTTAAAGCAATAAGGCCGCCTATTTGTACATTTTCTCTTCTTTGTAATTTATTTGTTTTCTTTTGTTTTGTGCAATAAAGTGTTATCTATCTATCTATCTATCAGACGCCGAGCGCCTCCAGTCTGCCCGCGACCATGATTCGTGCAACCGGATCGAATCGTCGGGAAGGTAAAATACTATTTACCTTTAAATTGTTCGTTGCATTAGACCCCGTAAGTGTTAAGTGTTAATGTTGTTATAACCATAGTTTTAATATATTAAATCTATGGTTATAACCATAGATTTAATACAGCAGTATATTAAATCTATGGTTATAACACCAATGATAGTTATATTTACAAGTAGTGCGCCACCGGTTGCCCTGCATCCAGGGGGGACCGCCCCCCTTGATGGGGCCTCTCGTCTCTGCCTCAGGCGGGGTCGTTTGAGGCGGGATACCTTGTCTATGAATCGCGTTTGACACTTCTTCAACTGTCATCTCGGTTGGATGAGGTCGTCCTGGAATCATAGAGTAGAGTTTGAAGGATTTGATTGTTGTATTTTATATTTTTTTATTTTACTTATCTTTAAATGTAATTGGAATGCTATTATGGTAATGACTGTTATAGGACGCCGATATTCAATATCATGCTCTGATCAAGCTAGCGCCATGATCACGGGAGAACGAAGTGATTATGGCGCATGCAACAGTGCCGAAATATCGGAAACTCGTAAAACTAAGGTACGTGGTCGTATAACCCCGTATCAATTAAACTCTAGTGATAGTGACTATGGAAGTTTAAATCTGTTTAATTATTGTTTGTCAAGTCCCGTAAGCTTAACGGGATTCCGGTATGAACATCGTAATCGTAGCCAGCTATCTGAGTTGACTGAGTGTAATAATAATAAAGAATACTTGAACAGAAACTTAGCGAATGGAATTAAAACCCAAATAAATGTTTTAAGACTATCTTTTGAACAAATAAATTGCTGGTGTAAATTGAAAAAACAAATCCTTGAATAAAAAATTCCCACCAAAGACCACAAAAATATCACCACTCGATTGGAAGAGAGCGAAGAAGAGGCGACTAAAGGAAGTACTGGCAGGAGAAAACGGAGAGCAGCGCCTTCTCTCAAAAATTGGCGGAACTATAATACGAGTAGCCTGCCAAACAAAGGGATTACTTATAGCAAAATCCTCGAATAAAGTTTAGAAATTGGACTAGAGTTCTGGGTTTCTACAATTTTGTTGCTAAATGGTAGTTACCTAAGTATTCATTTAAGCAATGTTTCAACTTGCGGAGTAGGTATCTACTGTGCCTTTTCAGTTTTTTTTTTAAATTTGATGTTTCTTCTTTTCTTCTTTTTTATGGCCAAGCAAGAACTTTTGTTTTCCGCAGTGGGTACATGAGCATTTCACTTTTTAACAACAGATTTACATTTACTGTCACATATTATGTCAGATAAAACGCGTTTTATGTAGGTATGGTGTTCATACTATTACCGAAAAAAAAAAAACATTTAATGATATTTATTTGCAGTAGGTTAGAAAAAGTGCAGGTTAGGTTAGGTCAGATCAGTGACCAAACTCAAAAATAAAAAAAAAACTGATTTTTGAATCCTAACCTCAAAATATTTTCTATTTTTTTAGACACCCCGCCCCCCTGCCTTCACTCATGGGTTCCTTAACTCACCCTGTCACCCTCCCCCTCCCCCGCCTCTTAACTCTAATCTCTATGGTCCAAGTGCTAAAGTTTTAGCAAACCCTCCTTTTTGACAGCCTCATGTCCAGTAGTGGACTGATAAATATCGCATTTGGAACCTGAAGTTCAGTCACGAAAAGTATGTAGTACTCACCATCAAACTTGTAGTACTTTTTGAGATCTTTAAGTTTCAAGCTTCCGAGTTCATTCATATTATTTGCGCTAAGGCTCAATTCCAAATTCTCGACAACCTTCTTGTAGTTGATATTCAAATTGTTATCCTGTCCAAACTTAGCTATATTCATATCAAAATTCTTTGAACCTTCTGCTATTGACTTTGCTGTATCATTAGTTGTATAATTTAAAACTTCAGGAGCTATTTCGACTAGCATTCTTTGGATTTGTTTATTCCTTTTCATTGCATTAGCTCTAGCCCTGCTTCCCGCTATATTTTTGTTTATCTTGCTATCTCTTGGGTCATCTTCTTTGAAAACTCCATTGGTCAAGCGAGTTTTAAAATATTTTTTCAAGTCTTTTAATTGACCTGCTCGCGTTAAATCTAAATCGTTTATTCTGACTACGCTATTATTATTTACATCGTTATCTTTATTATTAGCAGTTTGAGTACCATTATTATTTTTGTTGGTTGAAGTTCCAACATAACTTTCTGTAGTATATTCAGGCTTTTTTTGATAAAGTTTGGCATGAGTGGTTTTAGTCGGACTGATCAACTTATAGAAATCTCTTATGGTAACCCACCACACATCTTTGTAGTTATACTGCTGGTTTTCGAAGATATTTTCGTCGCTTACACTCCAGTCGTAGTGTGTTAAATTTGTGTTTATGTCAAGCGGAGTTACTTCAAAAAACAGGTTCCTTTTACTCAAATTTCCTGAAGTGGTTAAAACTGATTTATTTTTGTTGATTGCGTTTTTGGAAGCTGGGGACGACAAAGTTTTATTAATGGCTGAATCTTTACTACATTTGCTTAAAATAGTGACTTCGTGTAGTGAAAAAATAGCCTACCATGTATTTTCTCCACCATTAGCTACACTGCGATCGTCAACCCCCAACAGCAACAAAGGGTTTCTTTTTGTAATTACTGCGTAGGTTATAGTAGGTGTAGCCCTGATTAGATAAGATAAAGTTTCATTAACGATTGCCGGTTGCTTTGAGGTATAAATATTATCAGTAGTACACGTAAAGAGATTCCAAACTCATACTAAGCACAACTGTTTTAAAGAAGAGGTCTTAGTAATAATCCTTGAGGTACTCCTTAGCCGTGACTTTAGGGACGTATCTTATTTATACGCGACTTCCAACTGCGATTGTTTTACTTTATCATTAGAAAACTATTTCAAGAATCAATAATTCCTTAAATTCAAAATAAAAATTCGTAGAGTGATATCTTTAAATGCTTTAAAGAATTCTGAATATTTACGCTTTAATATGATTGACTTGTAAAAAATGAATTACAACATCTTTTTTATAGATTATAGATTATGAAATGAACATTTGATGACGTTGCCAAAAACAGTGTATCGGATGAGTACCTACATTTAAAAGGCACAATGTGTACATACATAATAAAAGATCTGCTTTTATCAAACTCCAACTGAACGTAGCAAGAATAAACAATAACATAATTTCGAATTACTAACAAAACATTTCAATACCCAACTGCATTTTTATGATCCATAACTTTTAAGTTCTCGATAAATATTTGTATGGAAAACTATTGTGTTTACGAAATGAAAGTTCTTGTGTTTATGGCCTTGGTCCAAACTTTTGGTAATTTCTCGTTTATTAATTGATTTTATCGGACGATAAGAGTGCTTCCGAATAAACCCAGAGTGTTTAAGAAAATGTTTAATAATTAGTCCCACTGCCTATCCACAATTACGAACCATAGATGCATCGCAATTCGCAAGGCACAGTAATTCATTTGACGCCGCTCCAAATGCTACTTACTTAAACTTTCTTGGAAATCGGTGTGGTACTGACCTAGGGATTACCATTTTAACGACTTGACATACTGATGATTGCTGTACACGGCATCCCCAAATTTTACACAACCTAAATGATTTAGATGGGTTTTGCTCAAACAATCCAAATTTATGCAAAGAAGGAGAGAGTTATTAGTTGATTCAGTTAATATTTTGTGTTTTCAGCTTGCAGTGAACCACCCAGGTCACGTAGTGTGAATGTAGCATTAGAAACGGTCGTAGAATTTGATAATAACGATAATTCGGCTGATATACAGATTATAGATAAAGTTAGACGTTTTCTGAGTCGCGTCAAACATGTGATGGATAAAAATAAGGGATATAGAAGAAGCTCGCAAAGAGACAGGTTGAAATTTACTGATTTCCTCAAACACACTCTAGGTATTTTGAGTTCTTATGAAGACAGTGACCTGGAGGACGTCATTTCAATATTTAATGAAGAATTAAGAAAGTACCATTACAAAGACTGCAAGTTTTATGAACTCGTAGAGAGTACCAATGTGCGGAGATCTATGGCTAACAGTTTGGAGAAAATCAAAAATGCTCCAGCAAAGGATGTGAAGCAGCAGCTTAAGAAGATGTTGAAAACATTTGAAAATAACAAACTAGGTCTGGTTCAGAAAGTTACAATGGATTACGTAAATTCTTTGTACGGGGATAAATCTGAAGGCAAGCTTAGGGACGTCCTAGATAAACTGGCAGCTTACAGAAGCAAGACAAAACGAGCTAACTTAAATTTAGTCAAAGTTATCAGAGATGGAGTTCGGTCAGTTATATTTGACCACTATAGCGGACTAGACTACAAAACACGACGTGATCTAAAACTAAAGTTAGAAACCTTTTGGAAAGACTTTGATAATCCTGAAAGGAATGAACATCATGTGTGGAATTACAGACCAGGGCATAAAATTGACAAATCAAACAAAAACTTTAAAGACGATGAAGGCTCTACAAGTCTTGAAACGAGACCTACAACCAAACATCGTAAACGAGATAGACACAATAGACAAAATAAAGCCAAAAGAGAAAGGGATGAACACTCAACAAAGCGACGGTTAACATTTATTACGCTTTATCCAGAAGCAATCACCGTATTAGAAACACGAAAACAAAAGGCTAAATTATCAAAAACAACAAAACTTCCGAAGCATCTTAGAGGAGGTGAGAAACCTAAAAACAAAATCAAACACAAATCAGTCAAAAAGATAATCACAGAACACGAAGCGGTAATAAATGTGGAAAAAGATGCAGTAAGCCGAGTGCTCACAGCATTTGATGGAGCGTTGGGCTATTTACCAAGACAGATGACACATTTAACGACGAAGCGTCCGAGAAAGATCCCCAAAAGGTAATTAAAAGCATTTCCTATATAGTGGAGCATAATTTTATAAATGTTTTATTTTAATCTCTCAAATTTTAAAATAGAATAGGTATCCAAAACCTATTTGTTTGTTTGTGTATAACAAATACTAATTTTGTTTATTGTTACAGATCTCAATCGGTTATCTTCAAGAAAAGAGCTTCATACCACACGAAGTATGAGACAACTAAAAGTCATCAAAAACAGTACGAGAATGTCAAAAATTTAACTTCTACATTCGAATCTGATGAGGGTCTATCAATAAAAAGCTTTGAAGATAATGATTTTGAGAAACATTCGTTCAGGAAAAGCAATTTGAACGAAACTCTGTATGGCAATAACACTATTGGCATTAATAAAACTGCTAACCAGAATTCATCGAGTACATCACCAGATGTAAATGTAATGAAAAGAATCAACGATCTAGAAAAAGAATTAAGAGTTGTAAAAGCACAAATGAAAGTCACAAAAGACTCGCACGAACTCACTCGCTATGATCATCTAGATTTCTGGGAGGGTACAACTAAAGATGCTAATGCCAGTACGCCTAAATCAACTTTAAGAACTACATCTCCTGTCTCCATTACTACTACTGCTAATACTGAAGCTACAACAACTATAGTTACAACAACTAAACCTACCACCAAAGTGTTTAGCAGTACATTAGGTGCTGTATTTAGATCTAAGATTACGAATGAAAGTGATTTTGAAAAAAAACTGCTTAGGCATGAAAAAAAGACAGCAGAAAAAAAGGTCGCAGAAAAAACAGAAGAAAAAATAGTTAAAAACATGACAGGAGTAATAAGGATGTCCAATGTTAATTTTCTTGAACCAATAACATTAAATCATTCGGCTGAAATCGATTACTTTAATGATATTAAGGAACCAGAAATGAATATAACCGGTATTAAAGATATTGAGAAGTATTTGAATGAAAGTAAGCCTATCGGTGATAGCAAAAATCATCACATTGTCCGTAAACAGATGTTAGAGCAATTAAAAGGTATATTTTCAGGGAATCCTGAAGATGATCTCAATTCTACAACACTTTTGCCAAGCACACCTTCAATGCATGAACAAGATGTGACATTGGATCAGTTAAATATGTTGGATATGGATGATGACTTTTAAAATAAACATATTATTTAATCTATTTAAAATGGTATTAATTTGTATTCGATTTGATATCGAATGACTGTATAAGTCTTATTCTTAGGCTGTATTTTAAAAACTAAAATGGTACTTATTTTAAGAAAAACCTGCATCTTAGAATAGAGCAAAAACCAATTTTATTCAAAATTCTCACACCATGGTCCGTTAATGTTGATTACAATGTGAATACTTAAGTGTATTAGTGTAGTAAAGTTGACTCAAAGTGTACTGCAATAGGCTGATGATGATGTACAGCGGTACAACTATATAGCGAGCGACCTCTTGTGTCTCAACTCTCACTATATAGCGATATAGTGAGACACAAGAGGCAAAAATATCAATACATACAGAATGAAATTTTAACACAATAATATGATTAAGGAATACTTTAAATCGATTAGAAACTTTTCGATTACCTACCTACTCAACTAAACGTCAACCAAGAAGCGTAACGTCAACCGTCAATCAAAATTATTTTTAGTCTGTGCATGTCGCGTAGTGTTTTTTGACACGCCTTGGTTGTGGCAATCGCGTTTTTGATTAATTTTGTGTTTTTGATTGCTATCAGTGAGATCGAATAAGTTAATTAGTGTGTGTAGTTAGTTAGTGCATCGACTCGAACTATTATAGGAGAAGATTATCGCAGGATTCCGCCGTTTTAACAAGTAAATTTGCCTCTAGCATTGTTTTGAAGGTTAATCTTGACAAATGAAGAAGTCTCATTGGGCTTGGTCATACAAACATATTGATGACATTTCAATTTGGTAGTTTAATCATTTACCTTTCACTGGCTAATTTGTTTATTTATTCATGAATTGAGTGGATTTATAGATCAATTTTTGTCTACAAACTTAATTTTGTTACTTAGGCGATATATGAGACGTAAATTACTAAGTGAAAATACGATTGAAGCCTCATATGAGTCATACATTCCAGGGAATACGTACCTACATTTTGAGCTTGATTTGATTACTAGTTAAAAGAAACAGTTACCTACTTGCTCTATTATTAACTTGATTAAAAATTGATGAATCACAGGTGTGCTGCTAGTGAGTGCGGTTTTTAGGTGTGTCTAAAGTATTACTCAAACTAATTCAACACACAAATAAACATAGCTTACAAGTAATAAATTACAAAGAATAAGCCAGATAACAGTCTTAGTGACTTTTTGATAGTTGCCAACATTTATGAATCTTTATTGTTAAATGGTGATATACAGAACTTGATGTGCTTGTTTGGGTTGACAAATACACAAAATTGTCCTCATAATACTGATATTCTTACTTATAATACTTCTGAAAGTACTGCCAGAAGTGGACTAACAGCAGCATCTACTCTTTACTATTGGCAAAAGTAAAATGACCAATCTGCCCGTTTTTCGCTGATGATTTCCGCTTGTTAACACCTGCCTAGGTACCTTCACCACACTACCCGCACTAACACTGATTGAGCAAGCACTATTTCATGGATTTCCACAAAGTAACGCCTTAGTCTATTAATTTTAACATTTTATTGTTTGGAGGTCACCGGTGAACCACATCGCGCTTAATGTGTTAAGTTGCATCTCTATTCTTGCAAACCAGCAATCTGTGTTTTACTGGATGTAGGCCTCTCTAACTGTTTAACTCTAACACTTGGTTTGTGATCGCAGTTTGGAACAACAGAGGAGAGCAACCACTACTGCCCATTCTGTTATAGTAGTTCTCGTTTTGTCGCCTCTTATAAAGCCCATAAAAAGAAAAATGTAGTGCTATTCTAATTTTGTGCTGACACCACTTGCAAATAATGACACTATATCTCCTATAGTTAGGCCTATACCGCACTATCCGGATAGCCACATGTGGTAGACCGTACTGCAGGTGGCAAGTTTCTTAGTTTTATATGAAACCGCATTTTTCAAACGCACTGTCACTGGCCAGCTGCTATGCCGTTTCATGTAAAACCAAACCGTCGCATTGCGGCTAGCCGTATAGTGCGTTCTAGACCTTGGATGTAGTTTTCTCCTATTCTTCTCCACATCTAGAAGACACTGCTAATCTACTAACGGCAGTACTCCTTTTGTCGCCTGTTTCAAAACCCATAAGACTAGAAAGGTTGTGCTAATCTAATTTCGTGCTGGCACCACACACTCTTCATTGCAAATTAAATCATTGTTTAGGTTCTAACACCACATAAGTTATTTTTAGGAACTTTTCAACCGAGACAATAAACCTTTTTGAACAATTCCGAACCGCAGCTGATAGGACCGCTCAACATATGACGCGTCTTTCGATTTTCTAGTGAATGCCATCAAAAAGTCAAAACCCCAGAAAATCTATGTTGCAATAGAACTTCAATGACGATATCCTGCGAGCTTAAAATAACGACTTCCTCCCAACTCTACCCGATTTAAAATTAAGTAATAAAAAATCCCATCTCTACCCAATTTCATTTTTGCTGTAAAAAGTATGGGTACAGTTAAAACGAAAAATATAAAAATTTTGGGTATAAAAAAATTTTTCAATCATATTATTACTAGCTGATGCACGCGGCTTCGCGCGCGTGGGTTTTTATCTGTTACAAAGTTTTCGTCACGACTCACCCCCCTCTCCTCCACTCTTTTCCTCCACTTCCTTTGCCTACGGTGCCGAGGGTGCCCATCTCGGGCGAGGTGGTGGTGGGCACTTAGTGGGAGCCGATACGTCGTTCGGGGCCCGTTGATACAATAGTTGGATGAAAGGGGCCGATCTATCGTTTTAGGGATCCGGTGTTGGTTCTCCTAGCGTACCGTGGTTCAAGCGAGCTCACACCACATCTGTTTGCATTTACATGAAATCTAAAGTACAATATCATTTGAAAATTTAAAAACTGTCAATTCATGTAGTACATCAAAACATTCAAAGCAGCTTGCAAGGCTTTATTCGAAAAATGGTCAACACTGGCGTAGAGCCCTAGAAGAAGTGGTCCTGTGTAAAATACCACATTATTAATTTCCAAACAAGTAGGTAAATCCATTTTTCTCGATCCATAAGCGTTAAAAAGGCGATTTTACAAAGACAATTTGCTTGCATACTACGTTTGGATAAAAGACCTAGATCGGACGGTGGACGACGACTTACGGCCGGTCCCAATAATCCATCTATCGCCAGTTTTGACATTTCGGAGATAGGAAACAGTTTCTATCTCTGATTTTTCCGTCCAGAGAAATAAAGACAGAAGTTGTTTTCTATCTCCGATATGCCAAAACTGAAGATAGTTAGATAGGTTATTAGGACCGGCCGCTAGACGGTGTAGTACCAGCATCAATGTAGAGCTCTGGAAAAGGCAGTCTTATGTATTCTCCCTTCATGATCGATAGACGAAGTTTCAAGTACCTCAATATGATGTTAAACACAAATAATTAACCACACAATTTTCCACCATTTTCACCCCCTCAAATATTAAATTATAAAAAAATCCTTATAACTTCACAAAATTTATACCAAAAAGCTGACGTAGTTTCACAAAACTTTCATGTGGGATGTGGGTTCGAGGCATGAATGGTAAAGGATGATCAGTAGGATAAATAGTGTTCAGAAACTTGACAGGATAGAGAACTGATTCGTCTGTACTGACCACTGTGTCTATACATTGTTATATTTCTTCAACTTCAAATGATGTCAGCAAAACATCATTAATTACTGCTGCTTGGTCATTAGTGGGTGGGTGGTGGTTAAACAACACGGAATTATGAAGTGAGGTGTTTTTTTTCTCAGCGTTTTATTTTCATGTTTTAAAAGTGTATGGAATACGTCGCGGCTAAATGAAAATTGGTGTCACATTTTCTTGAAGCACTAATTGAGCTTTATAGTTTGATATGCAAACAAGAGTTCCGTCAAACACCATGGTTAAATCTTCATAATCTGTCCAATTTTGAGTTGTTGATAATTTACTAACTGAATTTTAACTAACTCCTCGAATTCTAACTCACAAGGATCCCGTGGAGTACATAAATATGATATAATACGTTTTATGATGTAATTCTGGGCTCAAAGATGTCAGAAACGTGTATTTCCTTGTATCGATAATATCATCACATCTGTTCAGTTTTAAGTAAGTATACAACCGTTTAATGATGTTTTTGAATGTTTCGTCCTTGTCTAATGGTACTGAGTTAAATTTAGATGTCCTTAGATTTGTTTGTGACCGACCTTTGCTCCTCAGTACCTTCTGCATACATGGAATTGTTGCGTGCTATCGAATTGAAACTCTGCAGTTTTAGTTTAAGCTTTGTTGTAATATCCTGAAGGTTATTTTTTTCTTCAATCTCAGATTCCAACTGTGGGTCATCAGTAATATTATTTGTAGTCGTATTTCTTCCAAATTATTCTTAGTAATTTTGTTCATTTGTCACTGGTCACCAACTGGTCACTCACTTATTTCAATTCATAATCAGAAATTTCTCGTAGGGTTTTTATCTGGCTGCAGAATTTTGTAATGCAGCCTTTTATTAAAGTTCCACACGTTTTAATTTAATTAATTCATCCATTTCGGCGCCAATTATTAAATTCTAAAATAATACCATTCTGTTTGTAAGAAATTACCTATTTATTTTCTGATTGACACATTGAATGTCATAACAAACTAAGTAAAGTCTGAGAGTACAAATATGTAAAGAGTATGGATATGACGCGGAACCGAACAACCTTTGCCCCCATTTTTTATCCCCTTAAAGATTAAATTTTCAAAAATCCTGAAAGACGTCATTCTTAATTTCTAATCATGTAGCTAGATACCAATTTTCATCGACATAGCTTCAAAACTGAGGGACTTTCATACAAACTTATGGGGCCCTTTTAACCCCCTTAGAGGCGGAATTTCCAAAATTCCTTTCTTAGTGCTCACCTACACTATAAAAGGAAGCACGGTGAAAATTGTCAGATTTTAAATCCCAGTAGTTTGGGCTGTGCGTTGATATGTCAGTCAGTCAGTCATTAAATCAGTTTTAATTTTTATATATATAGATGATTGGGATGTTGATGTTGTTACGTGTTTTGTTTAAAAATATTATTTTTATTATATCATTTTTTAAATGTCGATCGTTCTAATTGATGATATAAATGTTGATTATTAAAGAAAATATATATCGTTTAAAGGTTTTTCATTTTGACTGTACTTTTGGTCAGAGGGTATCCTTAGGGTTTTATCATATCGGGTAGATTTGGGATTTTTTGTTAGGTAATTTTAAATCGTGTAGAGATGGGATCGGGTACAGTCAGGACGAAGCCAAAATAACATAATTACTATAATTTTCAGTGGCCATGACAGACCCTTACGGCACGACCGGGACCCTAACCCTAAAATGGGACCCGAAGAACCTCGAGATACGAACAACTTCGGTTGAACGGACCTTGGAGCCGTTGGTGCTCCAGGTCACCACGCTCGTCAACAGCAAGGATAAGGCTGCGAAGAAGAAGAGGCCGGGAAAGTCCAAGCGTGCCAGCGCTCTGGTGGCTACGGTGGAAAGGGCAACAGAGATTTTCATCGAGCGTGGGCAGACCATCGCTTATGAGAACCCTGAGATTACCCAGGAGATGCTGGCGGCTGTGGAAGAGGTTAGGAAGGCTGGTGAGTTAAATTTTAAAGTGATTTATACAGTTGACAGTTGAAATTTTCACAAATTATGTATTTCTGGTGCCGCTTTAACAACAAAACTAAAAACAAAATAAAATAAATATTTAAGGGGGGCCTAATACAACAAACCGGTTTCCTTTTTCACATTGCAAGGGATCAACATGGTTTTAAGTAGTGGTCTGGGGTATACTGCGGGCACTGCGGCAAATCGCCTGAAGGCGGTGTAATTCCAAGAGACAGCGTTTTTGACTTTTTAAAACCCATCTGCGAATTAGAAACAGCGTTTTAATCCCTCAAGCCCCAGGAGGCACTCGGATGCCACGATAACAATTGATTTCAATTGTGTCTGGAATAACTCACGATCGAGGGATTAAAGTCTGAGAAAAATGTATTAGTTAAGAATCTAGTCTAGTCACTGTCGGTAACGGTTACATGATTTGATTAACTTGGCTCGATAGAAAAAAATCACATACCGAACATCTTTTAGAAATGTTGTTGCAATTTGACGACTAAACTACGGACATTTTACATAAATTTTATACTAAATATTTATAGACATATTCGCTTACTTTGAATACATTAAATGATATACTTAATTACTATGTTTAAATAACTACAAAATACGTGATCGCGGCGGTTCATCAGGCCCGTATTTTCGCGCGTTGGCGCTTACGGTTCGCATAGTGTGCGGCTAATCGGGGATCTACTCGCTCAGCACGACGATATTGACTTGTACAATGACAATTGGGGTGGTTTAATTGGTAAATTCCGTAAAATACTAGATAATAAGGTGACTTACAATATTTTGACCATGTAATATCAATTGACTATGTATTTTATCTTTTATTTTAATTCATTTTATTTTTGACATATTTTGCTAATTTTATTTGTATTATTACTAAATTTGGTATGTGTTTGACATTAATTTATTGTGAAATAATAGGGGTTAAAGTATGTAATTGCCGATTATTTTCCCACTTTTTATTTTGTTTATAGCTCTTAAGTATAGACATATTATTGCGTAATTCTTTTTGTATTGTATCAAAAACAAAATAAAGTAACTTTTGACTAAAAAAAAATGCAATACTAGTGCCTATCTCGTACTTCAAAGGAAGTCGTTGAAAAGACCACTTACAATGTGTCAGCTGTCCTTCTTGCTTCAATTAAGTATATTTGTATTATATACTTTGATTTTCAGATATTTAAATACTATTAATGCGTAGCTTTATAACCATCTCACTTTCACATTTAATTGCATCGAAAAAGGTTCAGGCGTTTTTAAAAAAAATAAAAATTGTTAGTATGGAAAAATGACTTTTCTCAATTTCGTCCATACAAAACGGCAATTTCATATTTTAACCCCTAATATTTTGTAATTAAATTGTATAACTACCTTGTATGCGCTTTGGAGTATACTGTAAGCATGCTTGTGTATATATCTAAATAAATATAGGCGCTCCGTAATAGGCGATCGATGGATATCAATCCATAAATCACGAACTACTGGGCCTTAATCGCCTAAACGTTGCCTTCTTTCCCAGGCGCGGCTATGAGCGTGGCCGCCCGCGAGTTCTCTGAGCAGCCCTGCGCCTCCGCGTCGCGCTCGGCCATGGTGCGCGCGGCGCGGGCGCTTCTATCGGCGGTCACCCGCCTGCTGATCCTGGCAGATCTGGTGGACGTTCACCTGCTGCTCGCCAGGCTGAGGACTGTGAGTATATGAAGATTTAAACCATACTTTTACCTTAGCTGTGACTCGCCTGCTGATTCTGAGAGATCTGTTGGTTGTTCATTTACTTCTGGCCAGGCTGAGGACTGCGAGTACTGTTCATGTTCATAATTTAAACAGTATTCCCCTTCGTGATAGGATCAGAAATAAGCAAATCCCTAGGAGAACTAAGATTACCGACATCGCCCATGTATCCCGTTTAGCAATGTACACCGTACTGTTATCTTGAATTTACGCCTCTCGGCTGTGACCCGCCTGCTGATAATGGCAGATCTGGTGGACGTACATCTGCTGCTTGCCAGGCTGAGGACTGTGAGTATTTGAAGATGTAAACCATACTGATACCATTAGCTGTGACCCGCCTGCTGACCCTGGCCGACCTGGTGGACGTTAATCTGCTGCTCGCCATGCTTAGGACTGTAAGTGCCACTTCGACTCCGCAGTTCTCCGAGCGATGCCGGTTGTCTTAGTTCTCCTACGGATTTTCTCATTTCTGATTCCATCACGCAGGGGAATACCAAGCATTGCTCTCTCCATAGCCCGCTGTGCGACCTTGAACCTTCTTATGAGACCCATATAGCAATATACACCGTACTGTTATCTTGAATTTATGCCTCTCGCTCGATGGTGCGGGTGCTACTATTAAATTAAATTAAATTTACTTAAATTAAATATTAAAGACACGCCTCACTGGGCCACACAGAGCCATCTAGTCCCAAATTAAGCTACTATTAAGTACCCTGTCGTATGGGGTACTAGACAACCGATAAACTTGCTTATATACTTTTTTTTTGTAAATACGTACTTATAATTTAGATGACCATTTGGATCAGCGGTAGTTAACGCTGCTTCTGAGCCATGGGTCGCGGGTTCGATCCCCGCACAGTACAAATATTTGTGTGCATGAACATGTCTGTTTGTACTGGTCTGGGTGTTTTCTATGTATTATAAGTATGTATTTACAAAAAAAAAAAAAAATATATAAGTAAGTTTATCGGTTGTCTAGTACCCCATACGACAGGGTACTTAATAGTACCTTAATTTGGGACTAGATGGCTCTGTGTGGCCCAGTGTGGCATGTCTTAAAATAAATATAAAAAAAATATAAAAATATAATACATAGAAAACACCCATAACAGTACAAACAGACGTGTTCATGCACACAAATATTTGTACTGTGCGGGGATCGAACCCGCGACCCATGGCTCAGAAGCAGCGTTTACTACCGCTGATCCAAATGGTCGTCTAATGACTCCCGGCTGTCACCCGTCTGTTGACCCTGGCCGACCTGGTGGACGTTCATCTGCTGCTCGCCAGGCTGAGAACTATGAGTATGATTTGCTAGCAGACAAGTCCTTAACCCGCATGAGGCACTGGGCACAAAGTCCTGGTTTACATATTTTTGTGATTTGTAAGTACGAGCATAGGGAAAGTTTCTTTCCCTATGGTACGAGTATGTCAAAATATATCTTAAGAACTACGGGCGAGAGAATTGAAAAATAGGTATTTGTAAAATCCATAGATTTAATATACTGCTGTTAGATTGGCAATGAAAAGAGACAGAATATAATGCAGCTATATGATAGAACGAGATAGATCACAGGGCCGTTCACGTACACGCTAAGAACCCGTAGTG
The DNA here is from genome assembly GCA_949315895.1 of Anania crocealis. Lineage (NCBI taxonomy): Eukaryota > Metazoa > Arthropoda > Insecta > Lepidoptera > Crambidae > Anania > Anania crocealis. The sequence goes on from OX438876.1 coordinate 1,774,675, forward strand.
TTTTTCTGAGTTCTGACGTCTGTCACGCGCAACAAAATATTCCCTTTAGTTTTACTAGTTTTATTTTTATTATTGTAAAAAAGTGTCGACTTGATGTATTTTCGTTATGGTTACATGTTCAGTACCAGGAAGTTACTCATCTAAAAAAGGGAACCAACATAATTGTACATTTCACACGTCAACACACAATCGCGATTATCAGCAGCAAAATGCAATGTTTCAGAGCTTTGACTAAAATTTTGTATACTAATTGATAGGGCATTTCATCAGAACAAGGATTTAAATTCATATGAATTCAATTAAAAATAATATCAAATACGTGAATTTCAGCAATTACTAACGTCATTTTTGTATTTTAGTGATTGACGTTGTCGATGATATCTTATCGATATTTCATTAGCTGACATATTTCACATTGTAAACCGCATACAGCCTAAATTGTTGAAATACGTTAGAAATGGTTGAAATTGCCTAATAGAAAAGAATGTTCGCCCAATAAATATTCGAGTATTTGCAGTTTACATTTGGACCCTAAGTGTTTTTAACACAGAGGCGTTCAGCCTGTAAAATTACGCTCTGGATCAATCTCCATATTGTTCAAGCCCCCATCAATCCCCATTAGTTAAACATTAAATATATGTATATTTAGTGTACGTTTGTAATGTGTAATTGAAAAATAAATATCAGTTTTATTTCAACTTTGGCGATCGCTATCGCAAAATGAGGCAAAATTCTTAAATACTGGCAAGTAAAGCCTACGATATTTTTTACAATAAATTGATTTTGTTCGAAGATAAGTAATTATAAAATAAAAAACATATCTAGGTATTTACTTGCAGTTTTTTGGCGTTCTTTTAATAATACTAAAAAATAAGTCACCTGCGTCAACGTAAACTGTGTCGATGGAATCGATATCGAAAGCAAGCAGACAATGCAGTACCTGCACTATTTATCTCACGCACATGCTCACTTTATGCACACTAGCGTAACCTAGTTTTGGTCTCGTTTTCAGGATTCAATTGCCAATCTATCATCTATATTAAATCTATGGTAAAATCTATTGCTGTCGCGCAGTGCCAAACGCATTCACCGCGGAGTGTGATAGAGACAACTGCTTCTTGGACCGAAAATACCTTCTAAAAGCACACCAAATCAACGTTTCGTAGTTCCCCGATTACTTTTCCAAAACTAGACCGATTTAAATACTTTTTTCATTAAAAATTAAAGAAAAGCTTTGGCCGTGTAAGTATGTTTTCCTTTTTTTCTAAAATTTAGCCAAATTTGTTTTCTGGTTGTTTGAACACAGCGGCAAATCTGGCGAATTTTTTAGATTTTTGAGGGTTCATATCTTTTTTATTAATTATTTATGAAAAACCAGAAAACATAGAAACATGCTAATAGTGGCCATAGATTTTTGTAATAAAAATTATTGCTCTACTGGCTTTATCCAGGGAGGAAACAGGGGACTACGTTTGTATGGAAAAACGGCCCTTGTGTTTCCTCTTAATAGCGCCATACATAAAAACAGACAAACATATCAAGATCAGCATTATACAGTCGTGATTGCTTATGGCTATTACTATTTAAACTCATCACTTTGTAAAAAAAATGTATGGACACTACTGGGGCAAGTTTTTTATAAAATTGCTGCAACCAACCAAGACCAACAGGTTGATTATTGGCCTTTACTTTTGCCGACAGGTGGAGGACGATTTGGACAAGCTGAAATCGGCGTCGTCTCAGTCGGAGCTGGTCGAGTCGGCGAGACAGTTCGGACGTTCAGCCGGAGAACTAGCCGCTCAGGCCGCTAAGAGACAACACGAGCTTAAGGTATTAAAATGTATACAGAGTATATATGGACTTTGAAAATTATTTTGCTAATGATATCCTTGCTTGTTAACACCGGCGTAGGTAATAATTAAAAATAATTTACAAAATCCATATTTAGATATGGATTTCCGCAAAGTAACGCCTGAGTCTTTTAATATTTGTATACAGGGTGTCCAGTGAGTGTCACAACAAACTTTAGGAGAAGCAAGGTGTAAGGGTCAGCTATGATATAAAAAATGACCTCTGTAAAAGTGTAACAGTTTTCGAGATACTGCTTGTCGCCTTTCTTGATAAATGGACTATCCAACACAAAAATATTTTTTCAATTCGAACCAGTACTTCCTGAGGTTAGCGCGTTCAAACAAACAAACTCTTCAGCTTTATAATATTAGTATAGATTAAATAACTGGTGTAAATTGAAAATACAATGCCTTGAATAAAAATTGCGACTATTTTAGGTATTAATACAGAATTGCTTAAAAAATCGTATCAAAATATCATATATAGGAAGTTCAACAACAGACCGTGGTAATTTTTTAAATGATATATCAATTTCTTGTTTCGCTTTCAGGAGCCAATGATGAAGGACTCTCTGGCCGCTGCCAGGGCTGTGCTGAAGAAGCATTCCACCATGCTGCTTACTGCTTCTAAGGTATGAAACGAAATATCATAGCATCACTTTATATGTTATTTTAGCAATTTAATTACGATTATAATATCAGCATTTAAACTTGAAAAAAAATGTCTCAGGCGGGATTCGAACCCGCATCACCTCATGTGGCGCTTTACCACTAAGCCACCGAGACACTACGTCATGGGCGTACATTTTTCAAGCATATTCTTGTCGCTGTAAGCCACCCGAAAGAAACATATTTGCAGATGTTTGACAGTCAGTTAAGATGAAACAGCTATTTATATACTTTATGAAAACAATGCCCACGTTATTGGACCATTATCTATAACACCATGGCAGCGTTATTTATTTTTTGACTACAATTTTTTTAATATCAAATTTTGTAACACGCTACGACGCGTACAGACGATTTATTTTGCTGCGGCGGAGTCTCTGTTGGATGAACCTTACGCAGGAATATCTATGCACACAGCGTGTTTCAAAATAAATAGCAAAACCAATATTTAAGTAATACTAGTTGCTAGCTAGCTAGCTGTTGCCCGCGACTTCGTACGCGTCAATTTCTGTTATTATGATCGCGATTATTTTTGCAACATTTTTCACTGATGCTTCGCTCCTATTGGTCGCAGCGTGATGTTATATAGCCTAAAGCCTTCGTCGATAAATGGACTATCCAACGCAAAAAGAATTTTTCAATTCGAACCAGTACTTTCTTGAGATTATCGCGTTAAAAAAAAACAAACACTCTTCAGCTTTAAAATATTACCAAGACTATAGATTATTATAAAAAAAATTTTTTGGTAAAAAAACTAAAATAACACGAGTTATTTAATTCGGGATTTATACCATGTACCTTATTTATTATGAGTTTCCGATATTTCGGCACTGTTGCAAGCGCCATGATCACGGGAGAACTCATAATCAATAAGGTACATCGTGTAAACCCCGAATTAAATAACTCTAGTGATAGTGACCATGAAAGTTTAAATCAGTATAAAATAACACCGCCAAGATGTTACACGTAATGGTTAAATAACGTAGGCTTCGTTCTATAGGTGTTTGAAAATGCACCGTGTACAAGCTTGTGTTTGTCTCCCAGGTTTACGTTCGTCATCCGGAACTAGCGGCGGCCAAAGCGAACCGGGACTACGTGCTGCGCGCCGTCTGCAGCGCGGTGGACGCCATCGCCGGCGCCGCGCAGGGCCGCGCCCCCCCCGCCGGTGAGACATACATCTCACCCCCGTATTTATAAACAAGTAAAAGTAATTACTTGACTATAAGTAATTACTTGAGAGACTATATTTTGTATGCCTTTATCAAGAAACTACTAGAGGTTATAACTACCAAAAGTTTGCATTTTCAACCAAATAATATGACTGTTAATGGTGACCAATTTCTTTCACTTAAGCACTAGGTATGAACACTTTAAGTTATGACTTTCTTAAGCTATAAGTAATTACTTCTGGGGCCGCGCAGGGCCGCGCCCCCCCCGCCGGTGAGACATACATCTCACCCCCGTATTTATAAACAAGTAAAAGTAATTACTTGACTATAAGTAATTACTTACTTGAGAGACTATTTGTATGCCTTTATCAAGAAACTACTAGAAGTTATAACTACCAAAAGTTTGCATTTTCAACCAAATAATATGACTGTTAATGGTGACCAATTTCTTTCACTTAAGCACTAGGTATGAACACTTTAAGTTATGACTTTCTCAAGCTATAAGTAATTACTTCTGGGGCCGCGCAGGGCCGCGCCCCCCCCGCCGGTGAGACATACATCTCACCCCCGTATTTATAAACAAGTAAAAGTAATTACTTGACTATAAGTAATTACTTGAGAGACTATTTGTATGCCTTTATCAAGAAACTACTAGAAGTTAGAACTACCAAAAGTTTGCATTTTCAACCAAATAATATGACTGTTAATGGTGACCAATTTCTTTCACTTAAGCACTAGGTATGAACACTTTAAGTTATGACTTTCTTAAGCAATAAGTAATTACTTCTTTATAAATACGGGTGTGAGTCTCTAAGTGCCGTTTTAACAACTAACGTTTGGTTTGTCTTTCAGGCGGCAACCGACCACCGGTCGAAGGTCCCGGGGAATTGGCTCAGGCCCTCGACGATTTTGATGTGAGTACTATAGGAAATAAAAAAATAAATATTGTTTTGACACAACAACAACCACACATTAAAAAAAGACGTGTGGCACTCGGAGACTGCCGCGGTAAAGCTATTGCATAGCATTTTTTATTAACTTATGCAATTATAAAACTAAAAAGTATCACCGCTGTGCCGGTCGGAGTGGGGGGTGTTAGGTTATTTTCGTTACGGAATTTCTGGATTCGGTCTCCACGCTCAAGGCCCGCGATAGAAGCTATGCAATAGCTTAAAAAAAAAATGTCAAAAAGGTTCTCGATCAGCATTAGAAGTGACATCTAGAGGCTTATAATGTTAAATGGTGTCGAAAATGGAGGCACAAAATTTATAATATTGCATGAAAATGTATTTTTAAACGAGGTTTTCCTTTTGTTTTGTTGGTTAAAAGCCGCCAGTGGATTCCTTAGACATTAACTGAAAACTGACGTTATATAACTTCAATATCAGAAATGAATGTAAGGTTTCAAACTGCGAGAAATGGGAATTTGGTTCATTGGAAATTGTATTCGTATTTTCAATAAATTACCGTAAGGTATTGTTGAACTCCCTTTACATAAACTTAAATCGTATATCATAGTAATTCTAATGAAAAAGGGCTATAACACTATTATGATTATTAAAATGATAGGGACGCATTGAATGGGGGCTATCGCTAGTGAATTTGCCACTAGAGGCGCTAGTGTCGCGTGAGGTCCAATATCATTCACTTTGTACTGGTTTTAGCGGAATTTGTTGCATAAATTATAATTTCTTTAATTTACCTGCTGGAAAGTGATCTCCTTCGTAAAATATCGCAAATATGGATTATTTGGCGATTAATGTAAACGCTTTAAAAGCGGAATTAAGAAAAAGCGCAAAAATATGCGGCCTCAAGAGCAACTATTTCAGAAGTTAGTTTTTTGATATCAAGATAGTTATTTATAAACAATATAACCTTAATTAGATTCAAGATATAACACTTTGTTTCGGCGCCAATCGCCTTTGCCAGCTATACCTCCGGACCTCAGTCTACAGCGGCGCCAACCGGTGAGCAAAGAAACGGTAGTCCCCATTGTCCTAGCTCGTACTTGCGTTTTGTAAAAATTTATTTTAAAAGTAGCTGACAATAGTGACCGAGTTTCATGCGCTGCTTCTTCTCGGCACTAGCCCACATTTAATTTTGTCCTGAAGCAGTAGGAGCCTTAGGAGGTTTTTAATATTGGGATGTCTAAAAGGGGCTTTCTTGGGCCTATTTACCGAAATAAAACTGATTTAACTGATTTATCAGCAATATTTACTTACCTTATGAACAAGAGTGATATACAGGGTGTAAAAAAACTGAACGCAGACCCTGAAGCTACGCAATCTAAAAAGCAAACCAAGTCGTATTACAAAAAAAAATATTTTTTTTTTCAATTTATTGGGGTTAACAAACAATGAACACAGTAGATTACATTTATAAAACCAAGTTAATCTTGTGCCACCAACATCGTTAACCACAGATTGATGTAATAAATTTAGGTATCAGTGGTGTGTTAGCCTTGACTAATATATTATTATTTAACGCATTTAACTTAATAAAAATAAAAAAAAACCTTTATAAAACATACAAACAGTTAGTAAATATTTTATGAAACCCAACACCTAACGAGATCCAATGCAACTGAATGCCAAATCTAATACTTAGATACTAATTAATTAAGACAACCACACCAGATCCCGTCAAGTGCTAAGCTTCATGTGCAATGTAACAAGAAAATTAACTTAGAGAAACAATGAGAGAATTAAAGCTGAAGCAAGAATATTATAGCTGGGAAATAATTTATATTTTTGGGCACTCAATAAAATATTATAATTCATAGCGTGCAATGTATAGCAGCCGGAGCGTGGGCCGCTGCTAAGTTCAAAATTTGTCCGCGCGGAGTCATACATTGCGTATCGTAATAAAAAAAGCCTTATTATGAACGAAATAATGAAAAAAAAGCACTATGTTTGTAAAAATAAAAGTATTTAAGTAACTTTGGCAACAGTTTTTGTAATAAAATGGAAAACAAAATTGTGACTTTGACCCTCAATATCTTCGGAACCAGCTGTTTCCCAGGTTTGGTTCTAAAAAAAATTATCCTAGTGAAGGGGACAATATGTGGTTTTCGGATCTGCGATTCGTTTTTTTACACCAAGTTGTTCACAGTGTCATGTAATTGAGGATGTACAACACTTGTTGATGGATTGTGCCCAGACTAAAGGAGAACGAGAGGCACTCCTGAAGGAAATTTATTAAAATTTACTAGATGTAGGTTCAGTGCAAACTATTTTACCAAACCCCAAATCGAAAATTGCCAGAAAGCTGGAATCCGTAGTGCAAAACCCCCGAAATAAAATATAGATTAAAAGAAATGTGGCATGACACAAAAATAAAAATAAAACCGGACTGCGAAACATCTTATAAGCGATGCATTAAAAAAGAACAAAAATTGGCAATTTTTAACTGCTAATGAGCCCCGTCCCGAAGCAGTGGTAGGTTTAAATATTGGGACGTGTAAAATCGCCTCCTGGGTCCTATTTGCAGAAATAATACTGATTTTACTTTGAAATGAAAGATAAGTTTACGGATTTAGAACGCGTTTATTTTTGATTTAACCCGACGTTTACGTCTGCAGTCTGTGGTCATGCGTTTGTTAAGCCCAACCATTTCATTAGATTTGACAAACCTAAAGTTCTTGCTAAGGAAAACGGAGATGTACCTAGAATGATACGCGAAGCAATAGAAATTAAAAAACAATCTAATTTCAATAGAGAAGATGGTTGGAATCTACCATCAGCTTGGGACCCCGTCTTATCATCATTGAAGTCCACAAACCATGGCAACACTGCGAAGACTCCGTCACAGTTAGCTCATTTTGTGTGAAAAGGAACATAACTGGCGACAAAAATTAGATGCGGTAGTTAGAAATTTTTTCAAATTTCCATCTTAAAGACGGATAACACCTTAGTCTACCCGTGACCATGAACGCTGTAAAGGGTTCGAAACGTCGGGTTAAATCTATACTAATATTATAAAGCTGAAGAGTTTGTTTGTTTGTTTGTTTGTTTGAACGCGCTAATCTCTGTAAATACTGGTTCTAATTGAAAAATTATTTTTGTGTTGGATAGTCCATGTATTGAGGAAGGCTTTAGGCTATATAACATCACGCTGCGACCAATAGGAGCGAAGCATCAGATAAAAATGTTGCAAAAATAATCGCGATCATAAAAATAGAAATTGACGCGTACGAAGTCGCGGGGAACAGCTAGTCAAAAATAAACGCGTTCTAAATCCGTAAACTTATCTTTCATTTCAATGTATAGTGTTCGCGTAAACTCAAGAAAACAGTACTGATTTTACTTTGTTCCAGGAACGAATGGTGATGGAGCCGCTAGCGTACAGCGAGGTGCGGACGCGGCCCTCGCTAGAGGAACGTCTCGAGTCTATCATCTCTGGAGCCGCTCTCATGGCGGATAGTTCTTGCACCAGGTGAGAGATAGATAGAGAGAGAGATAAGATAGAGAGAGAGAGAGAGAAAGAGAGGGGAGAGAAAGAAGTAGAGGGAGAGAGAAAGAACGAGAGAGACAGAGAAAGAAAAAAATAGAGAGAGAGAGAGAAAGTTTGTGTGTGTAGTAGGGCTTCTTGAGTGCTTGAGGTACTTTCGATATTTCTAGACCCAGGAATGTAGAAAAAACACTTTTTTTTAATTTACCCGCCAGTTGAAATCTCGAAAAAAAAAGATAGGTATATAATAAAATATATTTATTTTGCATACATTTGATGTACCTAAATAGAAACATTGACGGATAAATTTAAGAAAGGAAAACAAACTTGATCATATTATCTTACTTCTATGTACGACCTCCGTGGCGGAGTGGCGTACGAACCGGTTTTCAAGGCGTCGCACAGTGGTCTGAAAATCGAGCTCCCCTTTCATAGAAAGTCAATGTGGGATATTCATAAAACCAAAATATGGAACATGTCAGGCATACATTCCTTTAATGCATATTGTAGTATGAATGATTTTAGTTACTCCGCGCCTGAGAAAAAAAATATTTAGTTTTTTTTTGTATGGGAGAAATTACATAAAGTACATTTTCTTGCGACTGAATGAAACTGAAGGGCTGGTACTTATACGAGCTATTGCCGCTCTTAAGGAGATTAAGTTGACATACCACTCGGGTACCTATAGGTGCCGCTTCACACGTAGGAATTTTTTGAAATTTAGAATTTTCGGTATTGTATATTTTAAGTATGTGACGCAATCAAATTAAGTAGCCTATAGGTATAATATACCAGTGCAGCAATTTCAGCTTCAATCGTAGCTTGTTCTCTCTTTATATCCAATTTGTTTTCACTTGCTAATTTGAAAATAAGAGTCACAATCTAGTCCTATAGGTACAAAAGAATACATGAAGACGCTGATATCATCCTCCTCCACCATGCTTTGCTTGTACAAACTCTGCCCTGAAGCACCATCAAAGCCCCACTTACACAGAAGTGTTAGGTCTTTGCCATCTAGAGAAGAGGACAAACGTAGATATTTTCCAAGTCTTGACACAGTTTTATCCAAAATTGCTTGAAGTTTAACTCGTACCCCATTTTCAGAAATGTCTATTTTATCCTTTGGTGGGTAACAGTCCTTTTTCGCTTCTAGGACAGTTGTGTATGAGGGATACAGTGGGATTCCTTCTTCCTTTGCACAAGCTCTTAAAGTAGTGTACTGCCACTTCGACAGCTTCAACGAAGTCAAAATACCTAAAGCTTTATCACCAGAATATATGGGTACAGTTTTCTTAGTTTTCAGCATATCTTTTATCTTCGTAGCCTTTTCGGGATTCTCTGTGACCAATTTTATTATGTCTGCTACATCGTTATTTTGCGTCTTTAAGCCAGTTTCATAAGCAAGGCTTGTCGTTGGATGATTTAAAAGCTCTTCTACTCTCCTTCTCTTCTGTAACGGGCTTAACTCTGAGAACTGCTGCCTTAGGTTTCCAAGAGATATTGAGGTTCCAACACTACAATTCTGTGGTTGTGCGGATGTTAATGCACCTTCATTTACGTGAAATTCGGAACTGGAACATGGTGACTGCTCTATTGTTACTAAAGAAGTCATCTTTTCCTTAATGACTTCAGGCCATTTGATGTCTTTTTGGAGCCATGCTTCGTACTTTTTAATGAAAGTATGTCGCGTGCGATTACATGAGATCCTTGGAAATGAACACACATAAGTTTGGCAGAATTGTTTCAAGTCTCTCTTTTCATTTTCTGACAAATCAAGACTATTCCCAACACTTCAAACAACACATTGCGATCTGAGAAAGAAGTGTTGTTGGCCACAAACATGAAAATATCAAGATTGGTACCGAAACCTTCCATCGCAAAAGAAAATTGGAAAGAACAGAAAAAGTAAAGTTAACGTGCACAAGTGCTAAACGTTACTGACAAAATTCATGCCAAACATTCTATTTATATTAACTACCCTCATTAATAGTCGGAGTAAATTAACACGTGATAAATCTGAACTATTAGTAAAGTAATTAGTAATTCCCGTATTTAATAATGATAGCGAATCTCTGTTATGATTAGGTATAATAAAAAACATTAACACCGATTTAGCTACTGAGGTTACTATTGTAAAAAGTTATATGTAAGGCAGATATTAGTTGCAGTGCCCTAATTAGTATTCGTAAAAAAATATATTCGAAAGTTAACTTACCTATTCTTTGAGTTTAAAGAAATTAAATTTATTATAACAATTATTATAACATTAGCGTATTTGCGTCATATTATTCCAAATTCCCCAGCAACTTAATTTAAATGCGTCACATACTTAAAATATACAATACCGAAAATTCGAAATTTCACAAAAATTCCTACGTATGAAGCGGCACCTAAAGGTACCCGAGTGGTATGTCAACTTAATCGCCTTAAGAGCGGCAATAGCTCGTATAAGTACCAGCCCTTCAGTTTCATTCAGTCGCAAGAAAATGTACTTTATGTAATTTCTCCCATACAAATAAAAACTAAATATTTTTTTTCTCAGGCGCGGAGTAACTAAAATCATTCATACTACAATATGCATTAAAGGAATGTATGCCTGACATGTTCCATATTTTGGTTTTATGAATATCCCACATCGACTTTCTATGAAAGGGGAGCTCAATTTTCAGACCACTGTGCGTCGCCTGCATCGAGGTCCTAGTTTCGATTACCTTAAGGGTCAATGTAGAAAAAGAGTACATTTTCTCAAGGTGCAGCCGCGACCCTCTTTAGAGAAGAGGCTCGAGTCCATCATCTCCGCCCTTCCGATGGCGGATAGCTCGTGCACCAGATGAGAGACAGAGAGAAAGAGAAAGAGAGAGAAAGAGAAAGAGAGAGAAAGAGAAAGAGAGAGAAAGAGAAAGAGAGAGAAAGAGAAAGAGAGAGAGAGAGAGAGAGAAGATAGAGAAAGAGAGAGAGAAAGTTTGTGTGTACAGTAGGATTAATAGACTCGGGCGTTACTTTGTGGAAATTGATAACGATATATGGATTTTGAAAGATATTTTTCTAATGATTTCCTCAAGGTTATTTTTATATCGGTGTTGGGTACTAATAATTGCATTATTGTCCTGTGTTTCTTTGTATTAAATTAAAATACACTTTATATATAGTTCTAATGCCGTATATTATGTATATGCAACAGAGACGAGCGTCGCGAACGCATCGTGGCCGAGTGTAACGCGGTCCGTCAGGCGTTACAAGATCTATTGCACGAGTACATGACTAATGTGAGTATTTGTTTGACATTTTGTTGAGTAATCACAATCGGAATAATTTATTGTGGTTCTATTTAGTTTAAAGAAACAGCCTTTAATCATTCCACTGCAGGCAAAGGCCTCCATCAATGAATTAAAGTTCCCACAGCAACGATGGGTACAGGCGTAATCACCACGCTTGCCGAATGCGGGTTGGTGATCACAAACCCGAGCAACGTTCGGAAATTCCAAACTTTTTGTTGCCCGACCCGGGGATAGAACCTAGGACCCCGAGATCTTGGCCCGGTATTTAAACCACTAGACCAAGGGGCGTTGTGGTTGTATTTGAATACAACACAACAATTAATACTATTAAATACTTGACGACCATTTGGATCAGCGGTAGTTAACGCTGCTTCTGACCCATGGGTCGCGGGTTCGATCCCCGCACAGTACAAATATTTGTGTGCATGAACATGTCTGTTTGTACTGGTCTGGGTGTTTTCTATGTATTATAAGTATGTATTTACAAAAAAAAAAAAAGTATATTAGTAAGTTTATCGGTTGTCTAGTACCCCATACGACAGGGTACTTAATAGTAGCTTAATTTGGGACTAGATGGCTCAGTGTGGCCCAGTGAGGCATGTCTTAAAAATATTAGACTAGATTTTTATTTACTAAGCTGTTACCTAGATAATATGAATATCTGTTGTCACTATCATTTTCTGTGTGAGAGAGGAAATAAAGATTTATTTATTTATTATATTATATTATATTAACTTATGCCTTCTGTATACCCAGGCGGGTAAGCCGGCCCAGTCTGAGGGTTTGGAACGAGCCATCGAGCACATGTGCCGCAAGACGCGTGACCTGCGCCGACAGCTGCGCAAGGCCGTCGTCGACCACGTGTCCGACAGGTGGGACACACAGCCAGACATACATAACATACATGCAGACATTCAAAAACACTCGCAATCAACACATACTTGTACTCAAACACACTCTCACACTCGAATACACATACTGAAACACATATTCAAACATAAACTTAAACAAATTAACACATTCACTCCAATACACTTACACATACGTACACATTATCATTACAACACACACACGCGATCCATTCAAACACACACACAGTGACACTTAATCATACTCACTTACACATCCACCCATACTTTATTTACTTATTAAAACTAAAGAATAAAAAATATATTTAAAGATGGCATAAACTTACCTGAGTCCTGCAAGTCCGGTGGAGGGCGCTAACGACTGTCATACAGTTTAAAAAAAAAAAAAAACTAGCACAGGCGTTAACGTTCAACCGTATCTTATTATTATGTCGCCAATACCTTGTACCTATTATTAAGATACCAGATGTAGCAATTTTTGTACAAATAAACTTTATTATTATTATATTATTATTATTATTATACGCACACGGATAAACTCACGCACTCGCACTCAAACACACTCAAACACACACACTAAACTCATGAAACAATAATGAAACCGGCCAAGTGCGAGTCGGACTCGCGTACGAAGGGTTCCGTACCAAAACGGGCAAAAAATATGGGTTTGTTGTATGGGAGCGCCCCTTATATTTTATTTTGTTTTTAGTATTTGTTGTTATTGCGGTAACAGAAATACATAATTTGTAAAAATTTCAACTGTCTAGCTATCGCGGCTCTTGAGATACAGCCTGGTGACAGAGCGACGGACAGACGGACAGACAGCGAAGTCTTAGTAATAGGGTCCCGTTTTTACCCTTTGGGTACGGAACCCTAAAAAAAAATCAGAAACAAGTAATTCAGCAAACAATTTATATTTCATCAATTTATTCTAATGTTTTTTAGGTATTCTTGTTGCAGTTTAATAAAAGAAGATTTATAGTTAAATTTCTGAAATTAATAATTTTTTAATATTTCTGAAATTAATAGTCTATAATATCAGTAAAAAACAGATCTAACTCTGACTTTGGAATTTAGTAGACAGAGCTTAAAATTTTCGTTCTTCAATTTATTGTAATTTTAAATGTTTCATTTATGTTATCATATTATGGGGTTAGCATATAATAATTAGAATATGTAGGTCTCGTGCAGAAATAAATAATTTAGTCAACTTACAGTTTGGTAGAAAATATAATTGTCCACACATAAATACACAGAAACGAAATTACAAAGAAGAAGGTGCAAGAACAAGTATGAAAATAAACATGCAGCACAGATTGAATTTAAATATTGTAGGAGAATTAGGATTTCACAATAGATAACTGATAAAACAATTATTTAAATACTAGCTGACCCGGCAAACGTTGTTTTGCCATAAAAATGATTACTAAAATGAACAAAAAATAGGGGTTGGTGGTAAAAGGGTAAAAATTTTGGGGTTGTATATATTTTATGAAATTTTAATATTTTACTACCCTACCCCTACCCTACCCCTACCCTACCCCTACCCTACCCTACCCTACCACTACCCTACCCCTACCCTACCCCTAACCTACCCTACCCTACCCTACCCCTAACCTACCCTACCCTACCCTACCCTACACATACCCTACCCCTACCCTAAACCCTTCCCTACCCCTACCCTACATTATCCCCGACAAAATTGTGAATCTAAACCATTCCCAGATCCCCTTGAACACACACAAAAAATTTCATCAAAATCGGTCCAGTCGTTTGAGAGAAGTTCAGTGACATACACACTCACAGAAGAATTATATATATAAAGATTTCGGTTTAAATCGTAACGACCGTTGACATGACGTACAAGAGAAGATAATTTTCTTTGCCAATTTTGACGGACTAGAAACACGCTTGCGCGACTGCGCGCGCAGAGCGTTGACGGCGCGCGCAGCACGCGTTGTACTAGTGAGAGGGCACGGTCGAGTCGAAAGTATCGATGAGCTAGCTAACATCGATATGTCGATAATCATATGTGTATTTGAAAGTAAAAATATATATGTAGTATAAAGATTGTGTAGGACAAAATAAGTTTCAGCATATAAACTTGAAAAAATTTTTTCTCAGGCGGGACTCGAACCCGCAAGCATATTTTTATGCTGTGAAATTCGCTGTGAAATTCGCGCCGTGTCGCAGTGTCTCGGTGGCCTAATGGTATGGCGCCCGCCCGGCATGCGAGGAGATGCGGGTTCGAGTCCCGCCTGAGACAAAATTTTTCAAGTTTATATACTGATATTATAAGTGCAATTAAGTTGCTAAAATATCAAATAAAGTACAAAATAAGTTGTTAGTTATAAATTTGAATAATAAAATAAAGTAAAAGTAAATCAGTATAAAAGGGGAAGGCAGCCTACAATATTAATTTATTGTTATACTTGCATAATATCAATCGTTCTGGAATAACTAAACTATAATGTTTCCTTTTTTTCTATTTCCCCACCAGTTTCCTGGAGACGAACGTGCCACTCCTAGTTTTGATGGAGGCGGCTCGCAACGGGAACGAGCGTGAAGTGGAGGAGTACGCTCAAGTGTTCACCGAACACGCCAACAAGCTAGTGGAGGTACTGAACTACCAAGTTTACTTACATTCTTTAGTCTAAGATCCCACCATACAACGACCTTCACCGAGCTGGTTATTGGATGAAAAGTATTTTCTATTCAATTAAATATGCCAATAAATATATTACAAATGGCTTGCCTAAAAAAAATCAGTCCAGAGTATGATTAATTAACATTTTTTTTTTAATTTTTATACTTTTCACTGGTTTGGTTAATAGACAAATTCCATACCAATCGAAAGTATGAATCCCATAGAATATGCAAACGTTAGGTTGATTATTTTTTCCCGTCACAACCCTTGAGTAGGCAGGTATAAACAGGTAAATCGATACTAGTAACTTGCACCGGTCTGGTTAATTAAATAAAGTTAAATGCAAATTAATATCATTTAATTATGAACACGGTGGTATAGGGTTGAATGCGAAAAACCAGACCTGAAATTCGGTTATCAAATTTTAAAAATTCTACTCTTGACTGAAATTTTTTAGTCAAGACATTTGCAATATATTTATTGGCATATTTAATTGCATATAAAATACTTTTCATCCAGTAACCAGCTCGGTTGAGGTCGTTGTATGGTGGGATCTTATACTACTTCTAGAATATCAAAATTTACTCTCATTCTTTACCTTATTTTTCATTCTTCATCTTTCAACAGCGAACTCCACAGACGTTGTCCTGTCTAGTCTAAGCTATGATTAATGATTTCGAATTGGTATCTACTCAGTGCATACAACCTTTAAAACGAAGCTCACGTTAATTAACCATTATGTATAACATCTCGGCATTGTTTTTTGACGTGACAACGTCTTAAATTAGGTTGCGGCTGGGAGTCACTTATGAAAAAGTGTAACGCTCGGTAACGTTACGATGAGTCACCGAACGAGAGAGAGGCCCGCCGAATGCCTTGCGTCTCTCTCCCACTCAACTATGATCGGTCTGCCGCGCGCGCAGCACTAGAGAATTAGGCGCATTGAATCGGCGCATGCTTGTGTCTCTGTCTTTGTCTTTCTCGAACGTTCTTGGCGTTGGAAAAAGACTTGACTTTCGCAAGACACATTACAGCAGAAACACTTCCTTTCATTTCATATTTCTCCTATCATCGTCCTATCCTCAACAAAATCACTCAAATAGGAATTAGTTAAGTTTAAGTTTACATGTACAATGTTTTAGTAAACAAAATATATTTCTATAGTTAAAATTTGTGCAATTCTTATTTTCATTCAATTCCTTGTTCCTATTGTGCAATTTAATTATATTCATATCAATAAATATTCTACCGAGAAAAAGACGTTGTCACGTAAAATCTTCGCCCGTAAAACCGACTTTACAGGCAACCATTTTTTTTTTCTTTTTTACGAATTTTTTTTTTAATAAATTTATTAATTACTAGCTGTTCCCCGCGACTTCTTCCGCGTCAATTTCTGTTAATATTAACGCGATTATTTTTGCAACATTTTTCACTGATGCTTCGCTGCTATTGGTCGCAGCGTGATGTTTTATAGCCTAAAGCCTTCCTCGATAAATGAACTATCCAACACAAAAAAAATTTTTCAAATCGAACCAGTACTTCCGGAGATTAGCGCGTTCAAACAAACAAACAAATTGTGCGTTCAATGTGTTAATATGTATGTATGTTTGTTTGTCCCAGGTGGCGAATCTAGTGTGTTCGATGTCTAACAACGAGGATGGTGTCAAGATGGTGCGCCACGCCGCCGCACAGGCCGAGGCGCTGTGTCCGCAGGTACGGTTCCTAGCCAACTTCATTACTAGCTGACTAGTTTTCTTTCTTTTTTTTTTCTTTATTTATTTGGGACTTTATGCAAACTGACTAGTTCATTATTGACTCACTAACTGCCATTCATTACTAACTGACTATAGTCCTTAAAACTTTATTACTAACTAGCTGTTCCCTGCCACGCTTCGCTGTGGCACATTGTGATTGAATGGTTTATATATTTTATGTTTTTTTTAGCGTACATTTATACAGGGTGAAATTTTAATCACCTTCCAAATTTTAATATATAAATCTACGAGACAAAAATAAATGACGTATTTTTTCTCTTGGTATTGCCCAGTACAAAAATGTTAAGATAAAGCACTTAAAAAATATCCGCCAAAAATCTTTTTTTTTACGCAATGCGCATCTCATTCATTCATTACAATACTATTCAAAAGTTTTTGTTTTTCCCTTTATACCTTAACAGGCCTAGGACCGTAAAAATTGATAACTATATTGCGAAAAATATTTTCGGGTGAAAACTTTATCATAAATGGGTTTTAAATACGATACTAAACTGTGGTAAAAATTTCATCCTGTATATAACGGGTGTAAAAAAACCAAACGCAGATCCGAAAACCACGTATTGTCCCCATCATTAGAATAATTTTTTTCTTTAGGACCATACCTGGGAAACAGCTGGTTCCGAAGATATTGAGGGTCAAAGTCACAATTTTGTTTTCCATTTTATTACAAAAACTGTTGCCAAAGGTTACTTAAAAACTTTTCTTCATACAAACATAGTGGTTGTTTTTATTATTTCGTTCACAATGAGGCTTTATTAATTACAATACGCAATGTACGGCTCAGCGCGGACGACTTTTGAACTTAGCAGCCATCTCCAGCGCAGCGGCCTACGCTACGGCTGCTATACATTGCGCGCTACGAATTATAATATTTTTTTGAGTCCCATTAATAAAAATCATTTCCCAGCTATAATATTTTGTAATATGGCTTGGTTTGCTTTTCAGATTGCGTAACTTCAGGGTCTGCGTTTAGTTTTTTTACACCCTGTATAGACTGAATAGTTGCCATTTATCACTAACTGACTTTATGAATGGCAGATAATTAATTAACTAATTAACTGTAATTTATTATTAACTGATGAAAAGTGGCAGAGTAATTTAGATACCGGTTTTCTAGATGTCGTCTGCCTGTTTCGAGGTCCCGGGTTCAATTTCCGGTTGATTCAGAAAAAAAAGTGTTTTTCTAAATTTTCTTAGGTCTTACCCCCGTATTTATAAAGAATTAATTACTTATTGCTTAAGAAAGTCATAACTTGAACCTTGTGCTTAAGTGAAAGAAATTGGTCACCATTAATAGTCATATTATTTGGCTGAAAATGCAAACTTTTGGTAGTTATAACTTCTAGTAATTTCTTGATTAAGGCATACAAATTGTCTCTCAAGTAATTACTTGTAGTCACGTAATTACTTTTACTTGTTTATAAATACGGGGGTTAGTGTTTGTGGTACCTTCGTTGTTTCTGATTTCCAAAATACGAATGCTTTAAATAGCTACTCACTCACTTTGGGACCAGAATCACTGTGATGTTGACTACATTTATAAAAAATATTTTTTTGTTTTTAAGGTTCCGTACCCAAAGGGTAAAAACGGGACCCTATTATTAAGACTTCTCTGTCTGTCCATCGCTCTGTCACCAGGCTGTATCTCAAGAGCCGAGATAGCTAGACAGTTGAAATTTTCACAAATTATGTATTTCTGTTACCGCAATAACAAGAAATACTAAAAAGTAAATAAAATAAATATGTACCTACTGTTGTTTATCTATTCAATGGTACGGAATCCTTCGTTCGCGAGTCCGACTCGCACTTGGTAGTTTTTTTTCTTTATGTCAAATGTGACCATATTTAGTTTGGCCACTTTTGTTGGTTGGTTGGTCGGTTGACGACCATTTGGATCAGCGGTAGTAAACGCTGCTTCTGAGCCATGGGTCGCGGGTTCGATCCCCGCACAGTACAAATATTTGTGTGCATGAACATGTCTGTTTGTACTGGTCTGGATGTTTTCTATGTATTATAAGAATGTATTTACAAGAAAAAAGTATATAAGTAAGTTTATCGGTTGTCCAGTACCCCATACGACAGGGTACTTAATAGTAGCTTAATTTGGAACTAGATGGCTCTGTGTGGCCCAGTGAGGCGTGTCCTAAATATTTATTTATTTATATTTAAAGCTTTGTTATCTCTAGGTTATAAACGCGGCGCGAGTGCTCGCCGCCCGCCCCCGCTCCCGCGTCGCGCAAGAGAACGCGACCGCCTTCGCCCGCGCCTGGGAGGCGGGGGTTAAGCTTCTAACGGAAGCTGTGGACGATATAACGACTATTGACGACTTTCTGGCTGTCAGCGGTGAGTAGCTATCTATCTACTTAAATCTTCGACGCTCGGTTATTTCAGAAACGATTAAAGTCGAAGATTTAATA
Source organism: Anania crocealis (assembly GCA_949315895.1). Lineage (NCBI taxonomy): Eukaryota > Metazoa > Arthropoda > Insecta > Lepidoptera > Crambidae > Anania > Anania crocealis. The sequence continues at coordinate 1,793,798 of OX438876.1, forward strand.
CCTTTGAACGAGCAATTCCTTCATACACCGTGCTTTTTGAACCACCTGGAAAACGAAGCCCTTGTTATTGGACCATTATGTGCAACATCTTGGCAGTGTTTTTTTATTATTATTTAAAATGGTCTTAAAAAATGTGAAAGATAAAACTGTTCGTTTTGAATCATGCTGTGACGGGCACAGACGTATTATTTGCTTCGGCCGGGTCCTGGATGCATGAACCTTACCGTGTGCGTCACAGCGTGTTTCAAAATAAATAGCTGAACCAATATTTAATACTTTTATAAAAAAAAATGGTAAAAATATGAATATAACACTGCCAAGATGTTATACATAATGGTTACATAAAGCGGCTTCGTTTTACAGGTGGTTCAAAATGCACCGTGTATTATAAGTAATAATCTTAGGGTATTATCCGTGATGGTGGTTAAAAGCGGATCCAGCGAATTTCATATCGCCGTATTGATATATGATCGTATTGATTCATAACACAAGAAATGAATAGCATAATAATATGTATCATCACGAATACCTCATTGAGTTCATAATGTAACTACCTTAACATCTTAATGCCTGTATTGTCTGCAATGTTATATTATAGTGAAATAAATGAATATGATTTCAAAATCAAACGTCATCAGACGTCAACGTCTTAAATGTCATTGTCATCAAGACGCTGTCATTGTGTTGTAAACAACACGACTTTCTTTTATAAAATAAGAAGACTAGCTTTTGCCCGCGGCTACGCTCACGTTAAATTCGGGGTAACAATAAAATTTCACCCCCTCTTTTAACGTGTTGGGGGCGAATTTCCAAGAACAAAAATGATGCACGATTTTTTTGTTAGTCACAATTAGTCCGCATACCAATTTTTAGCTTTCTACCTTGAAAATTGCGGAATGTTCTATACAAACATCCACCCCCCCCATTTTAGGGAAGTGGGGGGTCAGAAAGAGACAAAAAGTAGCCCATGTCACTCTCCATCCCCTCAACTATCTCCACTTAAAAATGCACGTCAATTCGTCGCTCCGTTTTGCCGTGTAAGACGGACAAACAAACAGACACACACACTTTCCCATTTATAATATTAAGTATGGATATAAGATAAGATGTAAATGTTTGGATGGATGTAATAACTTGAGTTCAACGATAGAGGCCTTTGCAGTGGGATGATTATAGGCCGTGTTTTATATTTTTTGATTTTGTTTCAGAGAACCACATATTGGAAGACGTGAACAAATGCGTCGTGGCCCTGCAGGAAGGCGACCCGGATTCATTGGAACGTACCGCCGGGGCTATACGCGGTCGAGCTAACAGGTACTTACTACTTCATCTGATATATACAGGCTGTTAGGTCAATGGTATAACAGACTGCGGAAAGTAGGAAAATCGTTCATGGGAAATTGTATTTGTATTTTCAACAAATTACCACAGGGTATTGCTGAACTCCCTGTACATAAACTTAAATTGTATGTCAAAGTAATTTTAATGAAAAAGGGCTATTACACTGTTAGTGGTTATTTAAATGATACACTGTTAGTGGTTATTTAAATGATAGAAATGTATGGCATTAAATTATCCCAGCTCGTACTTGCTTAAACGTTTACAAAACATTGATTTAAAATGAGGCTGACTATAGTGACCGAGTTCCTTGCGCTGCACAGACTGGTATGTTCACCTTAAACGTGGTGGGTGGTAAAAATATTTTGGTACGTTTTTTATATCTAAAGGGTAGCTCATAACTAAAAATTTTGTTTTTCATTGTAAATAATTATTTTACCAGGAAATAAATTAAAAAATCCATACAATTATATCAATTAACTTTTCTTCCAAATCTTGAAGTTTTTCATCAAGCAGACGCTTTGGGCTTGCTCTTACAAACTTATGTAACTGTTTTCTGGTCATTGATATGACAGAATATTTAGAATCTGGAAAAACAAAAAACTTGTTACAAAAAATTCTAGTAAAGTTTCTATTTTCAATGCTTTTTTTTCTGTAATGTGAAAACTTGTGAATGGTTTTGAAAAGTACAGTGATACTAGCCTGAGGTTTAAATGTAGGCCCGGTACTGTTGCCACGAGTTGCACATGTTTAAATGTCCTAATTGTTGCTCAGAATGACAAAAATATTGAAGATTTTTTTATACAGTTGATACCTATAAATAAATAAATAAATAAATATTTTAAGACATGCCTCACTGGGCCACACAGAGCCATCTAGTCCCAAATTAAGGTACTATTAAGTACCCTGTCGTATGGGGTACTAGACAACCGATAAACTTACTTATATACTTTTTTTTTGTAAATACAATCTTATAATACATAGAAAACACCCAGACCAGTACAAACAGACATGTTCATGCACACAAATATTTGTACTGTGCGGGGATCGAACCCGCGACCCATGGTTTAGAAGCAGCGTTAACTACCGCTGATCCAAATGGTGGATACCTAACTTAATATCAGTAAATAAGGCTTTCAAAAGTAATTAATTCAGTCTTAAAATATTGTACATACCTTTGTCAATGATATCCATTGCTTATTCTTGCACCAAAACACTGTTAAATTATGATAACACGCGGCGAAAATATGCAGTTTTATTGAGATGTCATGAACGGAGTAGTCTGTTGTAAACAAGCGCTGAGTTCCGACTGCTAGCACAGGGGGCGGGCACGGTGAACAGAGGTAGAAACTTGACCTAGCGGTGGTGGTGTTATCCACCTGCTATTGTGTGAAATTTTAGGTCCGCCCGTAGATGTTGACAAATTTGATTTATGACCACGTTTGAGGTGTAAATACCAGTCTGTGCGCTGCTTCTTCTCGGCACTAGCCCAGACTTGAGGGGAAATAAAAGCACCTTCTGGGGCCTATTTGCTGAAATAAAACTGATTTAACTAATTTTAACCAGCCTTTGTTAACATATCATATAAATAACAGGGGTTAAAGTATGAAATTGCCGATTATTTTCCCACTTTTTATTTTGTTTATAACTCTTAAGTATAGTCATATTATTGCGTAATTCTTTTTGTATTGTATCAAAAACTAAATAAAGTAACTTTTGACTAAAAAAAAAATGCAATACTAGTGCCTAGTGCTTCAAAGGAAGTCGTTGAAAAGACCCCTTACAATGTTTCAGCTGACCTTCTAGCTTCAATTAAGTATATTTGTATTATATACTTTGATTTTTAGAAATTTAAATACTATAATGCGTAGCTTTATAACCATCTAACTTTCACCTTTAATTGCATCGAAAACGGTCAGGCGTTTTAAAAAAAATTAAAAAATTGTTAGTATGGATAAATGACTTTTGTCGATTTCGTCCATACAAAACGGCAATTTCATACTTTAACCCCTAATAGTACAGTGAAGTCAGCAATACCGTGTACCTAACACCCTGTATATGATTACTTTTTCTCCATTTACTAGAAATGTTTTGGTAGCTCCTAATAAAGGCAACACTGTGAACTTGTACGATTGCGAATATTTCTATGCTATTGTATGTGCTTGTATTGTAAGCTGTCCTTATGGGGACTACTAGAGCTAACAAAATCAATTCTAAAAAAACTAGAACAGTATCATTTTAGCAAATTACCTCTAGTATTGATTGAATCACTGTTACCTGCTTTTTTATTCTGGCATTCTTTTGTATAGTACATTATTGCTAAAAGCGGCCGCTATTGGCGTTAGCGACAAATTCGACTTTTTAAACAACTAAATGAGAAGTTTACTGTGATTCAATTAATATCATAAATACTAATAAATAAATACAGATCTGGATTATCTATGTATGACTTTCCTTTAGAGACAGTTTGGTATTAGAAATTATGGAAAAATTGAATTTTTCGCTATCGGTTTTCGAAATAAGGTATATCCATGTTATGCCACCACTATCAGAGTGCATCATAAATTAAAGTTTGATTTGAATTTTCTTCCATTAATATATCAAATCAAATCAAATCAAATTAAATTCATTTATTGTGGAACACAGGTACAAAAATATCTTAATAAAAATGACGTTTCACTGTGACCGGTCTTATCAGACATACAATAGTTAATTTAAAATACAATACAATAATTAGTCAATTTCAAATAGTATACATTCAGTTAACAATAATAAATAACAAAAATTAGTGGAATAAAATATAAAAAATTAGATTACTCATGTCAAAATATCATTTAAAAAGTCTTTAACGGAATAATAACATTTTTCTATCAATAGTTGTTTTAATTTATTTTTGAACGTCACTAAATCTATTTTTTTTAAATCATCTGGCAGCTTATTAAAAATAATGGGAGCCATTCCATTTACACTCTTGTTCACCATAGATGTTTTATGTCCTCCAGTTACCAACTTTTGTTTGTACTGGGTTCTTATATGAATTGACCTCATTCTTATATCCGCTACTTTTGTAAACAAGTGCGGATTACATTTAACAAAAGTACAAAGTTCCAATATTATATAAATACATGGCAACGTTAACAGTTTGTATGTTTTAAAAATAGGAACACAACTGTCTCTATAATTTAGACCAAACATTGACCTTAAACACCTTTTTTGGGCCTTGAAAACTTTATCCCTATCCCCCGAATTACCCCAAAATATAACACCATAATTTAAATGGGGTGTGACTAAGCCATGATATGCTACTAAAACAACTGCTGATTTAACTTTTTTTGAAATTCTGAATAAAGCATAAGCCGATTTGTTCAATTTTTTATAAACTTCTTCAACGTGAGGTGTCCATGTTAATTTATTATCAATAGTTAGGCCAAGAAACTTTGTTGTGTGAACTTGTTCAATTTTTTGATTATTATGAGTTATGTCGACATTGGGGGGTAACTTTTTATTATAAAAGTGCATAATTTTGGTTTTTAGTAAATTAATTTTCAAATTATTTATGTCCAGCCATTGAATAATGTCATTTAAAGTACTATTTATGTCAAATTCAACTATATATTATGTTCATTTATACAGGGTGTGCTCAGTGGTGGCCCAAGAGATGGACAACTACGAGCCCTGTATCTACACCAAGCGTGTCCTGGAAGCGGTCACTGTGCTGAAAGATCAAGGTCAGTGCCTTTATTATTTAAAGTCCTTAAAATATAGCTTGACTAGCTGTTTCACGTGACTTCGTACGCGTTAAATTTTGATATTAAAACTATACACCGTGCTTTTTGAACCACCTGGAAAACGAAGCCCACGTTATTGGACCATTATGTATATCATCATGGCAGTGTTTTTTTTTATAAGAAATATTTTATGGATAATAATAAATTGTGTTTTAGACTTAGCTTTTAACACGCTGTGACACGCACAGATATATTATTTTGCTGCGGTACGGTCTCGGTTGAATGGACCTTACACAGCTACATCTGTGCGCGTCACAGCGAGTTTCAAAATAAATAGCTGAACCAATATTTAATAATTTTTATATAAAAAAAATTGGTAAAAACTCACTCTCGTGGCACTCGGAGACTGCCGCGGTAAAGCTATTGCATAGCTTTTTTTATCAACTTATGCAATTATAAAACTAAAAAGTATCACCGCTGTGCCGGTCGGAGTGGAGGGTGTTAGGTTATTTTCGTTACGGAATTTCTGGATTCGGTCTCCACGCTCAAGGCCCGCGATAGAAGCTATGCAATAGCTTAAAATTAAATAACACTGCCAAGAAGTTATACATAATGGTTACATAACGTGGGCTTCGTTTTACAGGTGATTGCAAATGCACCGTGTATATTAACGGCCAGTTCCAATAACCTATCTATCTTCAGTTTTGGCATATCGGAGATGGAAAACAACTTCTGTCTTTGTTTCTCTGTACGGCAAAAACAGAGATAGAAACTGTTTCCTATCTCCGATATGCCAAAACTGCAAATAGATAGGTTATTGAAACTGGCCGTAAAATTATCCCACGGTAACCGTACCTATTCCCGGGATAAAAAATTGCCTCTATGTTATTCCAACCAATAAAAATTTAACACCGTGACAAAATTCATTTAGATCCGTTCAGTCGTTTTAGCCGGAAAGAGTAACAAATATTTTACATCATAACAAGCTTTCGCGTTTAAATTTTAAATATTATTTGGATTAGAATGACACCTGTCAAACTGAAGAGACTAGTGCTGGGACTGACTCGACTGTTCAATCGAAAAAGAAACGGTTTATTCAATTAAAATCAAGCAAAAAAGTTTATTTTATTGAGTTAAAAGTGTGCATCATAACATCATAAGTCAGACGAAATTGAATAAATATGAACTTTTTTAGTAAACAAATCATTGTTGCAATTTGATGCTTTTACCATTTACCAATTATAGTAATTTCGATTCTGAATTACTATTTTAGTCGGTCGATTTGGATTTGTCGATTTACCTCATCTATAGTGATTATAAAAAAATGCATAATCTTGTAAAGACGTCCAGACGTTCGACGACGTTGAAGGATTATTTTATCAAAAATTTTACTTTCATAATTGTTTTTTAATTTATCTTAATCAATATAGGCAGTAATGTTGAATTTAATAAAATCTTTAAATGTCAGAAATCAGTATTTTTTGTGTGTAAAATTATAATCACCTGCATGACGCTGGTACAAAGTTTCGTCGTCTCTTTCAGTGATAACTGTAATTCTAATTAAGCTACGAGTATATTTTAGGCAAGTTGTTTGTTTTCAGAAATTTTTATTTCTCCTTGGTGATATATGGGGGTGGGGGGGATTGTTGACCTAATGCTACAGTCCGAATGTATTTAATGTTCCGCAATAGCCGATTACAACGTATCATTGTTTTTAACCATTCTCATGTGTTACAGTTATCTGTACGATATATTTTATTGGTAATTCTTAATTTTTTGAAATAATTATCTGAACTCGAACAGGGTTCTAGCGAAATTTACCTTCGTATGATGTTGTGACAGTTTTTCATTGACTAAAAACACAGCTGAAACGACGATTTCTAAATATGAAACCTGGCTAGATCGAATTATTGCCTGAAATTCCCTGCGTACTCATCAAAATCGTTGGAGCCGTTTCCAAGATTTAGATTATAAAAGAATCGCTCGTTAAAAGGTATTGAATTATGGTCATAACCACTAAATTGAGTTTCACAACACACAGATAATTTGTTTTGTTAAAAAATATATACAACTACAACAATAATATTGGTAAAAAAAAAACAGTTGCACAGTCATAACGAGTGTCGTATCAAATGAAAGAAAACAAAGTTTTGGGTACAAAAATGTATAAACAATACAGCAAATATATACAGGGTGACTGTGAAATCATTGCAATTTCGTAGTCGGGTTACAGTATTTTTTATCTGTATACAGGGTGAAATTTTAACCACTTTCCAAAATTTTTATAGGCGTTCGGTATCGTATTTAGAGCCTATTTATGAAGTAAAAAAAAATTAAATCAACATTTCACCCGAACATATTTTTCGCAATATAGTTTTAAATTTTTACGGTCCTAGGCCTGATAAGGTATAAAGGGATAATCAAAAACGTATGAATAGTATCGTAATGAATATATGAGATGCGAATCGCGTAAAAAAAGTGTTGCTAGGCGGCCGTATCAAAAATTTTAGATTTTTTGCGGACATTTTCTAAGTGATTTATCTTGTGGTAGGTTTAAATATTGGGACGTGTAAAAGCGCCTTCTGGGGCCTATTTGCAGAAATAAAACTGAATAAATTAAAATTTGGAAGGTGGTTAAAATTTCATCCTGTATACACGAAGCAATTCTTCAACCACCTGGAAAACGAAGCCCACGCTATGTCACGATTATGTATAACATCTTGGCAGTGTTATTTTCATTTATTTAATCAATATATATTAAAAAAAAAGCCTAAAAGCCTATAGGCCTCGGGAACACTAATCTGAGCAGTGTTACTTTAATTTTTTTTGTCTTTTTTTTAATGAAAAGATTAAATATTGGTTCAGCTATTTAATTTGAAACACGCTGTGACACGCAGGGATGTAGCTGTGTAGTTGTGTAGGTTCATTCATCCTGGACCCCGCTGCAGCAAAATAAGACGTCTGTGCGCGCCCCAGCGTGTTACAAAATTAAAAGTCTGAATAAATATTGAATATTTTTCAAAAAATATATTTATTGATAGATTAAATAAGATTAAATAACACTAACGCCCCGTTGGTCTAGTGGTTTAAATACCGGGCTAAGATCTCGGGGTCCTGGGTTCGATGCCCGGGTCGAGCAATAAAAAGTTTCGAATTTTCGAACGTTGTTCGGGTTTGTGATCACCAACCCGCATTCGGCAAGCGTGGTGATCATGCTCCCATCACTGCTGTGGTAACTTGGATTCAATGATGGAGGCCTTTTCCCTGCAGTGGGATGATTATAGGCTGTTACTTAAATAACACTGCCATGATGTTAGGGGACGTCCCACAAATTACGTCACACATTAAGGGGGGGGGGGGTCTTTTCTCTCTCTCTCTCTACTTTTTTTTTGGTGACATTAGGCAGAATAGTATGAGAATTTTCGTAAAAATGCGTGACAAGGGGGGAGGGGGGGAGGGGGGCTGAAAATCTCAAAAATCGTGTGACGTAATTTATGCATTAACCCTGTACATAATGGTCACATAACATTGAATTCGTTCTCCAGATGGTTTAGAATGCACCGTGTGTAGTATTTCGTTTCTAGTGAAACAAAAATTTTTGTTGTAAGTTTTTATTCCTTTCTTATCACAGCATTATGTACATACAGGTCTTAACTAAGAGTATTACAACGAAATATTTTATTACTATGCCAATAACTTGATAAATTGATATTACAGCATTCGTTGTTGTAACTGGGCTAAATTTTAACCGACTTCATAAGAGGTTTTTTTATGGCCTGTAGTCGGCATACATACATTTTAATTAAAAAATGTGTCAGTGAAACTTAATTATTGATTAATAAAGATTATTTTAGGATTTAAACAATGTTTATGCAACGGCAGGTCAACCTACCCAAAAAGTTAAAGGTCATTAAACTGATTTTCAACTTTAAGTCCAAGAAGTAGGGATCAATATCGATTGAGGAAATTTGACGTTTTGTCGTAGGTAGGTTGACGTGCTGTCGTCTGTACTTCAAAGCAATATTAACTAGATACGACATCCGATACAGAAGTGACGCCTAGAACTGTCCTCGATTGAATGATTATGTCAGTGACAACTTTATAACCCGGCCGAATGGGGGCTATCGCTAGTGAATTTGCCACTAGAGGCGAACGAAGTCGCGGGCAACAGCTAGTGTTAAAATATGCATACAAATACTATAGTGAAGTCGGAAATTTGATATTATCTTTTTTTAATTTTCATATAAACAAAAATTTTTAGATTCCGATTTATATGAAAATAAAAAAAAAATGATGTCATCCACTACATATTTAACTATATGCATATTTATATGTTAACATATGCTGGTTTTAGCTTGATATACCATTTACCTAATACGCTGTATAGGTTGTAATAAAAGTGCGCCATTAGGGGGGGGGGGGGGGTGTCATCCATAAATTACGTCACACGGTTTTTGAGATTTTCAAACCCCCCGCCCCCCTGGTCACACATTTTTACGAAAATACCCATAGTATTTTTCCCAATGCCAAAAATTGTAAATAAAAGCCCTTAATGTGTGACGGCCCCTTATGTCAAATAGGTCCGCACTTAGCTAGGTCACTTTTTGACGCAGACAATCTGCTAGGCCTAGGTTTTTATATTATATCAATGCTTAATTAACAGTTACAAACAAAGCGGCCATTATTACAGAGTACATTTTCAAAATAATAGTCATTAGGCACTATCAAATAAATTAAACTAAGTAACTGCTAGGTTTAAGAACTAGGTTCCACCTTCGGCGGGTGTTCGGCTAGGTACTGCAACGCTCGCTGGATCTCGACCGGGATGGGGGGCGGAGTGGGGAGGTGGGAGCCCTGAAACATGTATAATTGGATATATAAATAAAATACTTTATTGCATAAAACGTAAGGCTATAAAATAAAGCAAATAAGACCCGAGTTCACCAATATTTAAACAGCCGGTAAACAAAGAGTGACGATTAATTTGACACAATTCCCATACAAAATATGTCAAATAATATTTTAAACGCTGTTTAAACGCTGTTTAAACTTAAACGTCTGTTGGTGAACTCGGGCCTAAGTCATGTATTTCCAGATTCAGTTTTGACCTCTGATTTACTGGCGTATGCAACGGTTTTTTAAGGTTTCGCTTTTGAAGTCCCGGGTTTGTTTCCCGGACGGGTCAAAGTAAAAAAAGTTTCAGCATTATGGTGTAAAGTAAAGTAACGTAACAGCCTATAATCATCCCCTTTAGAGGAAAGGCTTCTATCATTGAATTCAAGTTACCACAGCAATGATGGGTACTGGTATAGACACCACGCTTGCCGAATGCGAGTTGGTGATCACAAACCCGACCAATGTCCACTCGTATTTACGATTTTAGTGTGACAGAAAAAATCTAACGCGATTGCAATGTAACGTTAATACAACGCCATCTATTAGTCTGTGAACGAACTACGTGTAATGTTAATATGCATTGAACAATCAATGTAAGAGTGATTTTAAATTTATTTTATGAAATTCATGAATTTCTAAAAGTTCTTACTATACAAACACAATCTGCAATCTCCTAACAGTTAACAATCTCAAAATAAATCTTAAATACCATTGCGATCTATCGTGCATACAACGCCATCTATTAGATTCTACGAACTACGTGTTTATTTTATTTTTTATTTTATTAATTTTATTTATTTGTGTTATGTTAATAAGTATTGAATTATGCTAGTGATGTGTTCCGTCATACCTGCGGCTGGTAACCGTTCTCATCTGCGATGTACTGTAGCCTGATCACTTCTCCCTCGGGGGAGGTCCATTGGGCCTCGCCTTGCGCCACTTGAGCCGCGTTGTCCTGTGGAAGAACGAATTTTATTGGTAACTCTTGATGACCTGACAGACTTTGTCCACAGAGTTAGTTATTTTGAAATTTCTACCATGTTTGAGTTTCCGGCACTGGCGTGTCTAACCCCGTGTGTGTATTGGTAGGTATCTTACCAATTGAGGATTTCAATGATGCAATCCCCTGTTGGAGGGGTAGGTTTGAATTTAATTTGAATTGTATTTAAGGGCAGATGATAATCTCATTGCCTCTACTCTCAGACTATATACTGAGTCAGTGTAGGGCACAGTTACCCTTAACCCCGTGTCTCCCTACATGGAGTACCCCGTATGGAGAGGTAGATTTTTACCGATTGCCTCAGTGTAGACTACAATGAGTCAGTGTAAGGGTTATCTACATGTACCCTAAAAAGTGGAAGGGGTAGTCAGATTCTCCGTTTAAGTGCCTAATGTATTTAGTGTGGGAGTTACCTATCAACCACCTTTGTGTGATTGCGGGGGAGGTCAGATTCTCCGTATAAGAGACACATTAATTAACCTATTAAGTTTAGGAATCACATATTCCCCTACCTCGTTTTTGTTTTAGGGGGTCCTTGCTGATTGCGGATTCTTTTTAGGGGGTGTTTCCCGTTTATTGGGTGGGGAGTGGCAGAAGGTCAGATTTTAAATGGGGGTAAACGCGTTTCTACGCGATTATTCCGTGAAGGGAAGGGGGGGTCAGATTCTCTGTATTAGAGTTGCATGTAGTAGGGGTCACATTTACCCTGACTCCGTGTGTGTGTGTTTGTAGCGAAGATCAGATTCTTTCAGATTGCTTGAGTGACATTAAGGAGACTTCACTAAGTCAGTTTACGTTCCAACATTTTTCGTATTAGAGCTGCACGTTAAGTTTGCATGTAGGGGGTTTACATGGGTATGGGGGTGTGTGTGGGGGTAGAGGTGGGTCAGACAGTTATCCATTGTATATTGACGTGACGTTTCTGCGCGGTTGTCCCGTCTAGACAGTGTAGACAGTGTAGGTGTCACATGTACCCAAACCCTATATTTGTGTGCGTCTGGTGAGGGGGTCAGATACTTACGGATTGTGGGTTCACCAGTGTTCCACGCTCCTGCGCTATGATCCCGTTCTCGGTCTCGTACGACCACTGGTAGTTTCCCTCGACCCCCACGTCCAGCTCCTGCTTAAGGATGGTAGAAGTACTGTCCTTGTTGCCCACTATGTGGGACACGTCGGCCGAGGCCAAGGCCACCGTGAGGGTTACGAGTAGGAGTTTCTGTAATAAGATGTGTTTTATGTTCAGTGATAAATCCGTAAAATATGATATTTTAGCATCTAGGGATCTACTAGGAATTTCTCTTTCTGCCAATCGATGGACCCGGCACCCGCACGGTGAATCCATGGAACGCTAAGAAGATTGTCTCTTAATTGTAATTATAATATCAGAAAAAAGTTGTCTCAAGGGGGGAAACGAACCCGAATTCTCATGCATACCGGGCGCTGTGCTTTATCCGTGTAAGCTACTGAGACATAGCGCCACAGCGTCAATTTTCAAAGTATGTTTTTATAGCTGTTGTAAGCCAGCGTAGTCAAAGTAGTAAAATAAAAGTACTGATTAAGTTTTAATGCTGATATAAGTAAAAATCATTTATTTATTTTTTATTTTATTTGCTAAGGACAACCAACAAAGCATACACCACACATTAACCAATTTTACAGTGTTGCCTTACTTATAGGCTGCCACGACATTCACAGAAATACTGCTGAAAACAGATATATAGCTTATGTTAATTTGAAGAAACAGTAAACAAAATACGTAGCTTGAAAAGTTAAGAAAAAAAATTTTTTTTTTAAACTTTAAAAAAAATCTTTTAAATGAATTCATTAGTGAGGACTTAAATTTACGTAGCGAATAAGACATATCAACATCGGACAAACGAAAAAGTTTACTGAATTTGGACTGAATCCTATCAATGGCGGAAAAATGACCCAGGTTAGTCCTAAAAGTATTTGACTTAAAAGGCAAATATCTGGATAACCGAGCCAATTTACTTGGGACATTATAATTAATCCTCGACAAGAGGTCAGCACAAGGATCGCTGCAAGGATAAGTGAAGGATTTCTGCAAATAGGCCCCTAAAGGCGCTTTCACACGTCCCAATATTTAATCCTGTATATTATCACTGCTTCGGGACAAGTCTGGGCTAGTGCCGAGAAGCAGCGCGAGGAACTCAGTCACTTTTGTCGGCCTCTTTTTAAATAATAATGTTTACAAATCCAATTGTTATTGAAATAAATAATTCGGATGCAGTAAAACAGTGAATTGTTAAGTTATATAGTGTAAAAGTTGCAACAAGATAGTAAAAAATTATATGTTTCTTATAGTTAATAGATTTCATCAATGTCTAAAAACGAACAAATCAAACATCATACGATCGCTATTCCTAATAAATACATGCAAATAATGTTTTAACAATCTCCACATGTACGAGTGAGGTCAGACCTCGATGACATTTACCGCGAATCCGCGAAGACTCAAAACGTACTGAGATACAGTCACGAGCGGAGCGGGAAGCGGTTTGCTAAAGTCGGTTCTCACTAGATAAATAGATAACATATTTTTTTGTATTTTATTAACAACACGTACAGACAGACCACCAAGTGCGAGTCGAACTCGCGCTCGAAGGGTTCCGTACCAAAAAGGCCAAAAAAACGCCCCTTAAATATTTATTTTGTTTTGTTTTTATTATTTGTTGTTATTGCAGCAACAGAAATACATAATTTGTGCTAGCTATCGTGATCGCGAGCTCTTGAGATACAGCCTGGTGATAGGCAGACGGACAGACGTACAGACAGCGAAGTCTTAGTAATAGGGTCCCGTTTTTACCCTTTGGGTACGGAACCTTAAAATCAAAAAGAAAATTACAATAATGCAAAAAAAACACCCGCTGCACTGCCCGCGTGTCAGTAATAAGCACGAACGACCATTTGGATCAGCGGTAGTAAACGCTGCTTCTGAGCCATGGGTCGCGGGTTCGATCCCCGCACAGTACAAATATTTGTGTGCATGAACATGTCTGTTTGTACTGGTCTGGGTGTTTTCTATGTATTATAAGTATGTATTTACAAAAAAAAAAGTATATAAGTAAGTTTATCGGTTGTCTAGTACCTCATACGACAGGCTACTTAATATTAGCTTAATTTGGGACTAGATGGCTCTGTGTGGCCCAGTGAGGCGAGTCTTAAATATTTATTTATTATTAATCCGAATATTTTAATTTATCTTTATGTTAAAACTAAAATCGCTACCGCCTCCTTAATGTGTGCCAACTATATTTAAATACCAAGCACTGTACAAGTTGCATGTTGTGAGTCATTACTGAGCACACCAAAGCTATGACACAATGTGGAGCTTAAAAGTTTTCTAATGCTGCATCAAAAAGCTCCGGTACAATCTCAACAATGTGCTGTATAGCTGTTGACCGCGACTTCGTTAGCGTTGTATTGAATTAAACAAAAATAATATGAATTAATAATTATTATTTCAACGCCCCAATGGTCTAGATGTTTGAGTACCCAGCCAAGATCTCGGGGTCCCGGGTTCGAGCAGAGTTTCGAATTGTCGGACATTGCTCGGGTTTGTGATCACCAACCCGCATTCAACAAGCGTGGTGATTATGTCTGTACCCATCATTGTTGTGGTGACTTGAATACAATGATGGAGGCCTTTGCTCTGCAGTGGGATGATTATAGGCTGTTCTTTACGTTTCTGATTTGTGTGAGTTAATATTAGGGGTTAAATTATGAAATTGCCGTTTCGTATGGACGAAATCGAGAAAAGTCATTTTTCCATTCTAACAATTTTTTAGTTTTTTTTAAAAACGCCTGAACCGTTTTCGATGCAATTAAAGGTGAAAGTTAGATGGTTATAAAGCTACGCATTATAGTATTTAAATTTCTGAAAATCAAAGTATATAATACGAATATACTTAATTGAAGCAAGAAGGTCAGCTGACACATTGTAAGGGGTCTTTTCAATGACTTCCTTTGAAGTAATAGGCACTAGTATTGCATTTTTTTAGTCAAAAGTTACTTTATTTAGTTTTTGATACAATACAAAAATAATTACGCAATAATATGACTATACTTAAGAGCTAAAACAAAATAAAAAGTGGGAAAATAATCGACAATTTCATACTTTAACCCCTATTAATCACTTTATTTGATATTTTAGCAACTTAATTGCACTTATAATATCAGTATATAAACTTAAAAATTTTTTTTTCTTTTTTCCCGCCTGTGACAAAAATTTTTCAAGTTTATATACCCTATTAATCATTTGATTAGTGCCTTTTTTTGTCACTGATTATATCCAGTTTTTTGTTGCACAGCAACGTTTGAAAAGGTTAAATGTTAACAGCGAAATAACCTTTCAAATGTGTTACAAGAAATGTTTTGCAACTAGTAATGTAATGAGTGAAAAGTATGTAATAATAAATGAATGTACATCTCAAAGACAATGGTTCCGAAGTTGAGAATTATTAAATTGTTTCGTAACAAGGTTCAGACTTAGAAAGTGGTGTAACACTTTGCGTTCAAAACTATTACAAATGTTTTTTGAGAATAACAAAAATGTAAATTAGGTAGTTTAAAAAGTTAGGTTAAGTATTAGAATAGAAACTTGAAAAATTATTTCTCAGGAGGGACTCGAACTCGCATCTCCTCGCATAGGAGTGCAAAACATCGCTGGCTTTCAGCTATATAAAAATAAAAATATGCTTAAAAAATTGACGCCTGTGACGTAGTGTCTCGGTGGCTAAATGGTAAAGCACCGCGCGCGCGCACGAATGGTTCCGTACCATTGACTAGGTAAACATCAGTAGGTACATAAATTAAATTTAGTTAATGTAGTGCCTACCTGTTGGCAAAATAGGCAAAAAAATTGCGATTTTTGTATAGGAGCCCCCCTTAATATTTATTATATTTTAATTTTATTATTTATATTATTAAAGTAAAAATACTGAATATCAGTAAGACATGTTGTTACTTACTAATAATATGGACACCAAGAATATGTTTCTACAATGAAATTTATCTGACACATGTTTCTGTAAATAAATTTATCTTTATCTTTATCTTTAATACAACTGAGTGTTTTGTGAATATTTCAAGTGCCTTCCTGTTGATATTATTGATATCGAGCAAAAAAGGGCAAAATAATCAGGATTTTTGTATTAGAGCCCCCCTTAAAATTTAATTTAATTTTGTTTTTAGTATTTGTTGTTATTGCGCTAACAGAGATACATAATTTGTGAAAATTTCAACTGTCTAGCTATCGCGGCTCTTGTGATACAGCCTGGTGTCAGACAGACGGACAGACAGCGAAGTCTTAGTAATAGGGTCCCGTTTTTACCCTTTGTGTACGGAACCCTAAAAACGAGCCATGTTGTTTTTTGTGTATTTTTTTATGTATCTATTATTATTTTTCCAATAGGAAGACTAGTGTTTAATCGGTCAATTTATAATCCATACGGAAGTATCAATATTACCATAAAACAATAGAACCCATTAGTTTTATAACCGAAACACCGTTAAATATTATGTGACCCCGACCTTTCCGAAATGACCCTGTGCGGTGACCTCGTGCATTAGGCGACGGACGTACGTATTACTAAACGCCTCTTAAAATTTAAACTAATTAGGAATTAAAATAGAAAAAGAAATTACATACGAAAAACCACGGAATAAACTGATAGATATATGTCGGTGCATAGTGATTTATTGTTTGGCATTTACTTATAAATATTTGGTTTTGAAGCTATTCACCCCTACCTATTTTTCCTTTGCTTCGGAGTGAAAAACTTCTTTAGGAAAAATTTTACGTTGTGTATTTACAGCTTCAAACCTATCTAACAACAAATGATTTTACCAAAAAAATAGACAACAAGCTAAAAATAAGCTACAAATATCAGTATATAAATTAAGTTGCTAAAATATCAAATAAAGTATATAAGCTACAAAGTTTCAGCCGGTGCTTGACAATTATTGTCATTAATTTTTTAAGGTTGTATATAAACTTGAAAAATTTGTCTCAGGCGGGAGGCTTTTTCAAGTTTATATACTGATATTATAACTGCAATTAAGTTGCTAAAATATCAAATAAAGTTCTTAAGTTTGGCCCATGATCATAATTGTGGTTTATTGTTGTTTAAAATTGGTGTTTTATTTCAAGCTTTTTGTTGGTTATTTAGGGTTCCGTAAACAAAAGGTAAAAACGGGACCCCATTACTAAAACCTCGCTGTCCCCTCTGTCACAAGGCTGTATCTCAAGAACCGCGATAGGTAGTTAGTTGCCGCTTTAACAACAAATAGTAAGAACAAAATAAAATAAATATTTAAGGCAGGCCATGCAACAAACGCGATTTTTTTGCCTTTTTTTACTCGATATCAATAATGACAACAACAGTTAGGCACTTGAAATATACACAGAATGTTTAGATATATATTCACTTTAAAAATAAATAATTACATTAAAATAAACTAATATTTAAGGTATACATACAAAAAATAGTTTTTTGTGCCCTTTTTTGTAGATAGTACGGAACCCTTCGTGCGCGAGTCTGCCTCGCACTTGCCCGGTTTTATTAAAAAAGTTTACGTTCAAAAAAGTTTTATAACTGGCTAATCGCACACAATAGTTCGTAGTTAAAGATCGTTTTCTTCTGACGGTACTCCTTTTATGACGCCATCTAACACATATGATGAGAAGAGTTGGTGCTCTTCTATTTTAGCCTTACACCGATATTCAACACTACTCGCCATTATCAGTCGGTGTTAATTTGTATTATTTTTTCCCGTCTGTTAAAAAATACAAGATTGGGTTATAAATCTATTCTAATATTATAAAGCTGAAGAGTTTGTTTGTTTGTTTGAACGCGCTAATCTCAGGAATTACTGGTTCGAATTGAAAAATTATTTTTGTTTTGGTCAGTCCATTTATCGAGGAAGGCCTTAGGCTATATAACACCACGCTGCGACCAATAGGAGCGAAGTATCAGTGAAAAATGTAGCAAAAATAATCGCGATCATAATAACAGAAATTGACGCGGACGAAGTCGCGGGCAACAGCTAGCTGACAATAAATTGGACTACAATTCTTAAATTACAGCAAATTAAATGCAATGCCCCACTGGTCTAGCGTTTTAAATACCGGGCCAAGGTCTTGGGGTCCCGGGTTCGAACCCCGTGTCGGGCAACAAAAAGTTTCGAATTTTAATTTTAACTGGGGGCAGTTAAAATTAAAATTCTAACTTCTAGTAATTTCTAGATTAAAGCATACAAATTGTTTTTCAACTACACAATTACTTTTACTCAAGTTATTTCGTAAATACGGGTGTGAGATTTATTAATTAACTTTGACTCACCATGTTAATATGCGCAGGAGTCGATCGGACACTGCGCTAGCGCACGCGCCGTTCGTCTTATATAGAGCCGCGAGATGTGCACTGTCAAGACTGTATGTCGAAAATGTCTTACTGTTGACGAGTTCGAGTTAAGATCAAAATCGAATCGACGTCGAGAATTAGTGATTTTGTACTCTGGAAAGTGAACCTGAAACTTTCAGTCGATGATGATTACGTCATCAACCGGAAATGTTTAACGGATCGCAATTTTATATCGATCTCGACTCGACTTTGATTTTGATTCGATTGAGTTTGGGAGTACCTGTATTATTATCATCGAGTTCAGATTTTGACTAGGTAGAATCGAGATCGAACTTCGAGTTCAAATCAAATTCAAGAGTAAGGGCCCTGATTGCGCTCTGCGGCTATATTCCATTGATGTAATACGAAAATCGGCCAAGTGCGAGTCGGACTCGCGCACGAAGGGTTCCGTACCATTGACTAGGTCAACAACAATAGGTACATAAATTTAGTTAATGTAGTGCCTACCTGTTACCATTTATTGATATCGAGCAAAAATAGGCAAAAATTGCGTTTTTGTATGGGAGCCCCCCTTAAATATAAATATTATTATTTATTATTAAAGTTAAAGTAGATCTGAGTGTGTTTTAAATATTTCAAGTGCCTACCCGTTTTCATTATTAATATCTCAACTGTCAACTGAAAATTTCAACTGTCTAGCTATCGCGGCTTTTGAGATACAGCCTCGCGACAGACAGACGGATAGACAGCGAAGTCTTAGTAATAGGGTCCCGTTTTTACCCTTTGGGTACGGAACCCTAACAACTAGTTGCATGGTCAGCGTCAAAAATTGTCTAACTCTAATACACAACAACCTATATCGATCGAATTGATACAACATGAAATACATGTCTATACTATTGTGTGTCCTCCGTTAGTTTAGTGGTTTTAAAACCGGGCCAAGATCTCGGGGTCCCAGGTTCGAATCCCGGGTCGGTCAACAAAAAGTTTTGAATTTTCGAACGTTGCTCGGATTTGTGAAAACCAACCCGCATTCGGCAAGCGTGGTGATTACGCCTGTACCCATCATTGTTGTGGTGACTTGAATTCATTGATGGAGGCCTTTGCCTGCAGTGTGATGATTATAGGCTGTTACTTTTATTGTGTGTCGACATAATTTAGCCGGGTTGTAAAGTTGACTCTGACATAAGTCCTCGTGATGTTCGGCGTGGCGGAGCTTCCGTCGCCTGCTCCGATGTCCCGGGTTCGGTTCCCGGACGGGTCAGTTTAGAAAAGAAAGCGGTTTTTATTACATTTCCTCGGGTCTGTGTCTGTGGCACTTTCGTTGTTTAAAAAGGTATAACGGAATTTAAACACGAGAATACCTTATTTTATTTGCCTGACGTTTTCTTCAAGCTTTGTTTTTCCCGTGGTGTAATTTCAAATTTGTAATATTATTATATGTACATATTTGTAATATTTATCATACTAGGAGACCCCGCGAACTCCGTATCGCCTCTGACTGAATAATTATATTTGATTTTGATATCTTTAATGTCATTGTCACCAAATATGGCGTTTACTTTACCGAGTCTTTAAGAGTCAAGAAACAAATAATTTGCAATAAAATAATATTGCGACTATAAATTGAGATGTGAGCTATCCTTTCTCCTAAGTTGGATCAAACTGCACACGGTATCCAAATCAAATTTGAAATCGGTTCAGTAGTTTAGGAGTCCATCGCGGACAAACAACGTGACACGTTATTTATATATATCAAGAGATATAGCATTACGGACAACACACAAGTAGTAATAAATATACTGAACTAGCTGACCCCGCGGCTCTGCCCGCGTGAACTCCACTTCATATCGCGCGGTCGGAAACCTGTGCCTAGCTGTAGCATAATAATAGGGGTTAAAGTATAAAATTGCCGATTATTTTCCCACTTTTTATTTTGTTTATAGCTCTTAAGTATAGTCTTATTATTGCGTAATTCTTTTTGTATTGTATCAAAAACTAAAAAAAGTAACTTTTGACTAAAAAAAAAAAATGCAATACTAGTGCCTATTACTTCAAAGGAAGTCGTTGAAAAGACCCCTTACAATGTGTCAGCTGACCTTGCTTAAATTAAGTATATTTGTATTATATACTTTGATTTTTAGAAATTTAAATACTATAATGCGTAGCTTTATAACCATCTAACTTTCACCTTTAATTGCATCGAAAACGGTTCAAGCGTTTTTAAAAAACTAAAAAATTTTTAGTATGGAAAAATTACTTTTCTCGATTTCGTCCATACAAAACGGCAATTTCATACTTTAACCCCTAATATATATAAGAAAAATAGATTATGTAGGCTTAATACATTCGTGTCTGTGAAACCATGGAAGTACACTTACTAAATTTCAATCCAATCGGTCGAGCCGTTTAGTAGTTGACATACCGATAGCAGCGCCACCTACCGGGTCCCGTGGGAAAAAGTAGCCTATGTTCATCAGGAAATATTCAATTCAATTCAATTATTTATTCAAAAACTAAATACATTGTGTGGAATAATACAATAATGCAAACTTATCTAGAACTAGCTGTTGCCCGCGACTTCGTCCGCGTCAATTTCTGTTATTATGAACGCGATTATTTTTGCAACATTTTTCACCGATGCTTCGCTCCTATTGGTCGCAGCGTGATGTTATATAGCCTAAAGCCTTCCTCGATAAATGGACTATCTAACACAAAAAGAATTTTTCAAATCGAACCAGTACTTCCGGAGATTAGAGCGTTCAAACAAACAAACAAACAAACAAACTCTTCAGCTTTATAATATTAGTATTAGTATAGATAAAAACATGAATACCAATAAAAACCATCTTAATCATTATCACGATACTATCGATACTATCGATATTTTGTTAATAACGAAATACAATACTATCGATAGTATCGATAGTATTGAACTCATTCGATAGTATTGCCTTGTCCTGTGCTATCAATAGTATCGATACTATCGATAGGCTATCGATACTATTTATATGACGTCAACTATCGATAGACTATCGATAGTCGACTATCGATCGGCATCACTAGTTTAAAGGTATTAGGTGTTTCCGCCGAAGTCGGCTCGCCAATGATGAAAGGTCAAGATATTCTAAAGCTTCGGAGACTTCCATTTTGTCCGTAGGGCCGCGGCCGTGGCATTTGAAATGTGAACTGCGATCGTTCTGACCGGCCTAGGGAAAGAATTTGACGCAAAGATAAATGTATTATCTAACTAGACGTTGTCCCGCGACTTCGGATGAGTGGATATTTGATTTTAATTAACACGGGAACCCTTGTTTTGTAAGGGATTAAGGCGACTACTAGAGATTGATTTGATTTTATTACTTCTAAACAAAATCAATTTTCAAAAACTACAACAGTACCATTTTAGCAAATTACCTCTAGTATTTATTGAATCATTGTTAACTGAATTTCATTTTGTTATTCTTTCGTTTTGTACATTATTGCTGAGAGCGACCGCCTTTGGCGTTAGTGTAAAAGTAAAGTTTACTGTGATTCAATAAATACTAGAGGTAATTTGCTAATTGATTTTGTTTAGAAGTAATAACAATAAATCAATGTAGACTACCGTTTCTTTGCTCACCAGTTGGCGCCACTGTAGACTGAGGTCCGGAGGTATAGCTGTAAAAGGCGATTGGCGCCGAAACAAAGTGTTATATCTTGAATCTAATAAAGGTTATATTGTTTATAAATAACTATCTTGATATCAACAAACTAACTTCTGAAATAGTTGCTCTTGAGGCCGCCTATTTTTGCGCTTTTTCTTAATTCCGCTTTCAAAGCGTTTACATTAATCGCCAAATAATCCATATTTGCGATATTTTACGAAGGAGATCACTTTCCAGCAGGTAAATTAAAGAAATTATAATTTATGCAACAAATTCCGCTAAAACCAGTACAAAGTGAATGATATTGGACCTCACGCGACACAAGCGCCTCTAGAGGCAAATTCACTAGCGATAGCCCCCATTGGGGGCAGCATTTAGCTCCAGTAGTCCCATTAAAAGCATATGTCTAACTAGCTGAATCTCGCGACTTCCTACGCGTGGAATTTTGAATTTATTTTATCCTAATTTTTTTGGGTGATACGGACGTGTAACGGAGAAAAAAAATCTAGCAAAAGCCATTGTTTCATTATTTTCTCGCCGTTACCAATGTCATCTACATCCGTTAGGCTCGCATCTCCTCGCATTCCGGGCGGGCGCCATACCATTAGGCCACCGAGACACTGCGACACGGCGCGTATTTTTCAAGCATATTCTTACGCTGTAAGCCAGCGTTGTTTCATCAAATGTTAGGAGTTTGCACCCTTAATACCCGAAAGAAACATCTTTGCAGATGTTTGACAGTCAGTTAAGATGAAACAGCTATTTATATACTTTATTGGATATTTTAGCAACTTAATTGCACTTATAATATCACTATATAAACTTGAAAAATTTTGTCTCAGGAAAAAAAAATATTTTTTTTAAGTTCATCAAATAAAGTATATCCGTTAGGCTGTTCTGTCGGAACTTGAAAATACAATTTCTTGATTATAATTTCTTTGACTGTCTTAGGTGGGTCTTGATCCTACAACCTTCGGCATACTGGGCAACTTCTCTAACTAATTGAGCTACTAAGACATTTCGACGACACAAACGACGTGTAAAAATTTTTTTCTATTTTTTTTAATTCACACCAATTTTATTTCAGAAAAAAAAAATATTAATTTTTTTTTTTCAATTTACACAAGCAATTTTATTTTCTCAGAACGTTTTGTCATTTGTCATTGAGTAAAAAACATACATCCAAAGGCAAACTCTCGGACTTATAAACATTAGTAGGATATTTAAAAATCTCGTGTCATAATATTGGATCCTCCCTTCTCCGAAATGGTTTTTCGCATTTGGTATGTCTAAAAATAGGTCGTAGGCTATTTTCCATCTAGGAAACAAGTTCCCGAGGGATAGCTGTTTTAAATTAAAAAATCCACGCGTTTTTCTCTCATCAATGATCATCACTTAAGAATAAATTTATGGACTTCTCTTTTTTTTTTAATTGCTTTGCCATAAAGACAATGGATGTTTATTCTGTGCATTCTATTCTATTATACATTGTATATTGTCATTACTATTTACAACTACTATTTATATTATGTATATTGTCTGTTACAACTTGGCCCTTGACCAACATATCGGCGTGTTATCCCACTTTTGAACATGTTATAACTCGCCGTTTTTCATTCGCCGCCTGTCCGCTTGTTTGTCAACAGCTAGGACGCGAAATAGTGAATCAACTGCAAAAAACTAAAATTTTAAGTTGCTGCATTTATTCTACGAAACAGTGGCTTTATAAAATTACTAGCTTTTGCCCGCAGCTTCGCTCGCGTTAAATTCGGAGTAACAGAAAAATTTCACCCATGCTCCATACAAACTTCCACCCCCCATTTTAGGAAAGTAGAGGGTTAAAAAGAGACAAAAAAGTAGCTTATGTCACTCTCCATCCTTTCAAGAATCACCACTTAAAAAGCTCCGTTTTGCCGTGAATAACAGTCAAACAAACAGACACACACACTTTCCCATTTATAATATTAGTATGGATTTTTTGTTAAGTGAAAGTGTAATTGGCAAGAGGGCCGTCGTACTATATGATTTCACCTTGATACAGATAAAGAATGAAATTGTCTCGTTTTCAGTTTTAGATAAAAAACGCAGAATCATTTAAGAGTTTCAGGTACACATAACGGATTTCTAAGGATTTATTAAGTTATAATACAAATTGATTTCTTGTCGGTTCAGTTGGCAAAAACCTGTCTTAGCGTGTCTCATTAACGGTCTGTCCTTATCCGAAACTTTAATATTGGATTCGATTACGGATATGTTTTTATTTCGATTGTTCCTATAGTTTCAGATATAGTTGGTATTTGTTTCTATATTTTCTTACCTTTAAACTTTTCCTAGGTTTCCCCACAATCTTATCAAAACCAATATCGACCTAGCTGTTCTAGAGTTTGAGCAATACAAAATAACAGGTTTTTTATATTTCTATGATTACTAGCGCTCTTCCCGTGACTCCGCCCGCGTGCGAAGTGGCTAAGTACATTATGCTCCCAGTAGTATCGCTTTCCGTAGAGATCACTTATCCCGTAAGCGATTTTAAGTGTTCTCTAAGCGAAATTCTCAACAATGAAATTGGTCTTCTACCTTTGATGATTTAAGGATGAAAACTACGCTATGTCCTTTTTCCATTTCCTAAAACTATTCACAAGTCAAAGTCAAAAAACCCAAATTCATGAGTTTACACATTATTTACTCACCGCCATTACTTACTGATGACACCTCAACTCTTTATAAGGAGAAAGCGAAATTATGGGCGCACTTTTAATATATCGACGCGTGTATTAATGTATATTATGGTAATCGATTGTACGCGATGAAATCGATGTTCGGTCGATCATGTTGTTTCTCAACGAATAAAGTGGTAGTCCTTTTATGACCAAACTTATCTTTTGAAGATGTATTATGACCACATAGTCCAGTCATCTTAGTCATAATAAAGTAAGAATATCTGAATTTGAAATACCCAGCTATAAACTTTTACTTGGGTACTATAAACCCGTTGGTCTAGGTGGTTTAGATCTCGGGGTCCCGGGTTCGATCCCCGGGTTGGGCAAAAAGTTTCGAATTTGTGATCACCAACCCGCATTTGGCAAGCGTGCTGATTATGCCAGTACCAATCATTGCTGTGGTAACTTGCATTCAATGATGGAGGCGTTTGCCCTGCAGTGGGATGATTATAGGCTGTTACTTTACTTTTACTCCTTACTACTCGTATAAACCTTTGTTATGACATCCTAAAACTTGTCTCAATACGTACAGACAACAGCTCGTCAACCTACTACAAAAAGTCAAATTTTATCAATTGATATTGATATCTACTTGGTTGGACTTAAAGTCGAAAATCAATTCAATGACCTTTAACTTTTGGGTAGGTTGACCTGCCGTTGTATGTACATAATGTGGTGTTCGCGTTTGTCAAAACTAAGTAGGTACTATAAAGTCACAATAATATATGTAGAATTTAGATAGAAAAAAAACCATTAAAGTATTTTTATTGTTTATTTAATAAAGTAGAATCGATTTTTAATGTTATGCTAATAATTATGTGTTTTTTTTTTTTTTTTTGCAAAATTTTTCTAAGACAAAAAGATGTATTATTGATATGATTATTGCGGGTTATACGGTTATACCATGAAACGACATTTAATTTTCATTTGTTGCACATTGACACATAATATTGTAAATGACAGTTTGTGGTGTATGAAAAAGGCACGAGCCGCTTAGGCTGCAAGTTGTTAAACATTTCGCACGCTTTTCCAGCATTTTCCCGCGCTTGTCAGTTAAACAGCTTATCTTGTTGGAAGGAAAGGCGCTCCAATTTGACTCTGATCCACTTTCTCGCGTAAAACTCCTGTAATCATTGAAATGTATGAACCACCCATACATTTCAATGAGCTAGGTTAGGTCAGGTTAGGCTATAATGTTTATGTAAGTATTTATGATATTGTATGTATTTATATTGACATTTTAACTGAAGATTTGGCTGTATCGACTCGTCCGAAGTCGTTAAATTTTTATGAAAAAAAAAAACTTGTTGACAGCTGTCAGTAATACTGACAAGCGCGGGAGAATTCTTGTTTTCTATGTGTCATTTTTGTATTGGATTGTGTTTCTTGTTATTATTATAAAGAACTAGCGGACCCGACAGACGTTGTCCTGTCTTAACTATGAATATGTTTAATAAATAACCGGCCAAGTGCGAGTCGGACTCGCGCAAGAAGGGTTCCGTACCAAAAAGGCCAAAAAATCGGGTTTGTTGTATGGGAGCCCCCCTTTAATATTCATTTTATTTTGTTTAGTATTTGTCGTTATTGCGGTAACAGAAATACATAATTTGTGAAAATTTCAAGTCTAGCCATCGCGGCTCTTGAGATACAGCCTGGTGACAGAGCGACGGACAGACGGACAGACAGCGAAGTTTTAGTAATAGGGTCCCGTTTTTACCCTTCGGGTACGGAACCCTAAAAAAATGCTACTTATTGTTTATTATTATTATTTATGCTTTGTCATATACAATATTTTTTGTTGTTTATTTTTCTGGCGGGTATATAAATAATTTTGTTGGTATTCCGACACGGTAACAGGCGACATATTACTGGCCATGTGCAAAAGTCATTTGTTTTTTGTCTCGTAGATTGTTGTATTAAATTTTAGATGTTACATGATAGAATAGATAGAATACTCTTTATTGCACACCAAAAATAAGAAATCAGTTTACAGGCAATGTTACAGAAAGATGACAACTTGGGCGGTCATATCGCCAGTAGCGATTTCTTCCAGACAACCGTTGTATGCAGGATACTACAAATTAAATATGAAAGTATGATTGATTTCTGGTTATTAATATGGCGACCACCAAGTCGTGTGGTGGGGCGCGGGGCGGGGGCCTGCTGTATTTTGGCGGCGGTGTTCGTCTTTTTTCTCGCACGTGTAGTCTTTCCACACGTTGTAGTTTATTGAGTGGTAGTAAGAGCAGTCCATTATTTCATTCCTGTAATGTAAATAGATATTTTGGAAAAAGTAAAAAAGTAAGTCTATAATCAGAGCCACCACAAAAGTGTGGGTTCAAAAAATAGAAATAAAACTTTTTAAACAAAAACAGAACTGTTAAACTATCACAGACAATCATCAGATGTTACGTTGGTCTAGTGGTTCAAATACCGGGCCAAGATCTCGGGGTCCCGGGTTTGAATCCCGGGTCGGCCAACAAAAAGTTTCAAATTTTCGAACGTTGCTCGGGTTTGTGATCACCAACCCGCAATATGCAAGCGTGGTGATTATGCCAGTACACCCATCATTGCTGTGGTGACTTGAATTCAATGATGGAGGCCTTTTCGCTGCAGAGGTTTGATTATAGGCTGTTACTTACTTTATATCAGATGAGGTTTGATTTTGTTAAAAACTTGGATTTAATGTTTTCTAAAAATGAAACCTAGCTAGATCAATTTACCCCCCCTGAAACTCCCTGCATGCCTAACTTCATGAAAATCGTTTGAGCCGTTTCTGAAATTCAGATTATAATATACAGGACTAGCTGACCCGGCAAACGTTGTTTTGCCATAAAAATGATTAAATTACTAAAATGGCTAACAAAAAATAGGGGTTGGTGGTAAAAGGGTAAAAATTTAGGTTTGTATATATTTTATAAAATTTTAATATTTTACTACCCTACCCTACCCCTACCCTACCCTACCCCTACCCTACCCTACCCCTACCCTACCCTACCCCTACCCTACCCCTACCCTACCCCTACCCTACCCCTACCCCTACCCTACCCCTACCCCTACCCTACCCCTACCCCTACCCTACCCCTAACCTACCCTACCCTACCCTACACATACCCTACCCCTACCCTAACCCCAAAAATTGTGAATCTAAACCATTCCCAGATCCCCTTGAACACACACAAAAAATTTCATCAAAATCGGTCCAGTCGTTTGAGAGAAGTTCAGTGACATACACACTCACAGAAGAATTATATATATTCCGGTGTACTTCATATCACCTGATCCTAACATCATTAAAACTGACTTAATGGCTCAAAAATTTGATGTAGAGCATTTTATATGGGAATATGAAATTAACGTTTTTACTATCTTCCTCGCAATTTTTCCATGTTTTCTCACCTTTTAAACCTTCCCTGGACTACGACAAACATTTCAAAACCAAAATCAGCTTAATCGGCCCAGCCGTTCTCGAGTTTTAGCGAGACTAACGAACAGCAATTGATTTTTATATATATAGATGACTTTTCATCACCTTCCAAATTTTTTATAGGCGTTCAGTAACGTATTTGGTGCCCATTTATAAAGTAAAAAATGTATGTCAAGTTTTCATCCAAAAATATTTTTCGCAACATAGTTTTCAATTTTTACGGTCCCAAGCCTGTTAAAGTATGAAAGGAAAATAGGAAGGCATCGCGTAAAAAAAGTGTTCCTAGGAGGCCGTATCAAAAATTTAAGATTTTTGTCGGACATTTTTAAGTGCTTTATCTTGACATTTTTGAAGTGAAAACTTCTTTAGCGGCGCTGAGCACTTTTTTGTTGGATGGGTAAAAACTTCCAAACTCGCGTCAGGGTCACGTGATGCTGATCGAAAAAGCGTAAGATCGAGGGGAAGGTAGAGGAACTAGTATCTCCCACTCTTTCTACCGTGCCTGAGTGTGCTGTTTTCTATTATTTTTGAAGTGAAACTTCTTTATCGGCGTTGGAAAAAATTTACCGTCACGTTTTGCGTCAAATTTTCGTCACATTTTTCGGTTACGCGCCATCTTTTTCTTGCCCCTACCACGGTTGGTTCAGACGATAGCAAAAAGGTAAAGTGAAATAATATTTAACCAATTTAACCAATTTAACCAATTTAACCAACTTAACCAACTTAACCAACTTAACCAACTTAACCAACTTAACCATCTTAACCAACTTAACCAACTTAACCAACTTAACCAACTTAACCAACTTAACCAACTTAACCAACTTAACCAACTTAACCAACTTAACCAACGTAACCAACTTAACCAACTTAACCAATTTAACCAATTTAACCAATTTAACCAATTTAACTAATTTAACCAATTTCTGGAAAGTTGCGTCAAATTTTCGTCACATTTTTCGGTTACGCGCCATCTTTTTCTTGCCCCTACCACGGTTGGTTCAGACGATAGCAAAAAGGTAAAGTGAAATAATATTTAACCAATTTAACCAATTTAACCAATTTAACCAATTTAACCAATTTAACCAATTTAACCAATTTAACCAACTTAACCGACTTAACCAACTTAACCAACTTAACCAACTTAACCAACTTAACCAACTTAACCAACTTAACCAACTTAACCAACTTAACCAACTTAACCAATTTAACCAATTTAACCAATTTAACCAATTTAACCAATTTAACTAATTTAACCAATGTAACCAATTTAACCAATGTAACCAATTTAACCAATTTAACCAATTTAACCAATTTAACTAATTTAACCAATTTCTGGAAAGTTGCATGTAGATCATTTTTCGAAAAATAAGGCCATAAAGAAGTTTCACTTACGTGTGTACACTAGTACACGGTTTTTACTGGGCTATACCAAAAGAAACAATTCGTCGTTTGTTTTTTGTCTCGTAGATTTTTGTATTAAAATTTGGAAGGTGATAAGTTTTTTACAAAATGCCAGCTTACCCATGCCCCGGTAGATGGAAAACGCTCGGCTGGATGGCCTCGACGCTGTCTCCGTGCTCGCACATTATCTTCGACATCGAAATACGCTTGATTTCCCGAAGTTGCTCTGTAAATAAAAAAACAAACAAAGCAAAATTTACCTCCTATAATAATAATAATTTATCTATTGTCCATAACAGCACAGAAAACAAATACAGAGCACGATTCTTATGATAAAGTGTAGTGCTTAATACTAATAGTTTTACTCTGTCTTCTCGTTTAGGTTATACCTGAATTCTAGAAGACAGGTCCCTCCCAATCCAAAATTTAAACACTGTCTAATTGCTAGAAAATTTGGGGATGGGATCTACCTCCTAGTGGTCCACCCTGGGCAACGGCATCTTTGGTTCTCTAACTAATGATGACGACTAACAGATCCCTCTGCGGTGGTAGGATTCGTAAAAGGCCGCCTGGATGCTACCCTACCACCCTCATACCGGAGTCTAGCGACAAACAGTTGTTCTGTGTTCCACTGGTGTGTGGGAGAACCAGTGACTCTGGGTAAGCTCCCTTCATCTTAGGCATCTTCTTAACCGAAGAGTGAAGTATGTAGTCAAGAGCAAGACCATGGTTTATTAGTTTAAAAAAACCATAGTTAGAATCATGTACCTAATTGGACAATTTTGTACAGACAACGGCTGCAGGTCAACCTACCCAAAAAGTTAAAGGTCATTCAATTGATTTTCAACTTTAAGTCTAACATGTAAAGATGTCAATTGAGAAAATTTGACGTTTTGTGGTAGATTGACGTGCTATTTTCTGTACGTGTAAGAATTCACAACGAGTTTGTCCTTTGGCTTGTAGGATCACAGCATCGTCACCAAGATCCTATATTACTTCTGGATACGAGATCCAAAACAAAAATTTCGCCATATGTGCTAAATCCCGGTAATTTTTAAGAGCAGACAAATCGATCCACCCTCCGATGCCGTTTTTTAGTACACATTGTACTGGTTGGTACCACTGTTTGTAAAGTCACTATTTTTACACTTCTTTTCTCGGCACACAACACTTACAGTATTTTTTGGTTCACTACGGTTTTCTCAAATCGGAAACTCATAAAAAGCAAGGTATAAACCGACGGAACAGTGTGTATGCTATTAATAAGATGACAGTTACCTCGTGTGAAAGCTCCCGGGTGGACCGTGTTCTCGTACCAGAAGCGGTCTGCTCGTCTCCACCTGAGTAGTTGTTCGGTCATGATGCAAGCCAGGGTCGGACCCATCACGGCGCCCGGCATGGCTTCCTCGCCGAGCAGGCCGGCCATGAGGTCGACATCGTCGATGTCTTCGTAAGCAGCTGTTATTGCTTCCACTTGCTGAAATGTTTTTGAAAATGTTTTTTGTGTTCCGTGAAACTAATATTGCCTCAAAATCAGAATGACGTCATGCGTATCTGAAATTATGCGTTTCTGGCATTATGCGTGCAAATAAAATTTTTAGTAAATGCTAGGATTATCAACTTACCTCCTTCGGCATCCACCGGTAGAGGTCGTGGAAGTGTTTAGCGACGGGCAACTTGCACAGCTCTCTGTATCTGTTGTACGGTGGAAGACCCACGTCACGAGTCTTCATGATGTCGGCTGCCATCACGTCTGAGGCCCGCTGGAGACGGCCGAGAGATCGCTCGCCCATCTGAAAAGACACAGTTTGATTTCTGAGTTCGTGATATACAGTTGACGAAGAAGAACCTAACGGAACCGAATCTGAGAGTAGGCTGGCGCTGAACTGATCGTTGTGTAGATCCCAAGGGGTGGCATATGTCCATATGACTATGGGAGGATATTTCACATCGGTAAAATCTTTTCTCCAAAGTTGGTTCACCAAAAACGGTCAGGGCATACCGAAGCTGCAAAGGCTTCCGTTTGGCCGTAGGGCCAAGGTACCGTGACATTTGCAATGGGAACTTGATCGCTTTGGTCGACCTAGGGAAAGATTTTGACACTAATATAAAAATAAAAGGTGGACAATCTAAAGGTGTTCTGATCCCAAAGTAAGTGCCTAATGTACTTGTTTTGTGGAAATCAGAAACAACAAAGTTACCACAAACACCTCGACACAATGTAGAAAAAATTCTTTTTTCCTTCATTGACCAGCCCAGGTATCGAACCCGGAAAAAGCAAGCAACACCTTGAAAACCGAAGTGTACGCTACTCCACCCTCGTCGTTTGGCTAAGATTATGAAGATGCCTAGACCAATTCACAGACACCTTAAAAACCTGAGTGTACAGTCAGCTGCAAAATTATGTAAACACTTTTTGGTTTTACCAACCTTATGTCGTTGTATTAAGAGTCAACATTAGTCAGAAGTGTCTACATACTTTTGCAGCTGTACGCCACTCCACATGGAGATCATCGTTTGGCTAAGTTATGACGATACAGAATCCAATACACCTCAGGATCTATAGTGTAGTCGTTGCTGGCGCACGCCTGCCGTGTACTATCACGTGCTCATGGTGTTTCCTCTTTAATCAGATATTCTTAACATAGAGAACTGTATGCTATACCTCTACTAAAGAGATATTTATTCATATACTCGTAGTAGTTACTAGCTGATCCCGCGATGTCGCTGTCCGGAATTAGTTAAAGTATTGAAAATGTTATATTATTAAATCAAAACATCACTCTTCTATCACCATCTCTTTATATATATGGCAAAACAATGTTTGCCTGGTAAGATATACAAGAATTGCTGGTTTAACGGTATTAGATAAATAGATTCACCTCAGGATCTATAGTGTAGTCGTTGCTGGCGCACGCCTGCCGGAAGGAGCCCTGCGTGGCGCCCTCCAGCGTGTGGTTGTTGGGCAGGGCGCCGGTGCGAAGGCTCAGGTCCACCACGGATAGCTGGTTGAACATCTTCCCGTGCTTGTCGTATAAGCTGGAAACAAGTATAAATAGTTTAAAACAGTACTACGAAAATGCAATGATTTGAAAGTCACCCGTTTCGAACGTCGCTCGGATTTGTGATCACCAACCCGCATTTGGCAAGCGTGGTGGTTATGCCAGTTCCCATCATTGCAGTAGTAACTTGAATTCAATGATGGAGGCCTTTTCCCTGCTGTGGGATGATTATACTTTACTGTGTATTTGCTGGATTGTTCAAACATTTATTTACTTAGAATTTTGTCTTCTTTCTTTTGATAACCAATTACACAATTATGTATAACACCTTGGCAGTGTTATTTATACTATCAATAAAAATAATCTTAGAAAAATATTAAATACTGATTCAGACTATTCATTTTGAAACACGCTGTGACGCGCGCGGACGTAGCTAATTATTTAGTAGTAATTTTCATTCACCAGGGACACGGTAATATTATCTATACAGTATTCTAACTTCATACAAACGGACGACGCGCGAGCTATACCTACGCACTCGGATCTCAGCATGCGCTCGGCATGCTACAGTCGCGGATGTGCCGCAGTGACGAACGGACGGTGTGCTGATTTTTAAACAGTAACCGCGCGAATATTTACTCAAAATAAGTATAAAATTGTACCCAGCGATGATTTTGTGGAATACTCGTATCTAGAAAAAATGGAGGGAATATTCCGAACTTCATTTAAAACTAAACATATAAATTGTAAAGTAGCTTCAGGTATCTATAACCAAGTAAAAGATATTCCTTTTTCTCCTCCTTGTCTATGTTTTCCAAAACAATTTTTGATCAAGCTTTATATTCGAATGCGGATTTTTTATACACTCAAATATAATAATAAAGCATTTCGTACATCTCAGTCAAGGCGCAAATATTTTTCGGTCGCAAATTTATAAGACCGATTTGTTATAAAATCAAACATACATAAACATGGTTTTTTAATTAAATCTACCAATCAAAAAAACAACTTGCATTTTTATTTAACACTTTCTATATATTGTTACTAAGTATCTGTACTAATAAATAAATAAAAAAGTAATAAATTAACAATCTCTAAAATAGATAGAAACTCAAAGTAGGCAGGTGCAATAATACGCTGAAGGTGGGAGACAACCCTATCGCATGCTTACGTACCACGCGGCTGTAGGCACTTATTTCAAGGATACGGCCGAGTTACAATACTGTATGATAATATTACCGTGCCCGGGACCCGGCCGCATCAAAATGATACGTCCGTCCGCATATTTTCCCAGCTTATTTTTATTGATAAAAAAAACACTACATAAATGTTATACATAATGGTTAGACAACGTGGGCTTTGTTTCTCAGACTTAAAAATGCACGGTGTATATCGATGGGAACACTTCACATTTTGTGGTTGTCGAAACTCACCGTACATTTATGGCTAGCATCTTTATCTGTAGGTATAAAATGAAAGACTTACTTAATTCTACCCTCTTGCAACACGTGGAACCACCTCGCCCCCAGCACGTACTCGAGGGCCAGGCGCGGCTCTAAGCGTTCATCGTAGTCGTCCACGTGGATATGGCCGGGGAATATTACCTTGTTCTTCTCCAAGTAATTCTGACCTGAGGGATGTTAATATCTCTAAATAGAATACATTTCTTTAAACAAAGTATCTCTAAGTAGTATATCTCTAAATAGAGTATCTGTATATTTTTTTATAAGCAGAGTATTGCTATTCAAAATAGGGTACCTCTAAATGGAGGATCTATTAATTTTCCTTTGTAATCCCCACAAATGAATACATTTTTGACATTGCAATTAGGGTTAGCATACCACTAAAATGTTTTTTTGTGTGGGCAATCAAAATCATTCACAGCATCTTTTACCTCTTCATCCGTTGAAATTCTGACCGTACTTTTACACGGGAATACCTTCCCCTCGTAACTCAAATTAAAATATCAAAGTCCTTACCCTTAATACTACATTTGTAAAACCTTAATACTAAAATTGAATTTAAACTGATACCATCAAGGTTGGATTCACAATAATATGTATCTTTGACTTTTTACTGTACTGAATAATATCTTATTGTGACTCAAAAACCCTCAAAATCTCACCTATAATAGCCGGCATCAGTTCATAGTACACAATGTGTTGGTACATCCCAATGTTGATGTCCTTGGCGACGGTGTAGAGTTTATTGTCGTCCCAGCAAGGGTTGATCTCCTGAAGTTTCCGAGCCACATAGTTGTGGTTGCGGAACAGCCAGAGGAACACCATGTTGATGCCCAGAAGGGAGTTCACACCGGCCTCTGCAAGAGATTTATGAGGTGATGTAAAAATTTCGAAACGATGCTGGGAAATGCTCACGGTTTCCCAAAAGTGCTTTCATCATACAACTCAGATAAACGACTAACTCTGCTGGTCTAGGCATCCCCGGTGGACGTCGAACTGATGATCTTTAAGTAAACACACAGTAAACCACTTTTCTCGTCATTTGAAAAGCTATGTGAATGACTCTGCAAAGCCTGATCGGTGCTGTGACTGTGACATCTTGTCTCGATGAGTTGATAAATTGTTTATTGTCGCTTAACATGGGTCTCAAAAGATAGAGAAAGAAATTCTTAGAGTTTCCCTGAGCGATAGAATCAGAACTGAGAAATCCTTAAGAACTAAAATGACCGACATCGCTCGAAGAATTGCTGAGCTGAAGTGCCAGTGGGCGGGGCACATTAGGAACTGATGGCCGATGGGGCTTAAAAGGTACGTAATCTGTGAGTAAGCCCCTCACTCGGTAAACCTATCAAGTGAAGGTCGTTAGAAAGCCGCTTGATAATCCCATATCCCGCAGTGTCGATTGGCTAAGATGATGATGATGACGACATTTAAACTACAGTAAACCTTTAGGAAATTGGAAGTGCTTCTGTAAAGCTATGTAAATAAGACTAAAATAGTCTCACCGGTACTGTGGTATCTAGTCTCGTTGGGTTGTTCATTGTTGACGCACTCTGAGGACCCGTTGGTGGGCCGCTCCTTGCCGTGGACCAGGTCTGCGCTCAGCCTCCCCCCATTTCTTTAGTCTATCTTCATACTTATTACTAGGGAAACCTACTCCTTCTACTGTACTCTTATCAAATTCAAATGGTTGTCATTGATGGAACTTATGGAACTGAAACGTGGTCGCTTACTATGGGTCTCAAAAGAAGGCTCAAGGTCGCACAGCGGGCAATGGAGAGAGCAATGCTTGGTGTTTCCCTACATGATAGGATCAGCAATGAGGAAATCCTTAGAAGAACTAAGATAACTGACTTCGCTCGAAGAATTGCTGAGCTTTAGTGCCAGTGGGCACCCGGCTCACAGGCACTTTCAGACGGCCTAGGGGCGAAAAGGTTCTGAAATGGCGACCGGGCACCGGATTACGGTCTATGGGTAGGCCCCTTACTCGGTGGACAGCTCTGAAAAGGTCGCGAGAAGTCACTTGATGCTGGATTCTTATAGGTGGCCTATCATTTGTGAGCTACAGTAAATACAGTTAACCTCTCTTCTCATCGATTGGAAGTACAAAGCTGGCGAAATAAAACTACGAGTACAATAGCCTCACCGGTACTGTGGCATCTAGTCTCGTTGGGTTGTTCGTTGTTGACGCACACTGAGGACCCGTTGGTGGGCCACTCCTTGCCGTGGATCAGGTCGGCGCTCAGCCTGCCCCCGCTTCCCTCCCTGTAGCGACGCGCGTGGTCCTCCTCGATGCCGTACACGTTTGACAGTTCCAACATTGGTGGCGCCGTGTTGATCTGGAAACAGGTTTTGGGTTTTATGTTTATGGGTAGCTGCTTCTGTGACTTCAGCTTTGATATGTTTTCAAAACTGTTCCTTAAGCAAATATATTGCTAGTGTAAATTGAATTGAACATACATTAATAAAAAGCTGTTTCATCATAACCTATCGGAAAATATTTGTAGACGGTATTATTGACAAATTTCGTAGTTCTTGGTCAACAGGATTTAAATTTTTAATCCTTCCCAAGTGTCGCTGTTGCGGCATGTAATGCAGTATCTTTTTTTCACACTAAGGCATAAGGCTGTGTCCCCAGTAGGCAAACTGTTAGCGGCCGACTGAGTGAGTCGCGAATTTGTGGCGGACTGAAATTTGAGTTAGCTACAAACTCAGATCAATTTTCGTGCGTCGCAAACAAACTGTTATGATTTAGCTGCTTATTTAAGTCGACCGGCTGAATTAGGTGCGATGCAAAAAAACACGTCCATACACGTCGATAGCTTCTTTCCAACTGTCTGCATGAAGTTTGCGGCAAACTGATTCACTACGCCCGGCGAAAAACCATATCGCCGCCAACGACTGGAACCGATCTTGCTGGGAGCCGGCCGCTTACTGAGATAGTCGGCGCGCGTAACGCTGCAAACTGCGTACAGTGAGCGCAGAACTAGCAAACTGTGGAAACTCCATTTTAAATATATGAAAGGGCGTATTAAATCGATAGGCCGCAAACTCAGTCGGCAGCTAACAGTTTGCCTACTGGGGACACAGCCTAACTTTGAAAGTAGATTTCTTCACAGCTTCAAGGTGCAGACAACAGCACGTCAACCTACCACAAAACGTCAAATTTTCTCAATTGATATTGATCTCTATTTGTTGGACTTAAAGTTGAAAATCAAATCAATGACCATTAACTTTTTGGGTACTTAGGTTGACCTGCCGTTGTCTATACTATAGACATAAGTAAAAGTAAGTATTGTCACTGTCTCTAATCATCCCACTGCAGGACAAAGGCCTCCATCATTGAATTTGAGTAACCACAGCAATGATGGACATAATCACCCACAATCACATAGACTTATTTTAATTTCAACTAAAACTTCTACGCGTCCGCGTGATAAATGGTCTTGACTCTTGACAAACCGACAGACGGACAAGTGGTAGGTATGACCACTTCCTCCTATTAAGGGTGCCGTTTTTTCCTTTTGCCTTATGAAAACCATAAAAGTGTTTCATTGACGACCCTGTTGGCGTAGAGGTTCGGTGTTCCGCCTCCTATGAAAATACGAATTCGATTCCCGGTCAGGTCAATAGACGGGGTAGACGATTCGATGACGACTGACCCCAAATGACTGGGAACAGGGCTAGTGAATGATGATGATGAAGTGTATCGTACGTACCCTCTCTCCTGGGACTGTGGTGGGCACGCAGCCCAGCGACTGGTAGGTGATGGATCTCGTCAGGTTCAGACATCTGATGTCGGTCTGTCGAAGATGAAGATCGTCTTCGGCGACTTTGATCGGGATACACCTGTGTTTGACAATGATCGGTTTTAAATTGTTTTTAATGATAAACTGGCAATTTAAATTTCTTTGGATTACTTTTTCGAGTGGCTGAGGTGGGACTCGAACCCACAACCAACTGTTTACACCCGGTAACTACTCTAATTATTAAGCTACATATACAGGGTGTCCAATAAGTGCCACGACAAACTTAAGGAGAAGCAAGGTGTAAGGGTCAGCTATCATACAAAAAAAGACCTCTGTAAAAGTGTATGTAAGTGTTGGTGGGACTGAATCTCAACCTTTTGCTTACCGGGTGACTTCTCTAACCAAGACATTTTTAATTGCTTAAAGAACAGTTGCATAACATTCAGTAGTAGGTTACTGCACAACTTGTCATTAATCATTTGCTCAAATACTCGAATGCATCACTCGCCTCGGGTCCGCGTCCCAGCCCAGTCAGCATGATGCATGTACGAGTAAATATCGACCCCGAGTATGATTTTCTACTTACTGGTCTTATAGAAATCATATAATAGGGGTTAAAGTATGAAATTGCCGATTATTTTCCCACTTTTTATTTTGTTTATAGCTCTTAAGTATAGTCATATTATTGCGTAATTCTTTTTGTATTGTATTAAAAACTAAATTAAGTAACTTTTGACTAAAAAAAAATGCAATACTAGTGCCTATTACTTCAAAGGAAGTCGTTGAAAAGACTCCTTACAATGTGTCAGCTGACCTTCTTGCTTCAATTAAGTATATTTGTATTATATACTTTGATTTTCAGAAATTTAAATACTGTAATGCGTAGCTTTATAACCATCTAACTTTCACCTTTAATTGCATCGAAAACGGTTCAGGCGTATTTAAAAAAAACTAAAATATTATTAGTATGGCAAAATGACTTTTCTCGATTTCGTCCATACAAAACGGAAATTTCATATTTTAACACCTAATATTTATCGGTAGGGTTATATTTGACACAAAAGTAAACACGTTTTCGCCCTGCCTGTATCCAGAGTTCATGCTTCTTAAGAACGTCAACTAGTGACAACAAGATTGTCAACTGGTGACTAGCGGCCAGTGGTCACGTACATAAAGAAAGGTGGTCCTAACGCGAATTGGACTAAATGCGAAATAGACACGTTTTCGTCTAGTACACCTAATGCGACGAAACGCACATGGGGCTGTATGAAGCTTAAACTCGGTTTCGCTTAGCTAATCATGTGACCTAGTTCTGCAAATCAAATGCATCACTCGCCTCGGGTCCGCGTCGCCACCCGGCTGGCAACAGGTCCTGGTCAGCACGATGTAGTTGACGGTGTCGTGGACGGACGTCACGTCGCCCACTATGAACACGTTTAGATTTGTCACCATGTGCGTGAAGGTCTTGCTGGGGATACGCCCGTCGGAGACTGGAAAGAGAGGATGAAGAGAATGTTAGGCTTGATCTGTACTAGAACAGTAACACTCAAAAGCGTATTACGAAGACTATTCGGTATTCAGCCGAATACCGAATAGCAAGTTATGAAAAAAGAAACTTAAAATGTTACACATAAAGATTTATTATTCTCAACAATGGTGATATTTCTTAATCAACAACAAGTGAAGAGTCGTGACTTGTCACCCATTGAAAGTACAAAATGTTGCCGAATATTCGGCGCTACGGATAAAAGCAGCACCGAATATTCGGTATTCAGCCAAATTATTATTCGTGGCATCTCTACCCTAAGGCACTCATACAAGAGTACAAAAACAAAGTATCCAAAGAAATGCTAAAGCTCAAAAAATACCAAACAATTGCAGTAGCTAGAATATTGACCGGTCACTGCAATCAATGGCTGACTGATTCTGCCATGTAGCAGAGGAAACGGCTATGCTCATGCGGTCCACTCAAGCGTGATAGAAGTACCCATTCAAGGCTGCATATTATGCACCCTCATGTATTACCTACCAAAACTAAAATGCCAAAGAATCTGGGCTGAAATAATCATAATCATTTATTGTGATTTCATTCGGTTTACAATAAGGTCTTAAATAATAAATAATAAAATGGTGATAAATAGGTGAGTGATGATGATGAAGAAAGTAAGGATAGTTCTTAAGAGGAAACACTACGGACGAGAGAATTGCAAAATAGGTATTTGTAAAATCTATTGCTGTCGCGCAGTGCCAAACGCCTTTACCGCAGAGTGTGATAGAGACAACTGCTTCTTGGACCGAAAATACCTACTAAAAGCACACCAAATCAACGTTTCGTAGTCCCCCGATTACTTTCCAAAACTAGACCAATTTAAATATTGATATGTCTGTTTGCCTTCTCTTTACCAAATGATGTATCACCATGGTGATGTACATATTGTTAGAAAATAGAATGTCATTGTATAAATAAATATTATGATGAATCCAAGTCTATTTTAATTACATAAAATTGCTATGAAGTCTCCTTTTTTAATAAAATTTAGCCAAATTTGTTTTCTGGATGTTTGAACACAGCGGAAAATCTGGCGAATATTTTCGATTTTTGAGGACTCATATCTTTTTTATTAATCAATATATGAAAAAACAGAAAACATAGAAACATGCTAATAGTGGTCATAGATTTTTGTGATAAAAATTATTGCTCTACTGGCTTTATCCAGGAAGGAAACAGGGGACTACGTTTGTATGGAAAAACGGCCCTTCTGTTTCCTCTTAAGAGCGCGATATAACCGGGAACGCGCTACTGAGTGCTAGTAATCACAAACTAGCTAAATACTCACCCAAAGCCAACCTTAAAGCTCTAGCATTAGGCAAAGGTCGTCTGCTCTTAGCCGTGCGTGGGCTCAGCAAGCGTTCATAGTCCAATGCTTCTTAGTGATCAGTCTCTGTCACTAATGTTAATCAACGCTGGGATCGGTCACTAATTGGATGGGTGACCGTTTGTGGCATCATACCCTGACCACATCCTTGCTTCGGAGGGCACTTCAAGCCATCGGTCCCGGCTGTTGAAGTATGAGCATTTGCTTATAACATCTTTGGTGCGTCTGCCCCGCCTACATCGCCTTTCTTACCTTTTTTTCGTGTTCTGTGGTTTTTACTTTACTTTTTTATGGGGCGGTAGGGGGTAACTACTAAAGTACTCACCCAAAGCAACCCTCAACGCTCTAGCATTAGGCAAAGGTCGTCCGCTCTTAGCCGCGCGAGGGCCGCCATTGGCCGCGTAGTTCGGGCCCAGCATGCGGTGGTAGGGGGTGAGGGTGGCTCCCCTTTGGGGGTGGTGGAGGTTGTTGCACGAGTAGTCCAGGCGACGGGGCTCGTGCGGGTCGCAGTCCTTGACTTGGAGGGCGCACCAGCTGTGAAGTATGGGAAAACATTAAAATCACTTTTATTTGATTCTATCACCACACACCAATTAGGTGGACCGACGATCTAGTGAAGGTTAGATGCAGATGGCGCGGGCCGATCGTTATGATGATTTAATTTCCTTTTTTTTGCAAAATGGTCCCAGGAGGCGAATTTACTCGTTCATCCCTTTCAGACTATGATTAATTTAGACACTACCGTTTTGATTCGACCCGACCGGGAATAGAACCCGGGACCCATGCTTAGTAGGTGGACCACTGCACCATTACACCAAACGGGTCGTTGCTGAACTGGGTAAGCATTTTGTATGTGTTTACAAATTGAGGGTTAGCCGCAACAGAATGCTGAACACATTCGCGAAGCAGTTTGACTCAGTACTCAAATCATTGTTGCCACTGCCAATGAAATATACTTTTAGCATACTATAATAATACGTATATATTTTTCAAGTTTCTATTGTTGATGACTGTCGTCTGATTAATAGTTGTAAAATAATTGAAAATGCAGGTTTTGGCGTTATACCTACTCGTATCTGCTTATTAATAAGTTTTTAACATTGGTAACTCTCCAGTCTACTTACGGTATGAGCCTCTCGGCCTTCAAAGCCTCAACCCTCTCGTCGGTGATCTGGTTCCCGGTGAACGTGTCGTACCACGCGCCAGAGACGCCGTGCGCCACGGCGGCCACCGCAAGCATCAGCCACATGGTCTTCGCTCTGTGGCCCTGATCTTCTGTATGCAGAAAAAAAAACTCTGAATACCTCCGGGGTGGAGAGGCGTACACACTGGATTTCAAAGTGTCGCCTGCTACGAAGTCCCGGTACCCGGACGGGTTAATGTAGAAAAAAATTTGTTTCTCTACATTTTCTCGGGTCTGGGTGTTTGTGGTACCGTCGTTGTTTTTGATTTCCAAAATACGAGTGTTTTAAATAGTTATTCAAATTGGGATCAGAACAATGTATATGATGTTGTCCACATTTATTTATTGTTATTTATGTTCAGCTAGGTTTGATATAGGTTGGTTATAATTATGATGGTTTTTAAGAGGTCGTAAACAATATTTTTTCT
This sequence comes from Anania crocealis, assembly GCA_949315895.1. NCBI lineage: Eukaryota > Metazoa > Arthropoda > Insecta > Lepidoptera > Crambidae > Anania > Anania crocealis. The sequence continues at coordinate 1,836,041 of OX438876.1, forward strand.
CTATAAGTTCCTAAATAAATTTCCACATATCAGAGGCGTTTAAAAAAAAGAACTCACTGAACACACACATAACACCAATTGTCTAATGATCGCGCGCACGCAACGTACTTGTATAAAACATCTCCGGCTAATCGTTAGCTGTTATAAATCAATATGTATGAACAGCTTAACACGATATCTGGGTTAGAGGGCTTGCACACTTATCCGAATACGATTTGTTATCCGAATACGGCAAAGCAAACAGAAAGGGTTTCTTGCGCTGTTTGTTCTAGGCACTAGCGCACACTTGTCCCGAAGCAGGTGGTAGGTTTAAATATTGGGACGTGTAAAAGCGCCTCCTGGGGCCTATTTGCAGGAATAAAACTGATTTTACTGACACATAGTTTTGATTTTCGTCAATCAATGCCTAACTATATTATAAATGTATATATAAGTTTGGTTGTTGCGCTTTCACGCGAAAACTACTTAACAGATCATTATGAAACTTTGTACTTATATTCTTGGAGGTACTACAAGTAACATGGGATACTTTTTCTTAAATTAATAATTTATAAGTTTCTTTAATTTTGTCGGCTAATGTAGTCTCCGGCAACAGCCGGTTTTACATATTATATCTAAATCAAATCAGATGCCTTACTCTGCAACACGAAGCTCGTATTTACGGATATATCTGTCTTTGCTTTATATGATATTTTAAGCAATTTAATTGTAATTATAATATCAGTTAAATTGCTTAAAATTTAACAGATGCGGGTTCGAGTCCCGCCTGAGACATAATTTTTCAAGTTTAAATACTGATATCTGTGTCTTTCAGATACTTAAACGGCCGGTCCTAATATCCTACTTATCTTCAGTTTTGGCATATGGGAGATAGAAAACAACTTCTGTCTTTGTTTCTCTGGACGGCAAAATCAGAGATAGAAACTGTTTCCTATCTCCGAAATGTCAAAACTGGCGATAGATAGATTATTGGGACCGGCCGTAAGACATCGGTATGAGTGATAGGAGGGAGTATAGGGACAGATGGATTTGAATATGCGGACATTGTGTTGCGGAGTAAGGCCTCTAAAACGGATCGTATACGGATAAGTGAGAAAGCGCCTTTAATAAGTAATTATAACGATTGAAATTCCAAATATTTTTTGGTAAATTTGCCCCAAATTGCAACATATCTAGTACACGGCCGTTATTTATGTTTTACATACTGTTCATACGAAAAATTCTACTTAAAATAATTATCAAATACACCCTATTTGGTCTAGTGGCTTAGGTTCTGGCTATAATGGCTACATTTCATCGGCGAACAAAGTCGATAGCACAATATATAAATGAATAATAAATATTTTTTCAAACTTGCCATAAAGGGTAAAAACGGGTAAAATGTAAAAACGGGAACGGGACCGGAAAATATTACTCTGTGGCGATACGAAGTTTGCGAGGAATGGTAGTAAATGATAAAATTAAAATAAACTGTTGTTTACCTAGTCAATAGTGCGGGCACCCTTCGTGCGCGAGTCCGGCTCGCACTTGGCCGATTTTCTTTAACACTTGAAATTTCGATTAAACGGGATTTGGAATTCGGTTATTTTGGGTTCATACATCTTATCTTATCTAAATATACTTACATATAAAAAAAGTCGTGTTAGTTACACCACTTATAACTTGAGAAGGGCTGGAGCGATTTTTACGATTTTTGTGTTATTGGATTTTTATTTGTGAAGTCAAGGCAAGTCAAATATTAAAAAAAAAATAGACTCAGGCGTTACTTTGCGGAAATCCATAACTAATTATGGATCGGAGCGCAGCGAAGGCGACAACATCTCCTGAGGATGCTGCGTGAAGTGGCGAAAAGCGTCTCCTATATCGGTGTTGGGTACTAATAATTGCATTAACTGTACTGCATGCATTTTTGAGGGAGGGCGGGCGGTTGTCCTGCATGAAATAGTGCCTGCTCAATCAGTGTTAGTGCGGGCAGTGTGGTGAAGGTACCTAGGCCGGTGTTAACAAGCAGAAATCATTAGCAAAATAATTTTCAAAAGCCATAATAAGTCAAATATTAACAAAATGTATATTTTTCTTACCACTCCATATTTTATGACAATGAAATTTAAGACAACCATAATCCAATTATACTATTCTGAAGCGAGACGAAGTTTCCGGGCCCGCTAGTTTTAAATAAAAGCGTTATGTTTTTTGAGATCCTAATATGCACCCCTGCTAAAATCATAACCCTTCCGGCTAATCATGCGTTATAACGTAAACTTGGCATATTAAGACTAATTATGGCAAAGGTTATCTTACCAAATTATATTGTAGATATCCATTACGGAAATGTTATGCGCATGTTTGAAGCGTTTCAAATTGGTATTCGGAATTACTCAGTTTAAACCGACGATAAAAAAGATTGTTGTTTATTCAATGCGTATACACGGTGCATTTTTAACCACCTGTAGAACAAAGCCCACGTTATGTAACCGTTATATATAACATCTTGGCAGGGTTATTTTATTTTTTAAATATTGATTTATAGCTATTTATTTTTAAAAACGCTGTGACGAGCACAAATGTAGCTGTGTTAGGTCCATTCAACCGAGACCCCGCCGCAGCAAAATAATTCGTCTCTGCGCGTAGCAAAATCGCGCTTAGCGTGTTACAAAATCAAAAGTCAAAATCTAAATTAAATAGTTTTCAAAAAAATTGTTTGACCAAAAAATAAATAATACTATTAAATAAATAAATAATAAATATTTAAGACATGCCTCACTGGGCCACACAGAGCCATCTAGTCCCAAATTAAGGTACTATTAAGTACCCTGTCGTATGGGGTACTAGACAACCGATAAACATACTTATATACTTTTTTAGGGTTCCGTACCTCAAAAGGAAAAAACGGAACCCTTATAGGATCACTTTGTTGTCCGTCTGTCCGTCCGTCCGTCCGTCTGTCAAGACCCTTTTTCTCAGGAACGCGTGGAGGTATGAAGCTGAAATTTATATCAATTACTCAGGTCTACTGTCCCTTAAAGCTGTGAAAAAATCAAACTTCTAAGCCAACGCAATCAAAAGATACAGCCGTTTATGCCGCAAATTTTCGACACTTGCAAGGGAATCAAAACCTACAGGGTGCTTCCCGTGAACTCAGAATCTTGAAATTTGGTACGAAGCAACGTCTTATAGCATAGATAAACGAAAAATTACGAAAACCATAAATTTTTAGTTACATCACATAATATATATTTTTTTAATAATTTTAAACTTACTACCCATTTCCTCATAAACGCGTAGAGGTATTAAATTGAAATTCATACCAAATACTCAGGTCTATAATACCTTTAAGCTGTAACAAAATCAAACTTCTATGTCAACGCAATCAAAAGAAACAGCAATTTAAGCTGCATATTTTGAAACTCGCAAGTACTCGCAAGGGAATCAAAACCTAAAGGGTACTTCCAGTCGACCTAGAATCTTGAAATTTGGCATGAAGCAACGTTTTATAGCACACATAAAGGAAAAATTCCGAAAACCTTAAATTTATGAACGAACTTTGTAAACCTTGCAGGTTTGTACGGAACCCTCGGTGCGCGAGTCCGACTCGCACTTGGCCGGTTTTTTTTGTAAATATATGCTTATAATACATAGAAAACACCCAGACCAGTACAAACAGACATGTTCATTCATGCACACAAATATTTGTACTGTGCGGGGATCGAACCCGCGACCCATGGCTCAGAAGCAGCGTTTACTACCGCTGATCCAAATGGTCGTCAAATTATGATGTTATACATAACAGTCCAATATGGTGGGCTTCGTTTCCCAGGTGGTTCAAAAAGCACGGTGTGTAATGTTTTCAAGTAGGCCTCAATGTTTAACCCGACAATTAAATAAGGTTTTGTATTTAAAGCGTATATTTATTAAGGAGGATTGACTTTTTTTTTAAGGTTTGCTGTCCGTCTGTCTGTCCGTCCGTCCTTCTGTCCGTCCGTCTGTCACCAGGAGGCCTACTCTCTAAGCCCGTCAACGAAGTTAAGAACCCGAACGACAGTAGCCCGAACGAAAGGTGTAAACCTTACCCTCTATTGTTTTCGGACTAACGAGTATCGAACGGAACCATAGACAATATTCGTGAATGAACAATGCTTGACGATAGTGTCGTGAAATTCAAAGGATTATTACCGGTTTTCTAGTTTTGAAGTTTTTTGGTTTAATTTAACCAAATTAGTTATTATAACATTATTTTAATATCAAATACATCCCAATAAATATAAACCATACCTCAAAATAAGTATTCTAACCATTTTTTCTAAATTTCTCTATAGCAGCTATGCTATTTTTTATCTGTAGAAAATTGTCAAATGAAACGTCATTGTATAATCTATGCTATCAAATTGCTAAACAAAATTTGAAGTTTCATACGTGAGAGTTTATGAGAGTTTTTGGCGGGAGTTCGTGAGATACGTTTGGAGTCCGTTTATTTTATCGAATTTTTATTGTTTATAGTGATTTTTGGGTCGTAAAAGTGGTGTTATTTTGCGAAACAAAGTGTCGTGCGAGTGAACAATATACAGTTCGGTGAAATAACATGGTGTATGGGTCGTAACCAAGAAAAGTGGGCCGTGAATTTTGCGCGGGATCGCGAACAGTTCACCTCTTTCTTGGGGACTTCTCTACATTCCTTCAATCTTTCGACTGTCTCCAAAAACTTCATCGAAGCATTAAAACGTCTAACATCAACGTTTTAATGCAAAAATAAAGAAAATATTACTAAAGAATTGGCTGTATGGGCATAGTTCCCTTTGCCTACCCAGAATGGGTGAAGAAAACAACAACAACAACAACAACAACAACGTGAGAGTTTATTTAAAAAAAACTATTAATTTAACATTAGGAAAGGAAAAGCCTACAATTTTATGGAGGGAAAACGTAACTTGGTCCATGGATTATTTAAAGTGTCGATGAGTGAAGACACTCATTAAATAAACCTCGATGAATACTTTGTAGACGTACTTCAACAAAATCTGCAAGTATTTGCAAAAGGTAAGCTTATTTTCATTTCAAAATACTTCTTTAGCCGGGGTAAATCAAGCAATTTACCATCAACATTGTAATATACCATTGTACGTAAGATATCCACTTTCAATCGGAGTAGCAAATGGGGATTATGGGAGGTGATTTAAGGGTTACCCAACCCGGCACCTGCTACTTTTTTCTAATTAAATATTCGCCATAATATAATTAATATAACCTCCAGAAGTAATTTAGGTATATGTCTTGCTCAAAATTGTATTATTTATTATTTAATCATCTTGATTTATTTACAGATCTCAATTTCTACAGTGGGCCTAGCTGGTTGATACGCATGCTTTATTTTCAAGCTTTATAACCACCAAATAAAAACGCTTGACTATGCAAGTCAAGCTTCAGGAGATGGAGTTGTACATTATATTTATATTTTACTTAGATTGATAAGTAAGACAACCGGTATGTTATTTTGAGACAGATTAAAGTGTTCATTTTAGTAGTTTAAATTGAATGTTCATTCTGAAATAAATTTATAAATAAGACAAACTGTTTGTATCTTGCATTGTTTCAAGTATTCATCATTATGTAAATTGATAATCAAATTTTTCAAGATTATTTGAAGCCGGTCATCGATATAAAATACTAAAATATGTATGCTTCTAGCAATATAGAAGCTAATTAAAATGTTGAAAATGAAATTTTATTAAGATGTTTGTCTTATTTAGACTTTTTAAAGATTTCATTATAATTACACGCTTACACTGTAATTAAAATGTGCATTGTTATAGTGTAACTTGTGTGTAAATTTATATTAGACTTATGTTATTGAGACTGAATTCATATATAAGAGACTCTCATTTCAAATTTAATTAGAAAGTGAGGAAAATGTGTCTATGTAATACATTGTTTCATGCAAAGATTGGAGGTTAGAAATAAACGTGAATGTTTTTAAAAAATGTCTTTATTGAGGTCCATAGTTATGTTTATTACTTAAAATTAATACACATGGTTACCTCATTTATTTTGAGTTATACTGTTCTGTGAATTTATTTTAAAATAAAATATAACATATTTGACGAGTATGATGTTTTATTTAAGAATGCTATATAATAATTGCATGATTTAAATAAATACAAGAAGTATTATAAATATTTCAATTATCAGTATTATTGTATATTGTAAATGGAGGTTATTGATTTTAGTCCCTCATTCTAAAACATAAATTATATAAAACACAGGCGACAAAGAGCTTGATTGTTATAATTTTTTCTTATTGCACTGATATCGACTGAACAATAAAACCACTAAGTACTGGAAATACTTCATTATCATCACCAGCATAGGTAAGTCCACTACAGGACGTACACCTCTTTGAAAAGATGAATTAAACTTTATCACCACGCTTGGCAAGATAATTGGTGATTGACCAGACCAAATTGGCAATCTTGATAAACAATAAGTTCTAAAATTAATATAAAAGGTAATCTCATGTAGTTTAAATAAAAGTGTCCTGTGAGTTAATGTTTTTTACTGATTTTATATTACTTATTCAAATATAACATATTGTTTGTTGATTATAGTATGATGTTTTATTTGAGAATACAATATAATAACTGCTAAATGTATTATGATATTTTACTGTTATTTGTAGAGGTTTCTTTTCTCTAATACACAAATTGTGTAAAACACGGGAGAAAAATTACGGAATTGTTTTATTTATTTCTTATTGCACTTATATCTACTAAACAATGAAATCACTACTGGGAACACTTTATCATCATCATAACCAGCATAGATTAGTCCACTGCAGGACGTAGTCTCTATCTCTTTAAGAAGTTGATTTTGCCTTTTCGCCACGCTTGGCAGGTGGATTAGAGATTAAAATTCAGCCAATAGTAGAAAGAAAATGCGGCCTCTCTGTAGTTGCCTCTTACGACATCCATAGGAAAAGAAGAGGCTATATTTATTATTTTGATGTGCCGGCACCACACGACACTATTTGCGTCGTTTGCGCCTCTTCTTTACTAACTTGCTCTACAATTTCCACATATGAAAATGGCAGTATAATCACAAATAAAGTTTTTGAATTTCCATTCGTAAGCCAGAACGATAGCTATTTAGTTGTCGTTTCAACTGACATAAAGTTACGATGATAGAAGTGTCAAATTCAACATTACGGACGGGCTAAAACGCTTGGAGAGTAAGTTTAAGCGTCCGTTTTTCTTATCATTCGTTCTTCGTCCAAACTCCGAACGAAACAAAGGTTCGTAAATGGTACGGAGTACCAAATGTCCGTTATACGAGACGAAACCACTAACTTCGTGCTTAGAGAGTAGGCCTTCAGGCTGTGTCTCATGATCCGTGATAGTTACGACAGTTGAAATTTTCTGAATTGATGTGTTTCTCTTAAACAAGAAATACCTAAACAAACACAACAAAATAAATATTCACATAAAACTAACGTGATTTTTTTGCTCGTTACTGTTCGATATTGCACAAACTTTTTGCACAGCCTGTGATATTTCTGTCTGGCCCCATGGTTGACTGGTAGAGAATGCTTTTGGCATTAGGTCCGCCATTTTGTATTTTAAAGTATAAAAAAAAAATGAATTCACTCTTTTTCCCACAGTGATGTCTAAGTTCGCCGTCCGCGTCGACGCGGCGGTGTCGGCGCTCGGCGGTGGCGCGGGCGCAGCTCTAGATGAGAACGACTTCATAGACGCCTCTCGGCTCGTATACGACGCCGTGCGAGAGATACGGCGCGCCGTGCTCATGAATAGGGTGAGTTTGAAGCGTAGATAGATAGATAGAACTTTATTGCTTAAACTGATTGAAACTTTCATGGTCACTATCGTAAGAGATAGTTCTTCCGCGATCAGTGAGCTTGCAACAGTTCCGAAATATCGGAAACTAATAAAAAAACAGATAAATAGTAGAAATCTCGAAATAACTAACTCTTACTTTATTGCTTACATTAAAGTAGGTGAAATGACTAAAACTAAATGTATAACCTAAATGTGGCATATTGCACTTTTATGTTTTACAAGCGTTGACTTGTGATAGAATATCAGCACCTCTTTTCGTTCCATTAGTGGCTTAAGAGTCTACTGAAGGATTGCTTCGTGTCAGAAGGAGATAGGCAAGAGCTTCGTCTTTATCTTCTTTGTTCTCTACCAAACTATACTGCGTTCGCCAACCCGTCTGCCAAGCGTGGCGATTATGTCTAAATCCTCCTTTTTCGAGAGGCCTGTGTCCAGCTATGAATTGATGTAGGCTGATTGCGATGGATTGCAACCGTGTTTCTGATAATAAATATATCATCCATGTAAAATAGTTTCATTAAACCAGCATACAATATTGCAATCCATAGTATCACTTTAATAGTTTTTTTTAATGATATTATTTCGAAAGTTACTTTAAATTTCAAGAATACCTGCCCTTTTCAATCGGGGCGTAGGCCATCGTTTAGTTGTGGCTTTCAGCCTGATATAGTGACGAAGCCTTGACTTAGTTCAAAATGATATTGAAATATTAAAAAGTAATCTGCCAAATATAGGAGGAGGAGGAATTGGATCCCGAAGACGTGGAGCTCGACGAGCACTACACGTTGGAGACAAGGAGCAAATGTGAGGAGTGTGATTGAGAAAGAGTTTGGGCTGCTGATATGCCATAAACATGCCATAAACAATTTGTAAAATAAAGGACAATGTGTCTTACTCGTTGTGATTGAATGCATAGTGTGATAGAACTGCTGTTAGTATGTCTTCTGGAAGCTGATAGTGTTTAATACTTTAGGTTATTAATAGAGGTACTTGTAGCACGCGATTTGTTTATTAGCTACGCGGTTGCAAGTGAATCTGTGGTCGGTGATACTATTTTTTTATGATTAGTGCCTCAAGAAGAAAAAATCTTGTTGCATTATTACACATAAAATTTAACTGTGCATGGGATAAAATGTAGTTTATTAAATATTTGAAGTTGAAATAGTATTTACTTTAAATATTTAATACAATGCATACTAATGCATTAATCTGCAAAAGTTATTGTTTGTTGTTGGGCCTGATCAGAGACCTTAAGGGCGAGGCATATTATACTGTGTCAAATCTTCCATGAAACTGAGCTTTACTTAGTGAACTATTTTAAAAAAACTGAAGAATAGAACTATGTTTGTGACTCATAATGTGGAAATTGATCCTTCTTAACTTATACCTTGTCTGTTAACACTATCAACTGTTGTTGAAGACATTTTATTATTAAGCTATTTTGGTTGAGAATTTTACATGCAGGAACTCCCCATCTTGGCAAATTAAATTTTAGACAGTTCTCTTTGCTTGAAATGACTTTTGCCTAAAATGGCGGCTTGGCTTCCTCGAAAATCTGCAGTTTTTTTGGCACTTTGCACGTTCTAGATACGATTTTAGATCTTTAGTAATTAGTTGCTATTAAACTTTCTTTCTTAGTAAGATTTTTACTTTGTTTATGGATCATTTCAACAGCCCAAACTCGACCGTATGTGTCTTGTATGTGTCGTGTATCTGTGTGTATGTCTCTCATCAATCCATTGGGTTCATTTTGTTTTAACTTTTGTTTGTGTTACCTAAGTCGAGTGATTTATTTATCTTATAACCTCATCGGCATACAATATCGTCGATATGACATGTCATCTTATTCATCTAGAACATTTCAATGTACACCCAATCAGAATTCATAAAGTCATTTAAGCATCTTCTCAAAATTTGTAATACTTCAAGGTTTCTATTAAATTAGTAACCGTCGAAAAAGTTTTGAAAAAAGCTTTGTATTTTCATAGTTTATAAGCAATCAAGGTGCTAATGTAGATTGAAAATATAATTTATAGTTTCTAATTTTTTAACAAACATTTTCAAGTATTTGTATTTGATGTAAAGTATACCACATTTCCATTTTGAATCCAGTCATAATTTGTTTATTTTGCATTATATTTGTGTTTATCCCGACGTACATGGTCATGGGTAGACCGTTCCGAACGCTGCTAAAGTTTTACATTTCAGTCATAAATACCTACTCAACGTTTTTCACACATAACCACTTAACGGTGAATGATTTGATAATTTCAATAAATAAATTTGAAAACCGATCAGATAAACAAATCACCCGACCGCCTCCATTACGCATGTCATCGCATGTAACCGTGTTGTCCCGCATGTAGACGAGCGACGACCTCGACACGGACACCGAGTTCGAGCCCGTCGAGGACATGACGATGGAAACGAGGAGCCGATGTGAGTATCGCATGCTGATCTCGACCTTTGACCTTTGTCATGACCTTAACTAATTTTGACCCGGCAAACATTGTTTTAATTTTTTATTTATCAATATTATGCCTGCGACATAAAAAAAAAATTTTTTTTCATACGAATCGGAATATTTTTTTATTTAAGTTTGTATTAAAAAAAATGTTAATTATCAAATTTCTGACTTCACTATACTATTTATATGCACATATAAACAAAGGCTGGCTTCGGCTCGTTATACCATTTACATAACACTCTGTATAATAAAAAAAGACTTTTCTATCACCAACCCTTAATATTTTATTTTATTTATTTTGTTTATTCCTAACGCCCCGTTGGTCTAGTGGTGTAAATACCGGTCGTGCAACAAAAAGTTTCGAATTATTGAACGTTGCTCGGGATTGTGATCACCAACCCGCATTTGGCAAGCGTGGTGATTATGCCAGTACACCCATCACTGCTGTGGTAACTTGAATTCAATGATGGAGGCCTTTTCCCTGCAGTGGAATGATTATAGGCTGTTACTTTTTTTATTTATTTATTTATTCCTAGCGACAAAGCAAAACAACGTTTCCCGGGTCAACAAATTTTAAAATCAATCAAATTTTTAATCAATATCGCTCGCATAACATTGTATTCTTCCTATTATTTATAATACACATTTCATACATCATTGTGTGCTAAAAACCTTGAGTGTGTCCGCTGTGCGTGCTGGTTTAAATGCTTACTTAATATCTAATTGTATCTGATTATATTTGGCTTAAATTAAACACCTGTTTTGTTACATTAAATATTTATGAGTTATTTGATGGTGTGATTTTAGGCCGATTGTACAATGTTGTACATTTTTGTTGCAATCTCGCACCTATGTCAAAGGTATTAAGGGGACTACTAGATCTAAGTGCTGCTCCCAATTGATTTGATTTTATTACTTCTAAACAAAATCAATTCTCAAAAGACTAGAACAGTATCATTTTAGCATATTACCTCTAATATTTATTGAATCACAGTAAACCTTTCATTTTGTTGTTTATAAAGTCGAATTTGTCGCTAACGCCAAAAGCGGCCGCTTTTAGCAATAATGTACAATACGAAAGAATGCCAGAATGAAAAGCAGTTAACAGTGATTCAATAAATACTAGAGGTAATTTGCTAAAATGATACTGTTCTAGTCTTTTGAGAATTGATTTTGCTTAGAAGTAATAAAGTTAAATCAGTTGCGGGCAGCACTTAGCTCTAATAGGCTCTTTAAGGTGCACCAGTGTTTAACCTGATATGTAAATTTAATTTTAGTTTATTTCAACTTTTGTTTCTGTAATTTAATGGTTGATGACTTGTTTGACACCGACACAATAACTAAACAAGTTTTAAATTGATAATACAATTCCTGGAATAAACATTTTTCGACTGCTTTGGTAGTGATTCAAAGCCTAAAGCTTCCCACTTCGAGCAGACGAATAATATTTGTTCAATGTATTGTAAACAGACAACAGCACGTCAACCTACCACAAAACGTCAAACTTTCTCAATTGATATTGATCTCTATTTGTCGGACTTAAAGTTGAAAATCAATTTAATGACCTGTAACTTTTTGGGTAGGTTGACCTGCCGTTGTCTGTGCAATCAATTAACACTGGCAATTTGATTATTTAAGAAATAGTTCTTAGAATGAAAAAATAAATGTTTCAATTTTTTCGGCGGCAGAATAAATAATAAATAAATAAATAATTTAAGACATACCTCACTGGGCCACACAGAGCCATCTAGTCCCAAATTAAGCTACTATTAAGTACCCTGTCGTATGGGGTACTAGACAACCGATAAACTTATGACTGATTTTAACATGGCTCAGAAGCAGCGTTTACTACCGCTGATCCAAATGGTCGTCAAAATAAGTTATACAGGCCGTTAAATGTACTTAGTTTGAGCCAAATTCAAATACAGGCCGTTAAATGTACTTAGTTTGAGCCAAATTCAAATGGATTCTAAGGAGGTTCAGAATCGATTCTAGAATAAAGCGAGAAATATCAGTATTTAAACTATAAAATAATTTAATAATTTAGTTTATCTAGGTATATGTATGTGTTGTATGTATTTTATAAGTAGGTTTATCCTTTTTTTTATGTATAATTTAATTTGAAGTATATTAGAGTGTAGTTTAAGTAGGTATATTTATCATTATCTTATGCTAGTTTGTTTTATTTTTATTTTGTAAATTTTCTTTTTATCTTTTAAAATGCACATTACTGTGCCCGTTTAAATGCATTTCTTCCACACCAGTTAGGTTGGCTGGAAGAGATCTCTTAAAGAGATAAGCTCACCTTTGTTAACTGTTTTACTGTAACAACCTTTATGTTTTTTTTTGTGCGCAATGAAGAATATATATATAAAAAAATATGTCTCTGGCGGGTTCGAGAGACATAATTTTTCAAGTTCAAATACTGATAGGTTTTAACATCCTGTATATAAAAGTAAATTCCTAATATTATAAAATGAATATTGCAGCGTCAGCGCACACTGGAGAACACGGCGTCGACGAGTATCCTGACATAAGCGGTATCACCAACGCCAGGGTGAGTGTACCATCTCAAAGACTTCATAACACGACCCAGTTAGCTTAGTAGTTCGGCTTCGATATTTTATATTTCATACCTACCATCCTGTCATTATGAACCCATGATTATGACTCAATAAATGATTTGATTCGATTCCTTGTCGGTCGAGTCAATTAAGGATACGATCTTTGCTGAATTCGCTTGGGCCTGGAAAGGTTCGGGGGGGGGGGGGCGTAGTCGTGCTTTGGAAGACACGTTAAGGTGCTGCGGCTTCTGTGATGGCAGTCGTAAAAAAATTACGTCAGAGGCATCTTACAGGCGGTTTGAGAATGTCTAACACTAGAGCCTAAAACCTTCCTCGATAAATGGACTATCCAACACAAAAATATTTTTTCAATTCGAACCAGTAATTCCTGAGATTAGCGCGTTCAAACAAACAAACAAACTCTTCAGCTTTATAATATTATACTAGCTGTTGCCTGCGACTTCGTCCGCATCAATTTTCTGTTATAATGATCGCAATTAATAACAATAAATTTTTCCGATTTAGCAACATTTTTTACTGATGCTTCGCTCCTATTGGTCGCAGCTTGATGTTATATGTATAGCCTAAAGCCTTCCTCGATAAATGGACTATCCTACACAAAACCTGAAGAACCTGTATTTCCGGAGATTAGCGCGTTCGAACAAACAAACAAACTTTTCAGCTTTATAATATAAGTATACATTATAGATTTTTAAGGTTTTTTAGTTTTAGTATTAAACATAACTTATGAAATAAACGACTCCATGTCCATATCCCCTACTACAATAACCGTTTCAAATCACAGGAGGCGATGCGTAAAATGACCGAGGAGGACAAACGGAAGATCCTCCAGCAGGTGGAGCTGTTCCGCCGGGAGAAGATGACGTTCGACAACGAGGTCGCCAAGTGGGACGACGCCGGCAACGACATCATCATGCTAGCCAAACATATGTGCATGATCATGCTGGAAATGACAGATTTTACGAGGTATGTTTTGTAGTAATGAGTGTTTAAATGTCTAAATGTTTATTTCGCACTGCGTTTCCTACTGTGTATCCTGTGTTTTTCAAATTATAGTTTCGATTGTCACCAACAGATGGCGTTGCCTATGGTTTAGCTCACTATATGTTTTTTGGGAATTACATAAGTTTAATAGAGCCAATGTAATGATGATTCTGCCTACTATAAATCAAATTAATTACATTTGATAATTGTAAAACTATACGATGTTTTATTGTCGGCTTGCAACCTCAAGGTACAAATAGTGTAGTGCCTAAAACAGGACCCTGAGGCACACCTGGCTATTCAAATTTATCAAGAGAAGTTAAATATTAACCCACTGATCGACAGGTAGAGAATGCCATATGGCATTAGGTCCACCTTTTGTGCTTAATTTATATTTGTGCAATAAAGTTTAAATTAATAAATAAATATATTAAATATTATTACAATATTTTACTAGCTGTTTGTGCCTTGGCTTTGCACAGGTTTACCAATAAAGATAATGCAAGCAAATGGTTTGTTAATGAACACTTTATAGTAGGGGAGCCCACGATGCTAAATGGGGATTTACTCGAGCGTCGTAGAGACCTATTAGGTTGCAAAGCTTAGATGATAAGAAGAAAAAAACGTTATATAATACATACCTTTTCATCGGTGGGGGAAGCAGCTATAGTTTTTTTTTAAAACTGTTGCATGGACATACTCGAGCGCGTCAGATATTGATAGCATCAATCTCCTACGTATTTTTAATAATGAACGTATGTTAATCTAATCATTTGCATGATGCGGGTGGTTGTACATGGGGTGTTGTAAGGGTTAAAAATGAAAAAAAAATTGATCAAGCGCGTCAGAATTTCTAAGGGGGTGTTAAGAGCACCAAAAAAAAAAGCTCCCATTCAATAATCTGACGATTTCGATCTGACGCAAATTCACGGCCATTATTATAATGTGCAAAAAAAATTCGGCTTTATATATGGGGCTCATATTTGATGGAGGTACTTAACCGGGTACAAGGTATCCCCCTATATATTAATCTGCCACGCTTTAGTCGAAAATCCCCGTACCGAAATCCCCGCTTGGGCCCCCTACTATTAACCCTTTCTTTACACATTTTCCATGAAGATATTTCTAAAACAATTTTTTTTTTCTACATTATTGTATGTCAACGTTTTCCGGTTTGTACTAGTAGGTGTCCTGAGGACAATTGTAGGCCTAGATATTG
The DNA here is from genome assembly GCA_949315895.1 of Anania crocealis. Classification (NCBI taxonomy): domain Eukaryota; kingdom Metazoa; phylum Arthropoda; class Insecta; order Lepidoptera; family Crambidae; genus Anania; species Anania crocealis. The sequence goes on from OX438876.1 coordinate 1,851,137, forward strand.
TTGTGTCACTCGAAACTAACATTAGAACGAAGGTCCCATGACTGAACCCTGGGGTAAAATCTGTTTTTTTTTTATTGATTTGAATTAACTGCCTCTAACCACCACATAAGACTAACAGTGTTATTACAAAAAAAGATAAACAGGTTTATGCCTTGTCTAATTTTTCAGACGACTAATTTAAAAATATGCATGCATGATATTAGTTCAATAATATGTCGAACAACTCAAATTGGCCGTCTTATAATTAGACACGGTTTAAACATTGTTTTATTTTTTTGTAATAACACCTTAACTGTTTATACCTAAACTTGGACAGTTCGGAGTGTGAGTCAGGATGAAATTTTAAACACCTTCCAAATTTTAATACGACAATCTACTAGACAAGAAATAAAGGACGTATTTTTTCTTATGGTATAGCCTAGTTAGAAAAATGTCAAGATGAAGCACATAGAAAATGTCCGCCCATAATCTAAAATTTTGGATACGTCCTCCTTGTAACACTACGTGATGCGCATTTCATTCATACATTACGATACTATTCATAATTTGTTGGTTTTCCCTTCATACCTTCACAGGCACACCGTGAAAATTGAAAAGTATGTTGCGAAAAATATTTTCTCGACATAAGTTTTTTACTTCATAAATGGGCTCTAGATACGATACCTAACGCCTATGAAAAATTTTGAAGGTGATGAAAAAGTCAGCCTGTATTTGTACGAGAATGTATATCTTGTTTCAATATTTTATATGTACAGACAATGGCAGGTCAACCTACCCAAAAAGTTAAAGGTCATTGAATTGATTTTCAACTTTAAGTCCAACAAGTAGATATCAATATCAATTGAGAAAATTTGTCGTATTGTGGTAGGTTGACGTGCTGTTGTCTTTACCATATCATATACGATAAATGTGTCATTTGCAGAGGCCGCGGCCCCCTCAAGACAACGATGGACGTCATCAACGCCGCCAAGAAGATATCAGAAGCGGGAACCAAGCTCGACAAACTCACCAGGGAGATAGCTGAACAGGTGAACATACCGTGACTTTTTTAACCGTATTACGAACAAAAAGTACTTTGTCTACGACATATTATAAACCTCGTGGCAGTTAATGATATTTTAAATTATTAATAGATATGTTACCTTCATAGTAATTCGCGTATTGAATCTGTTCCGAGCAATCCAAAACTGCACACATTGACAAGTTTCACTGATAAGCAGAACAAAAGATGCGAAATAGCACTTTTAATTATTACCGCTCGTGATTGCACTCTACGTGGACGTTTTAAAAAACGTCTTAATTAGGCTCTTAATTATTTATTTATTTATTATTTTTGGCAGTGTAATTTTCTTTCAAAATTAATAGAATCCAGCGTTATTTTGCAGAAATCCATAACTACAAGCGAAAATCATCAGCAAAATAATTTTCAAGATCCATATTTATTATCTTTTTATCGCTTACTAATAACTTTACTACGTTTTATAATAAAGTATATTTTGCCACCATCTAGACTAGTGTTATAATAGGTCAGGTGGGATGGGGCGGAACCAGGGTTGGTTCCAGTCCAGTTGATTTTATTTTCGCTTTTTTTCATTTTTTTAAGCTGTTGCATAGCTTCTATCGCGGGCCTTGAGCGTGGAGACCGAATCCAGAAATTCCGTAACGAAAATAACCTAACCCCCCACTCCGAGCGGCACAGCGGTGATACTTTTTAGTTTTATAATTGCATAAGTTGATAAAAAATGCTATGCAATAGCTGTACCGGTGCAGTCTCCGAGTGCCACACATCTTTTTTTGATATTATTGGTATCTTAAGATTATTACCGAAAAAAAGGTCATTCAAGTACTGATATAATAATATAACTATCTTATTTGTTCGACAGTGTCCCGAATCTTCGACCAAGCAAGATCTTCTCGCCTATCTGCAACGCATAGCCCTGTACTGCCACCAGATACAGATCACGAGCAAAGTGAAAGCGGACGTTCAGAACATATCCGGCGAGCTAATTGTTAGTGGGGTAAGTGACGATGCTTGTAACAGAGTGATTTTATATTTAGATTTACCCCCTTATTCATAATAACGCAAACATTCCAATAAACCTATTTTAGCTATTACACTGTTTTGTCACTTGCTTTCAAATGATGACAGCGCTAAGAAAGAACGAGACGAAACAGTGTAACGGTTAAAACTGGTTCATTAGATTGTTTGGCGTTATTATGAATAAGGGGGTTAGACAATTACTTTTAGATACTCACACACACACACACACACAAGAACAAACAAAGATCGAAAAACAAATGAAGACATAGAAAGTTCTGGAATAGATTGTGACACACATACATGTAAACAAGTAAAGACAAAGACAATTCTGTGATAGATACTTGCACAAATACATTGAAAGAAAAAAGACAAACAAATAAAATACAGACAATTCTGTGAAAGATGATCACAAACATACATTGCATAGATAATTCTTTAATAGATGCTAGCATATATACATTTAATCAAAGATCGAAAAATAATAAAGTCATAGACCATTTTCTACTCACACACACATACTTAGGCCTGATTTTTCAATAGTCTAATAAGAAATATTCGTCAAATAAAATACTAAACGAATAAAATAATAATAATTTGAAAACGTCACCTATTTGTCAGCAATCATTTATACAAATGAACTTTTAAAATCGGTCGTTTTATACTTATTCAGTCTGATAAGTTTTATCTGACGTTTGCAAAACCGGAAAGCAAATAAAGACATAGACAAAGCTTAAATAAATGCTCACAGGTATACATTTAAACAAAGAACGAAAAACTAAAAAGACCGACAGTTGTGTGATAGATACTCACACATTTAAACAAACAAAGACTTAGACAATTTTGTAATAAATACTCGTACACATACATTTCATAGGCATCTCTTTAATAAATATAAAACATACATTTAAACAAATAAAAAATACAAAGACAATATTTTAATAAATACACACACAAAAATTTCATGGACAATTCTGTAATAGATACTCACACACATACATTTGAACAAATGAAACCATTCGCGCAACAAGAAGGGTTCAAATAAACCCTCTTAATGCTAGATTTTGTGAGAACTAAAAAAAAATGTTGTTCCTTCTAACACTTGTTTTGCCCGTCAGAGTCCATAGAGATACTATAACAATGTAACATTATATTTTGTAAACCAATGAAATGCAATACCAATGTCTAGGGTTCCCTGAGATCTTCCTCTAATATAAATAATATCCTAACTCGTTTAAAGCATAATCTATTATTACTAAACTGCCTTCTAAGGCTAATTATAAGGTCGGGGTAAAAGTTTTTTCGTATTTTCACTCAGCTTGAGACGAATTTTACCCTTAATTTTTCACTCACTTATTTTTCTAGAAGAAAAATTAAAATGGCGGAAAAATGCTTTTTTTTCTTTTACTTTTTCTTTTTCTTAATGTTTTGTATTTATTGATATCAATGGCAGATACAGGTACAGCCAAAGATATTTTTTCTTAAATTTTGTACATATGAAATACGAATAATCTTATTTCTTGACCTATTATATAGGGTGTTAAGTAAATGGTATAATAAATCGAAACCAGGCTATATTAGCATATAAATACTATGGTGAAGTCAGTCATTTGATATCATATTTTTTTCATACAAACAAACTTTGACATTTTGATTTAGATGAAAATACTTTAAAAAAAAATGATGATATCAAATTTATAAGCATTTGTTAACATATGCAGGTTTCGGCTTGTTTAGCCATTTACCTAACGCTGTATACAACTTAACAAATATATAAATAAGGACTAACACTATTACTAATATTTGTATCAGACAGGGAAAGGGGAGACTCAAAATACAGAAATCTTCATCGGTGGGGTAAGGAAGCGACATCGAACTTGAGTGTATGTTAAACTGGGAGGGTGCAGCTATTGTGAAAGTTGTTTGTTATCAGACAAATGTTTCTATGTGTTTTCTACAGTACTTAAACGGCCTATTTTAAAAAAAATACAGATAATCTCCTTTCGACAAACAATTGGTTTTCGACTTTAGCTTAAGTGAATAAGGTTCAAAGTATGGGGTCCAATATATTGACGAAACCACATAAATGGTCAAATTTCTTTTAGATCTTCGTGTTGCATAAAACTGGTAATTATTAATACGTGTCTGGAGCATGTGATAGTTGAAATTATACCCTCTTTTGATACGTCAAATATTTTACCCTTTAAGGGGGGAATGGTAAAATATATTTTTACAATTTTAGGGTAAATTCCTGATTATTGGACATTTAGAGAATAAAGTAAAATTTTATTGAATTTGAACTGTTTGAAAATTGATATTGAAACTTTAAAAAAAAAATTGTGGTAGGTAATACAATATTTTTCTTTCTTTCCGTAACTAGGAATCTATTTGTCTTAAATATCTGGTGGTGGCTATTCGTTGTAAAAATTGTTTGAACAATGTTTTGTTCTGTTTATAAGCTGTTTTGATATCTAGATGTTATGCAAAGAGCATTATGATATTGAAATCAAATAAAAGGGGTTAAAGTATGAAATTTCCGATTATTTTCCCACTTTTTATTTTGTTTATAGCTCTTAAGTATAGTCGTATTATTGCGTAATTCTTTTCGTATTGTATCAAAAACTAAATAAAGTAACTTTTGACTAAAAAAAAAAATGCAATACTAGTGCCAATTACTTCAAAGGAAGTCGTTGAAAAGACCCCTTACAATGTGTCAGCTGACCTTCTTGCTTCAATTAAGTATATTTCTATTATATACTTTGATTTTCAGAAATTTAAATACTATAATGCGTAGCTTTATAACCATCTAACTTTCACCTTTAATTGCATCGAAAACGGTTCAAACGTTTTTAAAAAAACTAAAAAATTGTTAGTATGGAAAACCATACAAAACGGCAATTTCATACTTTAACCCCTAATACATATTTACCGATTCAACTCGAGTTTTGTTGAGTTAAATATTTTATGTTGTGGTGATAGTATTTTTCACAAATCTTTACGTTTATCACCTCCATTATATAATAATTTTAGAGCCGCGCGACATTTGTCTTTTTTAATGGGTACTTACTTATTAACTTTGAATTTCAGTTGGACAGCGCCACGTCTCTCATCCAGGCCGCTAAGAACCTGATGAATGCCGTCGTCCTCACAGTGAAGGCTTCGTACGTTGCCTCCACTAAATACACCAGGCAGGGTGTCATTGCTGTAAGTTTATAATGTTTAAGACTTGTTTTATAAATAAAAAAAAACTGTTGTGTAAGGGCTCACATAACACAAAAGTGTTTTTAGGGTTCCGTACCCAAAGGATAAAAACGGGACCCTATTACTAAGACTTCGCTGTCTGTCCGTCTGCCTGTCACCAGGCTGTATCTCAAGAGCCGCGATAGCTAGACAGTTGAAATTTTCACGAATTATGTATTTCTGTTGCCGCAATAACAACAAATACTAAAAATCGGCCAAGTGCAATAGGGTCCCGTTTTTACCCTTTGGGTACGAAACCCTAAAAACAAAATAAAATAAATATTTAAGGGGGCTCCCATACAAAAAACGCCATTTTTTGCTTGACATCAATAAATGGTGACAGGTAGGCACAACTAAATTTACATACCTACTGTTGTTTACCTAGTCAATGGTACGGAACCCTTCGTGCGCGAGTCCGACTGGCACTTGGCCGGTTTTTTAATATTAATGTAGATAAGTTTTCAGCATATTATATTAACAGGAGTGTATTAATTTATTATGCTTTATAAATAGCATGGTTCGTTATGAGAGCTTTATCTGTAACAAAAAAAATGCTTCGGTAAAAGCTTTGCAATGGCAGCTGATTGACAATATCTTAAAGCTTCTAAAAGATTATTTTTTTAAGCTCCTGGAAAACGAAGCCCACGTTATGTGACCACTATGTACAACGTCTCAGCAGAGTTTTTTTTTACAAATTTTTTTTTTAAAAAAAATATCTCAGAAAAATAAATATAAAATAGCATGTATTGTATCATTTTGAAACACGCTGTGACACACACGGACGTAACTGTATAAAGTTCATTCAGAGAACAAGAAAACAAGTCAATTTTCTCCGCTTATTGGTTGAGAGTCTCAGGCGGGACATTTTTTTCAAGTTTATATACTGATATTATAATTGCAATGTAATTGCTAAAATATCAAATAAAGTATATTAAAATGAATAGTCTATTTTTTTTAAATTTTTTGAGATTATATTAATTTATAAAAAATAAAAATAACAAGAAAAGATGACATAATGGTTACATAACGTGGGCTTCGTTGTATTAACTGCATATTACATCGTAAAGAAAATCCAAATGCTTGATGGTGTACTTATTAAATAGAACAAAATAAATAGAAAAAACAGTTCCCTGAACAAAAATTTTCAACTGTCTGAGGTGGGACTTGACAAACATTCGTTCAACCGGTAATTGCTCTAATCAATTGAGCTACGAAGACATAGTGTCGACGAATTAACTCAAGGCTTCACGCTGTGGGCCAGTTGAGTTTTGTGCTTTTCGTTATTACAATATAAGAGAGAAATATTATAGAAATATACAGGGTGTAAATAACGCACGAGCCAAATTCAAGGGGGTGGTTGTCAATCGAGTTTAGAATACAGGAAAAATATATTAAAAAAAATGTTTAAGAAACTTTTTGATACGGCCTACTAGCAACACTTTTTTAATGCGATGCGCGTCTCATTCATTCACTACGATACTATTCATAAGTTGTAAATTTTCCCTTCATAACTTCACAGGCTTAGGATCGTAAGAAATAAAAAACTATCAGCAATGTTTTTGGTTCAAGAAAGTCGCCCGGTAAGCGGTAATTTGTGGGTTATAATCTTTCTTCTAGAGCTATGTGCTGCTGCCCAAAATAAAATTAATTTTATTACTTCTAAGCAAAATCAATTCTCAAAAACCTAGAAAAGTATCATTTTAGCAAATTACCTCTAGTAATAGGGGTTAAAGTATGAAATTGCCGATTATTTTCCCACTTTTTATTTTGTTTATAGCTCTTAAGTATAGTCATATTATTGCGTAATTCTTTTTGTATTGTATCAAAAACTAAATAAAGTAACTTTTGACTAAAAAAAATGCAATACTAGTGCCTATTACTTCAAAGGAAGTCGTTAAAAAGACCCATTACAATGTGTCGGCTGACCTTCCTATTAAGTATATTTGTATTATATACTTTGATTTTCAGAAATTTAAATACTATAATGCGTAGCTTTATAACCATATAACTTAAACCTTTAATTGCATCGAAAACGGTTCAGGCGTTAAAAAAAAAACTAAAAAAAATGTTAGTATGGAAAAATGACTTTTTTAGATTTCGTCCATACAAAACGGCAATTTCATACTTTAACCCCTAATATTTGTTGAATCACAGTAAATTTTCATTTCGTTGTTTATAAAGTCGAATTTGTCGCTAACGCCAAAAGCGGCCGCTTTTAGCAATAATGTATACAATACGAAAGAATGCCAGAATGAAAAGCAGTTAACAGTGATTAAATAAATAGAATATAGAGGTAATTTGCTAAAATAATACTGTTCTAGTTTTTTGAGAATTGATTTGGTTTGAAGTAATAAAATTAAATGAATTGGGGACAGCACTTAGCTCTAGCAGTCCCCTTTAGGCATTGTACTTTCAATTTAAACTATTGATTTTATTGCTTGAAAATATTTAAGACATGCCACACTGGGCCACACAGAGCCAGCTAGTCCCAAATTAAGCTACTATTAAGTACCCTGTCGTATGGGGTACTAGACAACCGATAAACTTACTTATATACTTTTTTTTTTTTTTGTGTAATTACATACGTATATTTTATAGAAAACACCCAGACCAGTACAAATAGACATGTTCATGCACACAAATATTTGTACTGTGCGGGGATCGAACCCGCGACCCATGGCTCAGAAGCAGCGTTAACTACCGCTGATCCAAATGGTCGTCAAAAATAAGTCATATGTGTTTAAAAAAATTATGCAAAATATACTTTTGAATTAAGTTATATAAGAATACTTTATTTGATATTTTAGCAACTTAATTGCACTTATAATATCAGTATATAAACTTGAAAAATTTTTGTCTCAGGCGGTACTCGAACCCGCATCTCCTCGCATGGAGGATGCAATGCGAGGAGATGCGGGTTAGAGTCCCGCCTGAGACCAAAAAAAAAATTTTTCAAGCTTATATACTGATTATACTAGTATGTTAATTATCATGCTTATTGGCAATAAGTTATATATATTAATACATATATAATATATAAAATTGGCTGTTTTGCGCACGGGAGCAGAACTATGTAAGTAGTAGATTGTAATTGTATGATTGTATTGTTGTGCATGGTTTATCATTCAAACTATATTGTATTTATTTCATCTTTATTTATTTAGGGACTTGTACTAAAGCAATTTCTGTCCCATCCTAAATACCTAACCTAAATATATTGTATTTGCACTTGGCAACACTAAAACATTGATTGATTTTATTGAAAAAATCTTAGCTATACACGTTGACTGAAATGGATGGCTTTTAGAGATGAAATAGCACCAATCGCACATCTTTTGGTAAATTTCGTTTGTCATTTGTCAATTACATTAGTGCACAACAAAGTTTGTTCATTCATTCAATCAGTCACTCAATACTTCCATATATTTTGTTATGGCAAGAGCTAACTTAAGCAGTCATTGAAACCAATCTTCAATGCAATAGCAAACTTAAGAACGTTCTTGAAATACATCTTTATAGCCTTACATATTGTCTGAATTAGATCAATTTAACCCCTTAACTAGGACGCGGTCGCCAGTGGCATTAACAGTGTGATAAATGTAATTGCGAAATAATACAACAATATAAATTTTATTATGACTCGGACGGATCCTAAACATAAATAATAAATAAATAAATAATAAATATTTAAGACATGCCTCACCGGGCCACACTGAGCCATCTAGTCCCAAATTAAGGTACTATTAAGTACCCTGTCGTATGGGGTACTAGACAACCTATAAACTTACATATCTATTTTTTTTTTTTTTTGTAAAAATATACTTATAATACATAGAAAACACCCAGACCGGTACAAACAGACATGTTCATGCACACAAATATTAGTACTGTGCGGGGATCGAACCCGCGACCCATGGCTCAGAAGCAGCTTTAACTACCGCTGATCCAAATGGTCGTCAAACATACACTCTAATATGTTCATGACCGTGTTTTTTTTAATTAAATTTTAACATACTTTATTTGATGTTTTAGCAACTTAATTGCACTTATAATATCAGTATATAAACTTGAAAAAGGTTGTCTCAGGCGGGACTCGAACCCGCATCTCCTCGCATGCCGGGCGGGCGCCATACCATTAGGCCACCGAGACACTGCGACACGGCGCGAATTTTTCAAGCATATTCTTACGCTGTGATCCAGCGTTGTTTCATCAAATGTTAGGAGTTTGCACCCTTAACACCCGAAAGAAACATCTTTGTAGATGTTTGACAGTCAGTTAAGATGAAACAGCTATTTATATACTTTATTTGATGTTTTAGCAACTTAATTGCACTTATAATATCAGTATATAAACTTGAAAAATGTTGTCTCAGGCGGGACTCGAACTCGCATCTCCTCGCATGCCGGGCGGGCGCCATACCGTAACATTTTTCAAGTTTATATACTGATAAATTTTAACAGTATGATGGACAAGACCCCAGCCAATACGTATATTAAAGCAGCTATTCCTCTCCCCCCAGTCTCCGATAGTCGTCTGGCGTATGAAGGCGCCCGAGAAGAAGCCCCTCATCAGACCCGAAAAGCCTGAAGAGGTCCGGGCCCGAGTCCGGCGCGGGAGCCAGAAGAAGCAGCCGAGCCCCGTGCGGGCGCTGGCCGAGTTCCAGAGCCCCGCCGACAGCGTCTAGGTACGTCTAGATTAATAATAGGGGTTAAAGTATGAAATTGCCGATTATTTTCCCACTTTTTATTTTGTTTATAGCTCTTAAGTATAGTCATATTATTGCGTAATTCTTTTTGTATTGTATCAAAAACTAAATAAAGTAACTTTTGACTAAAAAAAAATGCAAAACTAGTGCCTATTACTTCAAAGGAAGTCGTTGAAAAGACCCCTTACAATGTGTCAGCTGACCTTTTTGCTTCAATTAAGTATATTTGTATTATATACTTTGATTTTCAGAAATTTAAATACTATAGTGCGTAGCTTTATAACCATCTAACTTTCACCTTTAATTGCATCGAAAACGGTTCAGGCGTTTTTAAAAAAACTAAAAAATTGTTGGTATGGTAAAATGACTTTTCTCGATTTCGTCCATACAAAACGGCAATTTCATACTTTAACACCTAATATACACAGTGTAGGTTAGTCTAGCTTGCTTGTACACTAAGATAGCGTATAGGTCCAATTTCTACAATACATAGCCCCGCAGATAGCGTCTAGAGCTACTAAAGAGCGTATACATCAAATTTTTACAACACAGTGCCCCGCAAACAGCATCTAGATAATTCTAGCTTGCCTGTACACGAAGGAAATAAGGTCTAGGTCTACCAGATAGCGCCTAGGTTAACTATGTGCATCACAAAACCCCGCGGATAGAGTCTAGGTGAGGCCAGGTCGTATGTAAAATAAATAGATATATAGGTCCAGGTAGCTAGAAGAATCAGCCGAGCCCCGTCAGGGCACTGGTCGAGTTCCAGAGCCCCGCCGATAGCGTCTAGGTACACACGGCGGCACATCAGACTATACATGTTGACCTTGAGACCGCCTTTATGCCCTACGTAATAAAAGCTGTTATCGCAGTTCAACTGTTTAACTTGATGTGCTGTCGAGTGTACGTCTAGAGTAGAAATAATAATCTCTTGAATAAGGTTACACCACGTTGACAGATATTGACATGATATACACCGTGCATTTTCAATAATCTGCCAAAAAAAAAACACTTTAAAAGGAGGGGGGTTCGGGATAGTCACCAAATATCACAAGTCCCCCACCCCCCGCGATTATTTCTAGGTCGGATTTGTACAGTACAGACTCCTGTGGACAGCGCCTAAGTGAGTCTAGATTAGTTTACACCGTGTAGGTTAGTCCAGCCCATACAGTAAGTAAATAGTGTTTAGATGATTCTAGGTCACTTGCAGATAGCCACAGCGTCTGCGAATTAGTCCTTTTGACAATTAATCCTTTCGCGAATTAGTCCTTTTGAGACATGATAGGCAATTTGCGAATCAGGCATTATGCGACTAAACGCGCCTTTTTTACTAAGAAGGTAGCATCTAGGACTATTAGATAGCGTATATGTCTAATTTTTACAGTACAGAGCCCCGCAAACAGCACCAAAATTAGTCTAGCTCGGTAGTACACTAAGAAGATAGCATCTAGGTCTACCAGATAGCGTCTAGGTCTACCAGATAGCGTCTAGGTCTACCAGATAGCGTCTAGGTCTACCAGATAGCGTCTAGGTCTACCAGATAGCGTCTAGGTCTACCAGATAGCGTCTAGGTCTACCAGATAGCGTCTTGGTCTACCAGATAGCGTCTAGGTCTACCAGATAGTGTCTAGGTCTACCAGATAGCGTCTAGGTCTACCAGATAGCGTCCAGGTCCAGGTACCAAATAGTACGAGTATGTAGGTCTAATTTGTACGGTACAGAGTCCTGCTGATAACTTCTGAGTGAGTCTAGCTCGCCTGTATACTAAGAAGGTAGCGTCTAGGTGTGCTAGATTGCGTCTAGGTCCAATTTGTACAATATATAGCCCGGCAGATAGCGTCTAGATGAGCCCAGTTCACGTGTGAAACTGCCCAGTAATCATAAAAGATGGGGGGTTCGGGAAAGTCACTAAATATCACAAGATTATAATTATACACAGACATTTTGCGTCGATACGCAATTTATTCAAGGCTTAACGCTTCGGTTAGTGCGATCGGCAAAGAATGCGGGCCAACACCCTTGTCCCTAAGGTCGAAAATCGTTCGCGCGTCGTCGAGTAAAAGGATTGATTTTCCCTTGCAAAAATATTTTACAGCCACTAATACGTCATAACACATAACATGGAAAGATGGTAGAAAGGCTGGCCCCAATCGTAATTGAAGGACAGAAGAAGTTTTTGACAGTTCTAGTATGGGCTAAATGTCAAAATCGTCCAATTCAATCACGATCGAACTGCGATTCGGTTACGCGAATTAGGCCCCTGTCTTGCGCCAATTGTATGAGAACCGTTGTCGCCGCTTGCGCCCCACTACTACTAGTGCACATAATAAACACAAGCTTACGCACATACAAACGAGTTCATAGAACGCCAATCAAGCGAATTCTTTTGACGTCGCGCGACCAATAGGCTTGCGTGACTCCAAAAGAAACGAATTTCAGCGCTCACTTACATTCATGTTTAGGCAGAAATATGAGCGTTTGCTCATAACCTGTGCATCGTCTTTCTAACCTTTTTAGGGTTCCATACCCAAAGGGTAAAAACGGGACCCTATTACTAAGACTTCGCTATCTGTCCGTCTGTATGTCACCAGCTCAAGAGCCGCGATAGCTACGCAGTTGAAATTTTCACAAATTATGTATTTCTGTTGCCGCAATAACAACAAATACTAAAAACAAAATAAAATAAATATTTAAGGAGGGCTCCCATACAGAAAACGCCATTTTTTGCCTATTTTTGCTCGATATCAAATGGTAACAGGTAGGCACTACATTAACTAAATTTATGTACCTACTGTTATTTACCTAGTCTACCTAACGGTACGGAACCCTTCGTGCGCGAGTCCGACTCGCACTTGGCCGGTTTTTCCGTGTTCTGTGGTCATAACTGTGCATATCTTTCATGTTCGTTTGTTTCTTTACAGATAACGCGGGAGTCTAACATAACCGGAGAAAAATTGTATTTAATCTACGCTCACCTTTATTTTGTATTAATATTCCACTAGAATATAAATTATTTATAGAGTTAGGCGCATTCTTGATTAGTATCATGATTGTTTATTGCCAAAATTGTGATTTTTTTAAGTGAGTAAAAAATCTTTTTTATTTTCTATTTAAACCTTTTAGACGTATCAAAATTGAATAATACTTAGGTATTATGTATTTTATATTTAAATTAGATAACACTTGTGAAACATTTTTAGTAGTCTCACTCAGACGGGAATCGAATCAGTGTTACGTTATTCGGGTAATAGCTTTATCAGGTAAGCTAGTTTCATTTGTTGTTTCCAAAAAAATACTAAAATTAATTTTGGTCAGCAAAAAAAATCTTTTGGGTCTGCATGTCATTAATCAATCAAGAAAAATGCTGATCGACTAAAATAATGTATTATTTGTCATATTTTTAAGCTATTGCATAGCTTCTATCGCGTGCCTTGAGCGTGGAGACCGAATCCAGAAATTCCGTAACGAAAATAACCTAACACCCGAGGCACGATCAAACAATTTAAATTTCCGAAATTTAAAAGAATTTAGAAGAAAATAAGGATTTTGACAGTATGGTTGCCTATGGTAACCATATCTGCCAAAATAACAGAAAAATTTAATTACAAAAAATTGCTATGCAATAGCTTTACCGCGGCAGTCTCCGAGTGCCACACGTCTTTTTTTTGCAACTGACACAGATATAAGTTTTAAAAATATTAGCATATTTAATAGGTTTACTAGTTTGTTTATGTTATATCTATGTTTATAATACTGTAACATTTTGAAGCATTTTTAGATAATAAAAACCCTTAAGTGAAGTTTTTTTCTTACTCTACAGCGGCAAGGAATATGTCAAATTTCCTCAATCAATTTTCAACTTTAAATGCAATTGTATAAAGATAATTTTCAATTGAGAAAATTTGTCATTTTCGGGTAGCACTGCTGTCGTGGATAAACGGATATGATTTGTAGAATTTCGTCTCAGTCATTTGTATAATGTCAGAGTGAGACAGCACTATATCCCTTAAGTTTTGTACTCGTAAAATTTTATATGACAATATTTAATATTTTGTATTAGTAAAATGTATATGAATATGAATTGGCTAATTAAGAATAATTTTAGTTACAATATAAGGGTTGTTTGGAAGATTTCTAAACATTTAAGTTATGTGCGTAATAATTATAACTTTACATAGAAATTCATATATCACATAATATCTCGCAATGAAAGATGCTATAAATACATCTCTAGGAGAAAGTATCTTTTATTAAATACAAAACGTCAGTAGCTACAAAGATTCAATTGATTATGTAATCTATTTAAATACAAAGTGAGCACGTTTTCCAATGCAAAGCATAAAAAACGCAACTGATAGTGTTAACAGTACACCAATAATTTCTTATGTAGCTTTGCTTTGAATCAAACTATTACAGCGAATCATGAAGCTGACTGTCTAACAGAATGTTTTGTATGTTCAAATGTTCTCAAACACCCTGTATATTGATGTATTAAATAGTAGCACTAACTTACCTTTAACGCCTGTCAATTTGATTGAACTTTAACAAGTAAACAGTAAAAGCAACAGCCTATAATCATCCCACTGCAGGGCAAAGGCCTCCATCTTTGAATACAAGTTACCGACTCCCCGTTGGTATATCGGTAAGCCTTACTCTGTAACATGAAGCTGGTATCTACGATATATCTGTCTCTTTCAGATATTTTAAGACATCGGAATAAGTGATAGGGACAGATGCCTCACTCTGCAACACGAAGCTGGTGGCTACAGATATATCTGTCTCCTTCAGATACTCTAAAACATCGGTATGAGTGATAGGGACAGATGCCTTACTCTGCGACACGCAGCTCGTATCTACAGATATATCTGTTTCCTTCAGAAACACAAGGGCCATTTTTTCATTCAAACGTAGTCCCCTGTTTCCTCCCTGGATAAAGCCAGCAGAGCAATCATTTTTATAACAAAAATCTACAGAAAACATGTTCTCTGGGTAAGCTCGCTCCATCTTAGGCTTCTTCTTAACTGTAGAGTTAAGTATGTAGTCAAGAGCAAGCCTATTATTTATAAAATAAAAAAAGTACAGACAAAAGCACCTATCACAAAACGTCAAATTTTCTCAAATGATATTGATCTCTCCTTGTTGGACTTAAAGTTTAGAATCAATTCAATGACCTACTTTTTGGGTAGGTTGACCTGCCGTTGTCAGTACAATTCCGCTTAGCCAAACGCCCTACCTCGGCTCAGGCCCTATTCACGTAACCAAATCGTATCAGATGCGCTACTTTGCAACACGAAGCTCGTATTTACGGATATATCTGTCTCTTTCAGATACTTAGACATCGGTATGAGTGATAAGGACAGATGTATTCAAAGTATCGGACTAAGTTTTCGGAGTAGTGGGTTTATTCCAGGGTCGGGCAAAGTTTGGAATTTTCGAACATTGCTCGGGTTTGTGATCACCAACCCGCATTCGGCAAGCGTAGTGATTATGCCTGTACATCATTGCTGTGGGAACTTGAATTCAATGATGGAGGCCTTTGCCTGCAGTGGGATGATTATAGGCTGCTACTTTTACTGTTTTAAAGTTTCTGAACTCTGACTCTGGACTCATAAATCCTGAATTAATAAATATTGCCAATTTTATAAACCAAATTACTAAACTTGTCATCTGTCATATTATTAGGAATGTCAGTAAAGTCCTCTCAACTTGACAGGAAGATAAAAATATCAATTTACAAGAAATATTAAGTAGTGTATTAAAATTTATTGGCAATAATATTATTTAGTAATAATACGCCTTAGACATATAAAACTTTGTTGGTAAGTATATTTGTCAAGTGTAGTCACCGAGTACTATTCCCGGTCGGGGCAATGGGGGCTATCGCTAGTGAATTTGGCGCTAGTGTCGCGTGAGGTCCAATAACATTAACTTTTCATTGGTTTTAGCGGGTTTTGTTACGTAAATTATAATTTCTTTAATTTACCTGCTGGAAAGTGATCTCCTTCGTAAAATATCGCATAATATGGATTATTTGGTGATTAATGTGAACGCTTTGAAAGCGAAATTAAGAAAAAGCGCAAAAATAGGCGGCCTCATAGAGCAACTATTTCAGAAGTTAGTTTGTTGATATCAAGATAGTTATTTATAAATAATAAACCTTAATTAGATTCAGGATTTACACTTTGTTTCGGCGCCGATCGCCTTTGACAACTATACCTCCGGACCTCAGTCTACAGTGGCGCCAACTGGTGGGCAAAGAAACGGTAGTCCCCAGTAAGGGAGGGTCTTTACTAAATTGTCTCTGGTCTGGGCTATGACTTGTCGTGCTTCGGAAGACACGTTAAGTTGGTTATGGAGACATACTCACATTTTAAAATCCGTAAAATTACACTTGGTGTCAGAAAAAACGCCCCACCCGCGTGTATTTTTTATTTCAATGGATTACTTTGCCATTCTATAAAGATATCTGACAAATATAGGTCACCACTAAGAAACATTTGATATTTTTAGCGGACTAGCACCTTTGGTGGAGAATGCTTTCTCGGTCACTCTTCATAGTTGGAGAGCGAGATGCAAACACACATTTATGATAAGAAGTTTTTTTACATCTATGTAGTTATTACTTATGTATAGCAAATTTAAATAATAAATTGGAAGTCAGACGCCATCAGCTGCAAAATTATGTAAACACTTTTTGGTTTTGCCAACCTTATGTCGTTGTATTAACTCTTAGAGTTAACATTTGTCAGAAGTGTATACATACTCTTGCAGCTAACTGTACATGCAAAATTAACTCTGTCTGCCTATCTGTTTATGATTCACGCTCAAAATACTGTACCGATTTTGATGTTTGGTACAAAGATATATTAAAAATATTGTCACAGATGTAATCTGTTTGCAGGGGAATACAAAGAAAAATAAAAAATTATCTGACTATGTACTTTTTTTATAATTAGGTAAATTACTTCGCTAAAAATATCAATTATACTAGCTCTCACTATAACGACACGACTCATTTTATACATAACTATTAATATAGTTAGAATTAAAATAGTAATTGCTAATGCAATTTATTTATATCAAAAACTGTTCAGGCGACTTTAAAATACATAAATTGAAATACATTCAAATGTCGAAGACAGTTTAAGGTGTCATTTTTGTTAAGAGTTACCCTTTAAAAAGGTTACCCATGCGATAGGGTTACCCATGTGTGATAGCCTTTATCTTTTTAAAATAGCCTAACAGCATTCCAAAACACTTTATAGGGTAAGCCTATTAAGGGGGTTTTCAGTATTGGTTAGCGCTTACCTGGATTAATCGTATTGTTTGGTTTACCATATCGTCGGGGTAAGCCCGTTGATAAGCTTACATTTCGGATAGGGTTTTTAAAAAGAAGCCTATTAAAAACCCGAACAAATACCCCTTTCCGCGGTTCCGGTTCCGGTCCTTTGTTGTGGACAGTATTTTAAAGTGGTCTAAATATTTAAATTGGAAGGGTGCGATGGAATGATGGTTTTGCTCATATAACTTTCTGGTTTAAATATGGCCTATTACAAATTTTGTTTAGTTCTTTAGTTATTTTGATATTCGTGCGCTTATAAAAAGGTAAGTCTAATATCAGAAATATCAAAAGATTGACCTCAAGAAGAAAAAAAGCTTGTAAAATGCAACTTATCTAAACATAAAATTTGATCCAATCGTTTCAGGGTTATACAAAATAAAAAAAATACATAAGAATTGTCTGTTAAAATAACTCAGGCATATTTATTAGAATTGTTTAAGGTTTAAATGATATTTCATGTCTACTGTCTGATTAAAGGTTAAAATACGTATCTCTTCGGTAAGTATGTGTGACATTAAAATCATCCTAAACGGCTGAACCGATTTGGATGAAATTTTGAATGAAAAAAAATTTATTTATAAAAAATAGTTTTATAATATAATGAGCAAAACCAGATGAAGTGATTTGAAAGTATAAGCATGTACAATAAGTGACAGCCAAATTTTATTAGTTATAAGGTATTTAAAGCATTTTACAATAATTTAGATTTAAAAAAGGCGCTTCGTTGGAGTATCTGTGATGTGTTTTTGAAGTCGTAGAACATCGGCTGCTAGAAAGAGAGAGATAGGCTAAAGATCGGCTTGTACCTCTACAAGGTGTTAGGAAATGGTATGGTATATCAAGACGAAACTGGACAATGTTCTAAAAATTCCGATTTGTATATTTGTATGAAATTTTACACAAAAAAAAAACATACTAATCGGAATTTTAGTTTTTAATAGAATAAAAAAAATATGATATCAAATTTCCGACTTTAAATATCATTTATATTCATACAGGATGAAATTATAACCACCTTCCAAATTTTAATATATCAATCTACGAGACAAAAAACAAATGACGTATTTTTTCTTTTGGTCTAGCCCAGTACAAAAATGTGAAGATAAAGCATAGACAGAAGATAAATCTAAAATTTTTGATACGGCCGCCTAGCAACACTTTTTTTACGCAATGCACATCACATTCATTCATTATGATACTAATCATAAGTTTTTGATTTTCCCTTTATACATAAACAGGCCTAAAACTGTAAAAATTTAAAACTATATCGCGAAAAATATTTTCGAGTGAAAACTTGATTTACATTTTTTGCTTCATAAATGGGCTCTAAATACGATGCTGAACGCCTACAAAAATTTTGGAAAGTGATTAAAATTTCATCCTGTATGTTAACATAGGCTAGTTTTTACTTGTTTATACCATAAACCAAACACCCTGTATATGTGATCCTGCGGAATCAAAAAATCAATATCTCAGTTACTTCAATGATGAAGCGAAAACTATAGTCCATAAAATTTAGCTTGATTAGAATGACACCTGTCAAACTGAGGTGACTAGTGATGGGATTGACTCGACTGATCAAACGGAAAAAAACCAGATAAGGCATTTAAAATAAAATGAAAATCAGATATATTAAGATTTAACAGTAGGTACCTAAGTCAGTGTCGTGATCATTATAAGAATAATTGTAACAATCATGAAAATCAATTAGAAAATTTTTATTGCATAAAGAATCTTAATAAATTTGTAATTTTTTCGTCAACTATTAATAATTGCAATTTGATGTTCTAAGCATCAACCTGTAGCATTTATGTTACATTACTTCGATTTTGAAATACTGTTAGTCTGTCGATTTCGATTTGTCGATTTTACCTTATCACTAGCGATTATGACAAATGATGTAACCTTGTAAAGACGTCTTTTCAAGTTAGGTGTAATTTTTGTGACTGGATTATTTTAATGATTTTAACTTTAAATATCTATTTTATATAATTAAATTGATTAATATGTACAGCAATGTATAAAAAAAAAATCTTAACATGCCAGTTACCAATATTTATTCATGTGCAAATGTGTTTCACTTGTGTGACGCTGTTACAAAGTTATGTCGTCTGTTTCAGTGAGAACTGTCATTCTAATCAAGCTATATTTTAAGGACTATAGGTTCGTTTCTAATCTAGCGAATTATGTGACAAATAGGGAAAAAGGGTTGAATTGGGAAACCTCTTATATTGAAGTCGGTTAGTAAAACGAATGCAGGCAACATCATATTAGCTGATCCCAGAAGATGTGATATCTCATTCCACTATCCCATTGCCTTGTGACATAAATAAATGTGGACAACATCACATACATTGTTCTGATACCAATTTGAGTAACTATTTAAAGCACTCGTATTTTGGAAACCAGAAACAACGAAGGTACCACAAACAAACAGACCCAATGGGGGCTATCGCTAGTGAATTTGCCACTAAAGGCGCTTGTGTCGCGTGAGGTCCAATATCATTCACTTTGTACTGGTTTTAGCGGAATTTGTTGCATAAATTATAATTTCTTTAATTTACCTGCTGGAAAGTGATCTCCTTTGTAAAATTATCGCAAATATGGATTATTTGGCGATTAATGTGAACGTTTTGAAAGCGGAATTAAGAAAAAGCGCAAAAATAGGCGAACTCAAAGAGCAACTATTTCAGAAGTTAGTTTGTTGATATGAAGATAGTTATTTATAAATAATAAACTTTAATAAGATTCAAGATTTAAAACTTTGTTTCGGCGCCGATCGCCTTTGGCAGCTATACCTCCGGACCTCAGTCTACAGTGGCGCCAACTGATGAGCAAAGAAACGGTAGTCCCCATTGCCAGAGATCCACTAATTAGTTAATAGCTAATGAAATTACTAACATGTTGAAGACCTCCATAGCGGAGTGGCGTACACACCGGTTTCTAAGGTGTCCCCGGGTTCGATTCCTGGAAAGGGCAATATAGAAAAAAAATATTTTTCTATTATTGCCCCCGGTCTTTGTTTGTGATACCTCCGTTGTTTCTGATTTCCAAAATAAGAGTGCTTTAAATAGTTTTCAAATTAGGATCAGAACAATGTATGCGATGTTGTCCACATTTATTCATAGTAAATTTTTGAACCACCTGAAAAACGAAGTCCACATTGTGTGACCATTATGTATAAAATTTTGGCAGTGTTATTTTATTTTTTTACCAATAAAAATAATCCAAAAAAAAAACAGAAAATAATAATTAGGTTATTCATTTTAAACGCACGTATGTAGCTGTGGCCTGTGTAACTTTAATTCACCCGGGACTCCGCCACACCAAATAATACGTCCGTGCGCATCACAGGGTGTTTTATAATTGAAATGCTGAATCAATATTTATTAATTTTCTAAAACTATTTTCATTGATAAAACAAATAACACTGCCAAGATGTTACACATAATGGTCAAATAACGTCGGCTTCTTTTTTTAGGTGGTTGAAAATGCACCCTGTATATTACGAACAAAGTTAACATGTTTGTAGCTATACATAATTCGCTAGTTTAGAACTAGATAAGAATATATAAAATAGAAAAAAACTAAATACACAGTCCCAATAGAAATGTCGTTTCGAACTGTCAGAGTTTAAACATAAGCAGCCTATTGAAATGACAGATATGTTTACGGATTTAGTGCGCGTTTATTTTTGTCTAGCTGTTGCCCGCGACTTCGTCCGCGTCAATTTCTGTTATCACTGATGCTTCGCTCCTATTGATCGCAGCGTGATGTTATATAGCCTAAAGCCTTCCTCTATAAATGGACTAACCAACACAAAAAGAATTTTTCAATTCGAACCAGTATTTCCTGAGATTAGCGCGTTCAAACAAACAAACAAACTCCTCAGCTTTATAATATTAGTATAGACTAGCTGTTCCCCGCGACTTCGTACGCGTCAATTTCTGTTTTTATATTTGCAACATTTTTCACTGATGCTTCGCTCCTATTGATCGCAGCGTAATGTTATATAGCCTAAAGCCTTCCTCTATAAATGGACTAACCAACACAAAAATATTTTTTCAATTCGAACCAGTACTTCCTGAGATTAGCGCGTTCAAACAAACAAACAAACTTCTCAGCTTTATAATATTAGTATAGATTTAACCCCTACCCGTGACCATGGACGCTGTAAAAGGTTTGAAACGTCGGGTTAAATCAAAAAATTGGTTGTTTGTAAAGTAGGTTTACGATCGAGATGTTTACGTGATAACGTTTTATTGGTGATATAAGTTTTTGGGAAGTAAGGAATTAATGAAGATAACAATTTTTTCAAATTTTAAATTACATCTTAAACATTCAACGAAAACTTAACCGCACGAGAAAATCTCCATTCGTTTGTATGCCGCTAGAGTGAGAGAGACGGAAGATCGGTCCACTCACTCGAACGCTATGCCAGCCTCCGCTCGTGAGGATTCCGCGTGACAAGTTTCACGGAATGACTGGCAGCGCTCGAGATGAGACGGGAGATCGGTCCGTCTCTCTCTCGTTATATCTGCGATCGCGCTCGTGAGGTTTTGGTGTGACACAAGTTTCTGAACATGTTACCCGACTAAAACGATTTTAAAGACGTTATCACGTCAAAATAAACGCGTCCTAAATCCTTAAACATAATCTTTCATTTCAATGTATAGTGTTCGCGTAAACTCAAGAAAACAGTTATCAGCCTATGTCATTCGTCATACGTTATGACACTTCAATTTTACAAGACTTGAGCCGTATTTCCAAACGTCAGATAAAACTTATCAAACTTAATAAGTATAAAACGACCGATTTTAAAATGTCATTTACATGAATGATTGTCGACAAATAGGTGACGTTCTCAAGTTGGCCATATTGTATTTTATCCGACGAAATATTTCTTATCTGACTATTGAAACATTTGGTTTTAAAGATAAATGAATGTAAATGTGGACAACATCACATACATCGTTCTGATCCCAATTTAAATAACTATTTAAAGCATTCGTATTTCGGAAACCAGAAACAACGAAGGTACCACAAACACCCAGACCCGAGAAAATGTAGAAAAACACTTTTTTTCTACATTGACCCGTCCGGGAATCGAACCCGGGACCTCGGAGCAGGCGACACCTTGAAACCCGGTGTGTACGCCACTCCGCCATGGAGGTCGTCAAAGAAATTTGATGAGCGTCAAGATGAAAGCAACTCATTTGGTGAGGATGTTTTCGTCTGTCACCGATTGTGGGTCTATTTTTTTTTTATTTTATATCGATAATAGGCGATAGTATTACGAAAAAGTATTAAGCATTTATACATACTATAGTACTTAGTATAGAATACTGTTTGATATCACAGAAGCATCGATTTCAAATTCGGTTATTTTGAAATAGACATGCCTGTATGAAATTTTAATCACCTTCCAAATTTTAATACAACAATCTACGAGACAAAAAACATTTAACGTATTTTTTCTTTTGGTATAGCCCAGTACAAAAGTGTCAAGATAAAGCACTTAGAAAATGTCCACCAAAAATCTAAAATTTTCGATACGGCCTCTTAGCAACACACTTTTTACACGATTCGCATCTCATTCTTTCATTACGATTCTATTCATAAGTTTTTGATTTTCCCTTCATACCTACACAGGTTTAGGATCGTAAAAATAGAAAAATATGTTTCGAAAAATATTTTTGTGTGAAAACATGACCTACATTTTTTACTTCATAAATGGGCTCTAAATACGATACTTAACGCTTATAAAAAATTTGGAAGGTCATGAAAAAGACATCCTGTATTTTAATTTTATTTGGTTTTATAACCAATTTAAATTTGAAACCCTAAGAGTAACAACATAGGGTTGACAGTCTTTAAAATGAAAGTATAATACAATTCGCAAAAATATTTCATCAAATTGAGAACTTTCTCGTTTTTTCGTCGGTTTAAAAATGACGATTTCACGCTATGGTTGATTAACTTTGAATTAAAAGTTGGCTGTTATATTTGCAAATTGCAACATATAATTTATTCTGAGTGAAATATTTTGTTCTTTGAATAAATTTTATTCAACCTTCTTAGGTGGGAATTCTCTAACCTATGTTGGGGAGGTACTATCGTCTTCGTCGCTTTTAAGAGCAAAATCGCTTGCAGCTCGCGTCGTCTATTGTTTGAAGAGACGTCCGTTTTTGAGTAGTACTGTAAACTATTTTCGTCTTAAAGTGGTTAAGCTACGGAGACCCCCACTGTACGTAATCATAAACATTGAAACTTCATTGTTTGCTTACAGCGTTGAATAAATTCATTCACACAATATCTTAGTAGGTCAATTGGTTAGAGCTGTTGTCCGCTAAGCGTATAGTTGTGGCTTCAGGTCCCACTTAAGACAGTCGAAAAAAATTGTATTCAAGTAATTGCATTTTTAAGTTATACAAATGTATTTGCTTTGAAAACACTAACATTTTGTTCCTGTACTATATCTTAATTTTACAGGCAGCAAATTTTTTTTTTGTACTTATAGTAATTATACTATTTAAGGAAAATTATAAAAAAAATATTTTATTTATAAATCATGTTTCGTTGTGCTTTTTGACGTTTTCCTATTAATATACACAAAGAAATTTAATGTATAAGATTCAAGTGTTTGGTAAGTCTTGTAACCACCATGCTTTGGAATGTCATGAAGCATTAATAAATAAAAAATAATGAATGTGGACAACATCACATACATTGTTCTGACCTCAAAATTAGTAATTTGAAGCACTCGTATTGTGGAAATCATAAACAATAAAGGTACGTGGCGGAGTGGCGTACACACCGGTTTTTACGGTGTCGCCTGCTCCGAGGTTCCGGGTTCCCGGATGTAGAAAAAGGTTTTGTACATTTTCTCGGGTCTGGGTGTTTGTGGTACCTTCGTTGTTTCTGGTTTCCAAATACGAGTGCTTTAAATAGTTATTCAAATTGGGATCAGAGCAATGTATGTGATGTTGTCCACATTTATTTATTTAGTACTTATTCCTGAATTCGCCAATGTCTGGCTATAATGTTGAATGGCATTTCTAAGTGTGGCGCTAAATAGTTAAATGTATCCGAAAGAAAATCATAGTTTAGAATCATGTATTGAAGTTAGAAGTTTTTCAATTTTCTACAGAATTTTAAAACATTGTACTTTAGTTTGTAACAATAAAAGTATATAATCACAACCTTGTTTTATTTAAACATATTTTTTGGCTTAGATGTGCTAAGAAGAAGCAAAGGCCTATCATCCCACTGCAGGTAAAGGCCTCCATCATTGAATTCCAGTTACCACAGCAATGATGGGTACTGGCGTAATCACCACGCTTGTCCAATGGTGATCAACCCTGAGTAATGTTCAAAAATCCGAAACTCTAGCTGACCGATTCGGTTATCGATCCTAGGACCCGGGGTCTTGACCCGGTATTTAAACCACTAGACCAACGGGGTGTTAGTTCGATGCAGATTTGTCCTGAATTTGGCCACAAGTTCGAGGCCCGTTTCGGGCCGATGGAGAAGACAAACATTCCTAAATGGCTGAACCCCTTGTGATCTAAGTGACCTGACTCGGCACTAGCCCACACTTGTCCCGAACCACAAGCCGCCTGAAAGCCACGAATTTTAAATCAGTGCCAAAAAAAAAACCAAGCACCAATTCAAAAACCGGGGTAAACTCCGTTTTACACGTGGATTTACATACTTTGTTTCGGCTACATTTTTACTAATAAGTTTTTCAAACATATCTTTTGTGTATTTATTTGTTTTTCGTGTTTGTAAGCAAATTTGTCTCTACAAAGTTATCTGCTCCACCTTCCCCTTACTTTTATATTGTGTCCTGACCCAAAGGTTGCCTGGAAGAAATCGCTCATAGCGATAAGGCCGCCTAAATTGTACATCTTTTTGTAAACATTGTTTTTTTATCTATCTATCTATCTATCTTATACTATATACTAATATTATAAAGAGGAAAGATTTGTTTGTTTGTTTGTTTATTTGCATCGAATAGGCTCCGAAACTACTGGACCGATTTGAAAAATTCTTTCACCATAAGAATCCTGCTTTATCTGCGATGGACATAGGCTATATTACATTATCAAAAAATTTAAGGGATCCGTATGAAAACTTCGATTATGTAACCGAAGGTGTGAAAGGAAAATCATTAAATTGCGAACGCTGCGAAAACTATTGACAATAGAGCAAAATAATGTACTACAGTTTTGTAGAGGACATCATTATCTACAATAAAGTCCGCGATACTATATGTCTAACTATAACAGATACGCCACTATGACTCTTTTTTTATGTAAGATTAAGGACGGTACAAAGTAGGTTACATTATTCGTACCTTGGTATTAATCCTTATCCAAATAAACAACTTCATATTCAAGGTTATATCAATACCTGTAAATAACTTTTTGAATTATTCAAATCGGACATACTATTCAAAAGATATCATGAGTTTAATATTTATCAAAATCATCAGTTGATTCTACTGCTCTTAGTGACTGGTTCGGTTCATCGGCCATAGATGGCGCTGTACCTTTTTAACTCGCGGTAAAACTCGATTTTTCCCAAATAGCTAAATTGGTAAACCTGAAATGTTGGGTTGTTTATTATATAATCTGTGCATTATAATTGAAAATAATGCCATGATGTTTTGAACTGGATAATAAACATGTTGTATTTAGTAGGAAATCCAAAATTTACGCGGACGAAGTCGCGGGGGACCGCTAGTCTTATATAATTACAAAAGTCTCGTATTACAATGTTACTGAACCTCTCCGAAACGGCTCCACTGATACTTATTTGTGTAAATATATCCAGTAGACCGTAAACAATTTTGTATACCTATGTTCCCGTGGGATAATTTCCAACTCAAAAATCTACTCACACTATCCCGCGGGATAATAATACTTAGCGTTGTGACGTCATCTTGTCATTTATTTTACTAATCAAACATTGACACATATTTATTGTATCAACATCAGATCAAGTATTTAAAACAACATGTTATAACAGCTGTAATTATTTTATTTTCTTTGTTAAATATTTTCCAATTCGTCTTATAATATTAACGCGTATCTAGTATGACGTAGTATTATATTATCTGTGACTGAGTACAATTACTATTAGTTACATATATTTTTTGTGTATACCTACCTATCCAGTAGGTCATAAACAATCTTTTATCCTTATGTTCCCGTGGGATAATTTCAAATTTCAAAATGTCGTACAACTCGTACAAAGTCGCGGGCAACAGCTAGTGAATCTATAATTGCATAGCGTTGCCGTTGTCATCTTGTCATTTATTTTACTCAAATCAAATCAAATCAAATAATTTTAGACTTAGCTTCCAGAATGCAGAATGAATGCTAAAACATTACAGGTGTTCAGTGATAAAGTTAGTTTCAAATACATTCTACCGGGTATTGTACCTACCGGTGTGCAAATGTTTACATGTCAAATATTAGTTCGGATAATATGTACATTAAAATTTATTAATCTGAATACAAATGTCAACAATTAATTATCAAGCATAAAAATATAAAATAATGATTAAAATTAAAAAAAACACATGCTAGAATTGAATAACATTTGATTAGCAAATATAATTACGTCATTTATCAGTTAAATATTGAGTAACACTATAATAAAATTTGTCAAGAAGCCATCTATTTATTACTTAAATATGTTGAGAGCACAGACATTGATAGGCCTAGATGCCACAAATGCACTCATTTCTATAAAACCCGCGCGTGCCGAAATTTGCGTTCACTGCTTGCTTCAATGAACAGGTACAACACCTTTAAAACTAAATGCAGCAATGTAATTTAAACATGTAGTATGCAAACAAGTACATGTATTTACATAGTAATAGACACAATAAGATAAAATAATTGTTTTTAAGCTATTGCATAGCTTCTATCGCGGGCCTTGAGCGTGGAGACCGAATCCAGAAATTCCGTAACGAAAATAACCTAACACCCCCACTCCGACCGGCACAGCGGTGATACTTTTAAGCTATTGCATAGCTTCTATCGCGGGCCTTGAGCGTGGAGAACGAATCCAGAAATTCCGTAACGAAAATAACCTAACTCCCCTCACTCCGACCGACACAGCGGTGATATTTTTTAGTTTTATAATTGCATAAGTTGATAAAAAATGCTATGCAATAGCTTTACCGCAG
The DNA here is from genome assembly GCA_949315895.1 of Anania crocealis. NCBI lineage: Eukaryota > Metazoa > Arthropoda > Insecta > Lepidoptera > Crambidae > Anania > Anania crocealis. The sequence goes on from OX438876.1 coordinate 1,878,664, forward strand.
CAGTCTCCGAGTGCCACACGTCTTTTTTAAATAAAATACGCACATTTCAATAACAAGCGCGGTTAAAAGTTGAACATGTTCAACCTTTTTAAGCTATTTCATAGCTTCTGTCGCGGGCCTTGAGCGTGGAGACCGAACCCAGAAATTCCGTAACGAAAATAACCTAAAACCCCCCACTCCGACCGGCACCGCGGTGATACTTTTTAGTTTTATAATTGCATAAGTTGATAAAAAATGCTATGCAATAGCTTTACCGCGGCAGTCTCCGAGTGCCACACGTCTTTTTTAAATATAAAATAACAAGCGCGGTTAAAAGTTGAACATGTTCAACCTTTTTTTGACACGCGCAGTACGTACACTTGGGGCATCTAGCCTATCAATGTCTGTGGTTGAGAGGCAACTGGCCGTCTGTCCGTCTGTCCGTCGCTCTGTCACCAGGCTGTATCTCAAGAGCCGCGATAGCTAGACAGTTGAAATTTTCACAAATTATATATTTCTGTTACCGCAATAACAACAAATACTAAAAACAAAATAAAATAATATTTAAGGGGTGCTCCGATACAAAAAATGCCATTTTTGCATATTTTTGCTCGATATCAATAAATTGTAACAGATAGGCACTAAGTAAATTAACTAAATTAATGTAGGTACCTACTGTTGCTTACCTAGTCAATAGTATGCAACCCTTCGTGCGCTTTGTCCGACTCGCACTTGGCCGATTTTTAGAATATTCCTTGAAGTACGAGGATGGTTCTTACGCAGAGAAACAATTAAGAAATAGCCCGAAAAATTTAATTAAATTATGAGAAAATCTTATTCATATATTTTTCTAACTACGCCATATTTGAAGACAAAAACATTTAGGACGTCACAATCAATTCTGAGGCGATACAAAGTTCGCGGGGTCCGGAGTAGTTACAAATAGAAATAAAACCGGCTAAGTGCGAGTCGGACTCGCGCACGAAGGGTTCCGCACCAAAACGGCCAAAAAAACGGGTTTGTTGTATGGGAGCCCTTAAATATTTATTTTATTTTGTTTTTAGTATTTGTTGTTATTGCGGTAACAGAAATACATAATTTGTGAAAATTTCAACTGTCTAGCTATCGCGGCTCTTGAGATACAGCCTGGTGACAGAGCGACGGACAGACGGATAGACAGCGAAGTCTTAGTAATAGGGTCCCGTTTTTACCCTTTGGGTACGGAACCCTAAAAAGACGTGTGGCACTCGGAGACTGCCGCGGTAAAGCTATTGCATAGCATTTTTTATTAACTTATGCAATTAGCCACTCAACCGTCCGGCGTGTGATAAGAGTATAGGAGCATACGTCCCGAGTCGCGCGGCCCTCGCGAGGGGCAAATTGCGGCGCCTGAACGCACAAAAAATGCTTCTTATCACATGATCTAAACGACCCAGAGCTACGGAAAAAATACTGTGCTGAAGCTGATTATATACACTATCACACAACATATATTTTAATGTATAAAATTTAATACATTACACTGTATTTGGGCCAAAAACATGCAAAATCTTGAAAAAATGCCTATTTAAATATTTCAACTTTTTTTTTTGGCATAATTAAACTTGACAGTGACAATTAAAAAATATAGTATTATTCTAGGCTAAATTACCTTTCAAATGATACCAAAATAATTCTGTGTAATGCAGTTGTTGAGGTACAATAAATTCATAAAGATTACCTACTCCCTTACATTGGTCATCGCTAGTCGCGTTACGACTAGGTACAAATTTCAAGCAAGATGGCCGCCCGGATAAGGCTTGCTACAATCGGATTTCTCAGCAACTATTTATTATTGGATTAGAACATGGTTACGAATTTGGGATTTTTTTTATGAAACTATAATTTATAATTATTTTTATTTATTTATAAATGTAAAAATGTAAATACTGACACACACATTATTAAAATAGGATAAATATATTTGCATGCTTTAAAAAAAGCTGAATAGGTTAAGTGGGTGTCAATACATGCTAGCTTGCTTGAGAATTATTTTATGACGATGGCCTTTACCGAGATACCATTGGCATATTAAACAAAATAAAGTAGCATTATGCCTTAAATATAAATAAATAAATATTGGTCAACATCACATAATAATATTACAGTCAAAAAAAGTCTTAGATGTAATGATGAAATAATAAAAACATTCTGCAAAACATAAAGCAACAATTACCAACAAAACCCTGAAAACTGAATCTCCAACAAAAAAAAGGGCATATAAAAACATATTAACATGAATATTGTATACTATATGCAAATATTATATAGTAGTACCATACCAACAACCAAGCATTATCTTTAATATACGTACGTACACTTTTCCGTTTGTACAAACCCTTATATCACGTGTATCACAGCACGTCCTTGGATACTTAACTATCCATAGAAGAAACCTGAGAAACGTATCAGGTTATTTTAAGAAATCTTTAGCAGACTAAATGTATTTTTATTAAATATGTTTAAAAATATGTTAATAAATAACTAATGCATCTTCTACAATACATATTTTATGGAATAGTTCTATAATTAATAGCAAAAAACCTTATCGGCGGCCATTGTTTGTACACGAAAGTTATAGCCTATCGTAATAATGAGTTTACTCGATATTCATCGCCGTGAAAGAAATACCACAGCAAATATCTGGTTCTCCAATCATAAAGATTAATAAAAACCATTGAATTATTTAATAAAACAAATACTTACGACATAATGAGCAGTATTTCCACGCGCACACAAGTCACTCAAGAACTCACAATAGCACTAAACAAAAAAAAAAATTCTGCAGTCACGAAAGCATACTGCGATGACATCTATGGTTTTTAATGTGGATTAGTTAGTAAAGTTTCGTTCTAATAGCACTTCTTTTCGTCACAGGCCAACAGATGGCATTTTTAAGGAGTTTTTTTAGACCAAGTGAATTATTTTACCTTTGGATAGTTTGCTATCCAGGACGTAAGTTTACGTTTTTTTTTTTGGATGGTACACTATCCACGGACGGTTGAGTGGTTATAAAACTAAAAAGTATCACCGCTGTGCCGGTCGGAGTGGTGGGAGTTAGGTTATTTTCGTTATGGAATTTCTGGATTACAGTTACATACTCTTTGTGCAATAGGTTAATTTTATAACTTTATGTATTTTCTAATTTTGACTTTTGTTATTAATTTTTTCTGTTATTTTGGCAGATATGGTTACCATAGGCAACCATACTGTCAAAATCCTTATTTTCTTCTAAATTCTTTTAAATTTTGGAAATTCAAAATTGTTCGATCGTGCCACGCCCTGAGTGTTAGGTTAGGTTATTTTCGTTACGGAATTTCTGGATTCGGTCTCCACGCTCAAGGCCCGCGATAGAAGCTATGCAATAGCTTAAAAAATATTTGCTGTAGGCAATTGCCACGCTTGGCGGCCGGGTGTGCCGGGTAGGCTGATGGCGGAGACTTGTAAAATTTTTCGCGGCATATCCCGGGCCTCTGACGTGGCTTGTTAACAACTGCCACCTTGCCGCAGATGCCGGGGCTAACACAACGTGTCCTTCAAAGCACGACCGTAACTATCCAGACCGAGAAGAAAATTGTAATAAAACAGCACCGCTCTTTTTTGTCGTATGGGTGTTGTAAGAGGCGACTGAAGCAGTACCTAACTGATAGGCTGCCGAGCGTGACGATTGCCTACAGCAAATATTTTTTTCTATATGTAATCAAAAACATACCTACTTGGAAAATATTTCTTGTGCACTAACTTAAAAAAAACAACAGCTGTTATAACATGATGTTTTTAAATACTTGATCTGATGTTGATACATTAAATAGGTATGTATCAACGTTTATTTAGTAAAATAAATGACAAGATGGCGTCAGCAATGCTACGGAATTATAGATTCACTAGCTGTTGCCCGCGACTTTGTACGAAATTTTGAAATTTAGATTATCCCACGGGAACATAGGGATAAAAAATTGTTTACCTACTGCATAGGTAGGTATACAAATACATGTGACTAATATAAATTACTTTACATGATATTTTAGCAATTTAATTGCAATGTATCAGTATTTAAACTTGAATAAAACCGGCCAAGCTTGTTGTTCGCTAGGTGATTTAATTCCAAATATTTTTAGAATGTCATCTCCTATATCCATGAGGAAATTTAAAAATACATTCTCACGTCAGCAATTTATTAGCCTAATAAGAACAAAACAAACAAAACGAAACTTTATATTATGATATGTTTAGCAACTTGATTCAACTTGATAACAAATTGATTCCAACGTTCTACTTCTAGATTTAAAAAAATACTCCTTAAAACGACTAGATTGTCAGATTCCAAAATTTCTTACCTGCCGGGAAATTGTCGAACCTCTTGTATGCATTTTTATACATCCATGCCACGACATGTGACACAAAAATTTTAGCAACTTAGTTCCAATTATAAAATTCTGTCTCAGGCGGGACTCGAACTACTCTGGCTTACAGGGATAACAATTTGTCTCGGTAAAAGCATCGCGCACGGTGAGCACCGAGAGGCAAATTCGAGACACGCCTGAGAAGTATTATTATTTTTATTTTTATAAAGATTTGGCTTGCTCTTGACTACATACTTAACTTTATAGTTAAGAATAAGCCTAAGATGGAGCGAGCTTACCCAGAGGCACTGGTTCTCCCACACACCAGCGGAACACAGAACAAATGTTTGGCGCTGGACTCCGGCAGGAGGTTAGTAACATCCAGGCAGCCTCTTACGAAGTCTACCACCGCAGGGGGTCTGTGCCGTCCTGTAGAAAACCAAAGATGTTGTTGCCCAGGGTGGACCACTAGGAAGTAGATCCCACCACCCCAAAATGTGTAAATACAAATAAATAGATATTTAAAAAAAAAGACGTGTGGCACTCGGAGACTGTCGCGGTAAAGCTATTGCATAGCATTACGCATGCGCAGTAACGCCGATACAACCAATGCCACCTAAAGGAGGGTTGCTGAACTAAAGAGACAAGCGTGATATTTTAAAAAGTCATTAAAAGTCCTGCTATTCATCGATAGATGGAAAAACTAAAAAGTATCACCGCTGTGCCGGTCGGAGTGCGGGTTGTTAGGTTATTTTCGTTACGGAATTTCTGGATTCGGTCTCCACGCTCAAGGCCCGCGATAAAAGCTATGCAATAGCTTAATATACAAATTGTTTTGGCTTCAGTTAGCAACCATTTTTATTTTGTTATAAACATACATTTTAAATTTGTTTTTGCAGCTGGTATAATAAAAATAATTTAAATTGTTGATGGATGATATTTGTTCAACAAAATAAATGCTAAACTTACGTCAGTAAGGCTCATATATAAACGGATTTGATTAACAAATAATATTATAATCATATTTATAGCGTATTGCTACGTACCTTAGTTATCTATATTTCTCATTGAAATAAAATTTAAAATTACCAAAATGATTTCAAACAAAGTTGTCATTTTATTATTTGTGTTCGCGGTAAGTTTTTTTAGTTAGGTATACCACATTTCTTCTCAATCAAGTAATGATTAGTACTTCGGAGGACACGTTAATTAAGCCATCGGTCGGTCTCGGCTGTTGTTGCGAGATAACAGTCGTTAAGCCCTGTTGGAGGCCTTCGGGCGGCTTGAGGAACGTCCAACGGCGGGTTGCCACAGCGTCGCCCCCGCCGTCCACCAACCCGCGCTGGGCAAGCGTGGTGGAACTAAGGCCTTAACCCCTCTCCATAAAAAGAAGATAGACCCGTGCTCAACAGTTAGCGAAATGGGTTGCTACTCGTACTTACATACTTACGTGGACCAAACAACAGTCAAAACAGTGGGTTTCTAAGGGTGAATCAGCGCCAAAGAAGGCCAAGGTGGGTTTGTCAGCCAATAAAGTTATGGCGACTGTTTTTTGGGATGCACGTGGGATAATAATTGACACATAATTATTATTATAACAATGCCACCACTTTATCACAGTAAAATGTTTCCCGCCGAAAAACTATGTACTCCTTAAAATCCACCTATGCACTTTTTAACAGACTTCCAAAAAAAGGAGGAGGTTCTCAATTCGACTGTATTTTTTTTTATGTTTGTAACCTTAGTTAAAACTATCGATTGGTTGAACGGATTTTAAAAATTCTTTTTTTGTTTGTAAATATTTCTTACAATTCCTTAACGGTTAGGATTAGGAGAAGGATTCTTAAGATTCTATAGCAATGCGATGAGGAGTTTCTCAAATAATTCATACATTTTCATCTAGAAATCGTCAACACTATTTTTATGTAGGTGCTGTTTCCGTTCAATAGAGGATTAATAGTTTTGTTATTTATTTAACACTAAAAACAGAATAATAAATTACCTTTAAATAAAAAATTGAACCAACTTCAAAAAAAACTCACTAAAAAGTACAAAATAACACAAGAACAATGTTTTATTTTAAAACCTATTTACCTACTTACAATATTATTTGAACTACTAACAACTAAACAGACTGAAGTCGGTGCCGAGCGAAATAGAATAGGAGTATGTTGTTGAAATAGTACCTAAGTCCTGTTTTATTAACATATCTTTGTTTTACAGATAAGCGCCTGCCTCAGCAAACCATGTAAGTATATCCGTATGGAGCCGGCTCCAATTTCGGACAAAATCAAATCAAAAATCTTATTTCACAAAAAAGTTAGTCAATGATGCAAAAAGCCATTTATAATTTACTAAAAAGTACCTTCCTAGTATCACAAAAATGTTTACTACAAAAGCGTGAAATAAGCCTCCAATATCGAACTGGTGTACCACCATTGTAGATTATTTCTTGTTTCGCATCGCCTCGAAACTGGTGACTTATTCAAAACTAGGGAATTTTATTGCTAGCCGTAGTGTGATGATGTTTAAGTACCGGGACAAGATCTCAGGGTCCCAGGTTCGATCCCCGGGTCGAGCAACAAGAATTTCGAATTTCCAACATAGCACGGGTTTTCCACCAAGCCGCATTCGGTAATCGTGGTAATTACCTACGCCTGCACCCACCATTGCTGTGGTAACTTGAATTCAATGATGCCTTAATATGATTATTCAATCTAATGATTGAAATATTTATCAACAGCTCCCTGTCACGTGAAGAAGGATTGCAAAGATGGCAAAGACAAGAAATGCGGTGATAACAACAATGACGGCCACTCCGGCAACGGCGGCAACGGTGGTAACGGAGGCAACGGAAATAACGGCAACGACTGCAACGATGACAAAAAAGGCAATAAAAACAATGACAATAACAACAAATGCGACAAAGTCAAAAAAGACAAGAAATGCGGTGATAACAACGATGACGGCAAGGGCGGCAACGGCGGCAACGGAGGCAACGGAAATAACGGCAACGACTGCAAAGATGACAAAAACAATGGCGACAAGAAAGGCAATAAAAACAATGACAATAACAACAAATGCGACAAAGTCAAAAAAGACAAGACAAAATGCGATGACAAAAAAGATTGTATTAAGAAATGCGATTAGGCATTATGATGAGTATGGATGGAGTAGTATTTCAACGTAGTAGTAATATTTATTTTAAAAAATAATAACGAATCACCAAAATGTATGTACGCGCATAACTTAAGATCAAGTGAAATAAATTAATAATTCTATTGTTATTATGTTAGTGATGGTCAGGAGAGGGAAAAATAAATATATTTTCACTAAATCAGCTTTTTTTAATATCAATCAGTGATGAAGAACTAGACTCTGTCCCATAAATGTCACTTCGCTGTCAAAGTTAAATATAAGCAGCTAATGTCAGTGTCCTAATACTTTATTCAGCTATTTCAATTGATTGAGTGATTTTGACATTTTGCCCATACAAGAACTGTCAAAAACCTGCTATTCAATCACGATTGTGATACGATTTGGTTAGCTGAATTAGGGGCCAGGACTTACAGAAAAATGCAACCAAGGTGAATATCCACACCATACACCATGGCAATAATCACTGCATACCCTGCCTACTTCGTCTTTCTGAATATAAACCGATCCATGCATTAGGTACGCATATAGTTGAATTTTTAGGGTTCCTTACCCAAAGGGTAAAAACGGGACCCTATTACTAAGACTTCGCTGTCTGTCCGTCTGTCCGTCTGTCCGTCGCTCTGTCACCAAGCTGTATCTCAAGAGCCGCGATAGCTAGACAGTTAAAATTTACAAAAAATATGTATTTCTGTTACCGCAATAACAACAAATACTAAAAACATAATAAAATAAATATTTAACAAACCCGTTTTTTTTGGCCTTTTTGGTACGGAACCCTTCGTGCGCGAGTCCGACTCGCACTTGGCCGGTTTTATTAAATAACTTAATACTGCATGGCCTACCTAGAATTGCTGTGCAAGCTCCTGGGTGAAGACACATTAAAATATTTTGTTTTTTGTTATCTCATGTTATACTTAGGTATGAAAACATAATCATGTTTTTTATCATCACTTACCGTCTAATCTGTAACTTAGAACTAAGTATTAGCAAGTTGAGACTGTGATCTGTTTGTGTACTTATACAAATTAAAATAAAATAAATGCGCCCACTCGTTCTTTTCCTATGGGAGTCGTAAGAGGCGACTAGAGTTTATCGTACTAACCTACACAATATAATGTCTAGATAGTAGATATGTATAATCTAACTAACTATCTAACAAGTGGCTAATAATTGTATGTATATAATTGTATGTATATAATCTAACTATCTAACAAGTGGCTAATAATTGTATGTACTAACTAACTCACCTTTAAACAAATGTATACATAGGTGTACTATGTCTGTTTATCTGGCCAATGTTGAAACTTTGTCTAAGCTTGTTTTAAAACTAATTTAAGGTTGTTTGCTTATACCCTTACAGGGTTTTGTTACACTTATTTTGTAAACAAAATGCAATACATAAATAAATAATAAAAAAAGGAGTATTGCCAGAAGGAGACGGACGGCAGCGTCTTTTCTCTAACATTGGTCAAACTGCGATCGCCAATCGCCAAACTTTCACGAAACCCAAAAAACATGTTTGAATTTTCATACAAACTGATCAGCTGACTAGTCAATTTGTAAGAAAATCCTATTTAATTTTTGGCGTTTTGGGAATGTTGTAGAATGTTGTAGTTAGCTTTAGCCCATGAAACTGAACAGATTTTCAGTTTCATGGGCTAAGCTACCAGCTACGAGGTTTATACTATATAATAGGTTATTTCATTAGGTAACACGTTGTAGAGGTAGATTTACTAGTTCTTGCCCGTGACCTCGTTTGCGGACAAAATAAAGGCTATGTTATACCCTGACCTCAACCACTGTGCGAAGAGTCATGTCGGTCCCTTACAATATGAAAACAATCATTTTATCCCACGGGAACCGAAAATTATCCCGGTATAGAAAGTAGCCTATGTGCTACTTCAGACTATTTTCTAACATTTATTAAGTAAAGTAACAGCCTATAATCATCCTACTGCAGGCAAAGGCCTCCATCATTGAAGTTACCACAGCAATGATGGGTACAGGCATAATCACCACGCTTGAATGCGGGTTGGTGATCACAAACCCGAGCAATGTTCGAAAATTCAAAACTTTTTGTTGTGAGGCCCGGGGATTTAACCCGGAACAAGAACAGGGCGTTTCTCATTAAAATATTAGTAAAGTAGTAACAAGTAAGACTAGTTTGACCATGGCATGTACTGCACAGATTTGGTTTATAGTGATTGGCAAATCCCAATGTGAAAGGTTTTTTTTTCAAGAAGTTTTGGGGTGGTGGGATCGGGTGCGTCTCATATGGTATAAAATCATTTGATATAATCAAACTTTAATAACGATCACTTTACATAATGACCATTTGTTACAACAACACATGATATAATTTTGTTTGACATAACGATTACTTTACATAACATACAGTTTATTTAATAACATTCAAAACAAATAAAACATTTTGGAATAAAACTCATTAATATATCGTTCATTTGATATAAATTTGTATGTTATACGCATCATTTCATACGTATATCCATAATTTGAGATAAAAACGTTTTAAATATTGATTAAAAGAAATAACCGTACTGACATACATTGCTGAAATTCAGAATTTGGTTGAATCCCGACTCGCCGTGGTCTTCCGCCGTGGTACTTGTCTGCCCTACACTAGAGTGCAATTTAAAAGCCGGAGGCGCGGAGGGAGTGCAGTCCTGACTCGCAGTAACGAAGCTCGGGCGCCCGGGCGAGCTGTAGCGGCTGAGGCTGTTAGTTATTATTGTTATTATACTAATATAAAATACTAAATGTTATTATACTATATAAAATTTATTTGTTTTTAGCATTATATCATGTGAATGTTATATTAAACGGTGGTTGTACTAAGTGATCTATCCCAATTGTTACTTATACGTTTAAAAATTATGTCATTTAAAATTATATCTTTCCATCATTATATTAAAAAAGTGTTATATTAAACAAAATTATATCATTTGATTGTATATGTTTTGATCTTTATACGATATGTTGTTATACTATATATTACACACCCGGTGGGATCTACCTCCTTGTGGTCCACCCTGGGCAACGGCATCTTTGGATTTCTAACCAATGATGCGGTGGTAGGCTTCGTAAGAGGCTGCCTGGATGCTACCACCTTCCTGCCAGAGTCACAGAAACAGTTTTTCCGTGTTCCACTGGTGTGTGGGAGAACCAGTTCCTCTGGGTAAGCTCGCTCCATCTTAGGCTTCTTCTTAACTGTAGAGTTAAGTATGTAGTCAAGAGCAAGCCTATTATTTATAAAATAAAAAAAGTACAGACAAAAGCACCTATCACAAAACGTCAAATTTTCTCAAATGATATTGATCTCTCCTTGTTGGACTTAAAGTTTAGAATCAATTCAATGACCTACTTTTTGGGTAGGTTGACCTGCCGTTGTCAGTACAATTCCGCTTAGCCAAACGCCCTACCTCGGCTCAGGCCCTATTCACGTAACTAAATCGTATCAGATGCGCTACTCTGCAACACGAAGCTCGTATTTACGGATATATCTGTTTCTTTCAGATACTTTAAGACATCGGTATGAGTGATAGGTACAGATGTATTCGAATATACGGACATTGTGTTGCGGAGTAAGGCCTCTGAATCGTAATGGGGACTATCGCTAGTGAATTTGCCAATAGAGGCGCTTCTGTCGCGTGAGGTCCATTATCATTCAATTTTCACTGGTTTTTGCGGGCTTCGTGACAGAATTTTATTTATTTTAATTTACCTGCAGGAAAGTGATCTCCTTCGTAAAATTATGGCAAATATGGATTATTTGGCGATTAGTGTGAACGCTTTGAAAGCGGAATTAAAAGAAGCGATAAAATAGACAGCCTCAAAGAGCAACTATTTTAGAAGTTAGTTTGTTGATATGAAGATAGTTATTTATAAATAATAAACTTTAATTAGATTCAAGATTTAAAACTTTGTTTCGGCGCTGATCTTATAAAGTCGCCTTTTACAGCTATACCTCTGGACCTCAGTCTACAGTGGCGCCAACTGGTCCCGTTTTTACCCTTTGGGTACGGAACCCTAAAAAGTGTCCTTACTAAACTAGTACATCATATCAGTATTCATCGAATAGTTAAAACATCACATAAATTCTTATCCATACTATTGCCAGGGCCGTCTTAAACTAGGCTGGGGCCCTTGGGCACACAAGAATTTGGGGCCCTTTTGGAAAGTAATTATAGTAACATTTTTTACAAAGTATGACCATTTAGTATAATTGATGACTGATTTGTGAAAAAAATTGTAATGTGCCGGACAAAAATGTTTTGAGAATAAATTTTAATGTGTGTAGCTCTCATTATTGTACCGGACTGTCTCATCATCGTCCTGTCAGCGACGCCCACGGCTGGACATAGGCCTCCTCAAGGATCTCCACAACGATCGGTTCCGCGCCATCCCCATCCACCGGCTTCCCGCGGCTTCATCCGATCGTCGGACCACCTGGGGGGCCACCTACATATCGTCGTACGGTGCGCGGTCGCCAATCCAGAACCTTCTTACTATTACTCCCGCCCACTGCCACTGCAGCTTTCCAATTCTCTTAGCAATATCGGTTATCTTAGTTCTTCTACGGATTTCCTCATTTCTGATTCTGTAACGCAGTTCCCTGCGTATTGCCTACTAAGCATTGCTCTCTCCATTGCCCAGTGCGACCTTAAGCCTTATTATGAGACCTATAGCCTCCGTACACACCGGTTTTCAAGGTGCCGTTTGCTCCAAGGCCCCGGGTTCGATTCCCGGACGGGTCAATGTAGAAAAAAAAGTGTTTTCTACATTTTCTCGGGTCTGGGTGTTTGTGGTACCTTCGTTGTTTCTGGTTTCCAAAATACGAGTGCTTTAAAAATAATAGTTATTCAAATTGGGATCAGACAATGTAAGTATATGATGTTGTCAACATTTGGACGACCATTTGGATCAGCGGTAGTTAACGCTGCTTCTGAGCCATGGGTCGCGGGTTCGATCCCCGCGCAGTACAAATATTTGTGTGCATGAACATGTCTGTTTGTACTGGTCTGGGTGTTTTCTATGTATTATAAGTATGTATTTACAAAAAAAAAAGTATATAAGTAAGTTTATCGGTTGTCTAGTACCCCATACGACAGGGTACTTAATAGTACCTTAATTTGGGACTAGATGGCTCAGTGTGGCCCAGTGAGGCATGTCTTAAATATTTATTTATTTATTTTTATTTATTTATTTATTTATTTAAAGCACAAAGTCCCAACTTGACTACCCAGTTGCTGTAGATAGTCGTTCAGTTTTCAGCCTACTACGCAAACCCAAGTTCAATTCCCAGTCTGGACAATTTAAAAGATCTCGGCTAAATAGTTTTGGGTTTGAAAGTGAGTGTGGGTTATTGTCGTGCTTAGAAAGGTACGCGAAGCCATTAGTCCCGGCTTCTGTCGCAAGTTGGAAGCCGTAAGCACAAGTTATGTCAGTGGCCTGTAAAAGCTGGCTTGGATAGTTCTGACACCAGAATATCCTTGAGAGATAATCTATACTAATATTATAAAGCTGAAGAGTTTGTTTGTTTGAACACGCTCATCTCCGGAAGTACTACTCCGAATTGAAAAATTATTTTAGTGTTGGATAGTCCATTTATCGAGGAAGGCTTTAGGCTATATTACATCAAGCTGCGACCAATAGGAGCGAAGCATCAGAAAAAAATGTTGCAAAAATAATCGCGGTCTTATTAACATAAATTGACGCGGACAAAGTCGCGGGCAACAGCTAGTCACAGATAAACCAGTTCTTATTTCTGCAAATGTGCCCCTGCCTGGAGGCGCTTTTACACGTCCCAATATTGAAACCTACTTCTGCTTCGGGACATGGTTAGTACCGCGAAGAAGCAGCGTAAGAAAAACACACAATAACAAGAAGATTGTTTTAAAACAGCACCGCTCTTCTCGTCGTACGAGTGTCATAAGAGGCGACTGAAGCAGTACTAATACATATTACAAGTCTTCCCTATTGGCTTACCCGCCACAGGCGACTGCCGAGCGTGACGATTGCCTACAGCAAATATTTTTTTCTATATGGAATCAAAAACATACCTACTTGGAAAATATTTCTTATGCACTAATTTAATCTGATTACACTCATGCCTACGTTCAATATATACATATATATTAAAACACTAACTTTGTTTGTATCCATGCACAGCCACAGACGTATTTATGTATAATAGTTATTTATATTATATTATGTTAGTATTTATTCATTTTTATAAATTACAATTGTGGTTACTAGGTAGACGTCCGTGTACTTTACTCAGCAGGGCACACTGAAAACCAGCGCCATGGCCTACTCGGGCCATGGCACATGCTGAATGAGGTCCTTTTAAAGTGGACGTTGCGGACACGTAGTGGCACTGCTCGATATTCTTGTTGTTCTATGTTTTAGATTTCGACTTCAGAAAAAAGGAGGAGGTTCTGTGTTTGTCTCTTTCAAAAAAAAAACAACAGCTGTTATAACATGATGTTTTTAAATACTTGATCTGATGTTGATACATTAAATATGTATCAATGTTTATTTAGTAAAATAAATGACAAGATGGCGTCAGCAATGCTACGGAATTATAGATTCGCTAGCTGTTGCCCGCGACTTTGCACGACATTTTGAAATTTGAAATTACAAGTAACATAGAGATAAAAAATTGTTTACGTACTGCACAGGTAGGTATGTATACTCAACAAATACACGTGACTAATATAAATTACTTTATATGATATTTTAGCAATTTAATTGCAATTATAGTATCAGTATTTAAATTTGAATAAAACCGGCCATGTTTGTTGTTCGTTTGGTGATTCGTTTAATTCGAAATATTTTTAGATCGTCATGTCACCTCCTATATCCAGAAAGAAAATTTAAAAAATACATTCTCACGTCAGCAATTTATTAGCCTAATAAGAACCCGTAAAACAACAAAACAAAACTTTTGAGCGTTAATAGTCTACCCGTGACCATGAACGCTGTAAAGGGTTCGAAACGTCGGGTTAAATCAAAAATAAACGCGTTCTAAATTCGTAAACTATCTTTCATTTCAATGTATGTATAGTGTTCGCGTAAACTGAATACTTACTGAACTGAACTTATTAATATGATATTTTAGCAACTTATTTTTTTTTTAATTTATTTAACAAATAAAAAGTTTACAGAGAAATTGTTCTTTCATGTGATATTCATTAAAACCAATGAGATTTGTATCGAATATCATGTCAGTCTACAACATCGTTAAGTTATTTAACAAGTGAGTTTTCAACTTAATTTTAATATAAGTAGGTCTTACGTTATGTACACTACGCAAATCAGGCGGTAATTTGTTTATTAATCCAGGAACCAGGTAAGCAGTCGTTCGCTTGCCGTATGTATTGTTCGCGCCAGTCATCGTGCGTAGCTCCAACTGGTTTCTAGCCGACGCCCGCGTGCATACAGGGTGTCGATGTTTTATTTCGTTTCTGTATTGTTTGTTATAAAAGTTTTCTTTGAGTATGGAGTATTGGAAATTTGTTTCTACTGGCAGAACTTGACAATAATTGAAAAGACCGCTATCGTTATCATAAAACTGTTTCTTTATGTTCGTGGATACTAATAGACGAAGGATTCTACTTTTAAGATTAAAAATACTGTTTAGGTAGGTACTATAAGTGCGGCCATAACTACTCAATCCGTATTGAATATAATATTCAGCCAGAGAATTGTATAACAATATCCTAACCTTATATGGTATGCGATTTTTTAAAAGAGTTATATACGCTAAAAATTGTCGAAGTTTGCAACAAATTTGTTCTATATGCGGACCCCAATTCAACCTACTGTCTATGACTAAGCCGAGGTACTTTTGTTGGTCAACATTTTCAATAGATGGACAGTTACAACTGTGTGCATAAGTCATATGTAAACAGTTATGATCATGGGCTATTATACTACTGTATGTGGAACGCTTTAGATATGGTGACTTAATACATAACAATTTTGTTTTATCTGCATTTAACACTAAACCCGCATCGTGACACCATTTCAAAAGTAAATTCAAATCAGATTGCAGACGTTCGCTCGCTTTTTGTGGGTCCAATTCCAATTATACTCGTGATAGGTCAGTATTATTTGAAAACTTCCGTCTCAGGCCGGACTCGAACTACTCTGGCTTACAGGGATAACAATATGCTTTAAAAATTGGCGCTGTGACGTTGTGTCTCGGTAGCTTAATTGGAAAAGCATCGCGCACGGTGTGCATGGAGATGCAATTTTTAGGGTGCGAGGTATTATTATTATTATTTTTATGAAGATTAGGCTTGCTCTTGACTACATACTTAACTCTATGGTTAAGAAGAAGCCTAAGATGGAGCGAGCTTACCCAGAGGCACTGGTTCTCCCACACACCAGCGAAACACAGAAAAACTGTTTGGCGCTGGACTCCGGCAGGAGGGTAGTAGCATCCAGGCAGCCTCTTACGAAGTTTACCACCGCATGAGGATCTGTGTCGTCGTCCTGTAGAAACCAAAGATGTCGTTGACCACGGTGGACCACTAAGAAGTACTTAGATCCCACTACCCCAAAATGTCTAAATACAAACAAAACGATATATAAAAAAATATACAAATTGTTTTGGCTTCAGTTAGCAACCATTTTTATTTTGTTATAAACATACATTTTAAATTTGTTTTTGCATTTTAATTGTCATTTAAATAGATGCAGCTGGTATAATAAAAATAATTGAAATTATTGATGGATGATATTTGTTCAACAAAATAAATGCTAAACTTACGTCAGTAAGGCTCATATATAAACGGATTTGATTAACAAATAATATTATAATCATATTTATAGCGTATTGCTACGTACCTTAGTTATCTATATTTCTCATTGAAATAAAATTTAAAATTACCAAAATGATTTCAAACAAAGTTGTCATTTTATTATTTGTGTTCGCGGTAAGTTTTTTAGTTATACCACATTTCTTTTCGATCAATTAATGATTAGTACTTCAGAGGGCACGTTAAGCCGTCGGTCCCGGCTGTTGTTACGAGATAACAGTGGTTAAGCCCTGTTGGAGGCCTTCGGGTGGCTTGAGGAACGTCCAACGGCGGGTTGCCACAGCGTCGCCCCCGCCGTCCACCAACCCGCACTAGGCCAGCGTGGTGGAACTAAGGCCTTAACCCCTCTCCATAAAAAGGAGATAGGTAGTGCTCAACAGTTAGCGAAATGGGTTGTTACTTGTTACCATAGATTTAATATAATGGTTGTTACTTACATACTTAAATTGACACATAATTATCACAATACTACTTACTTTATCACAGTAAAATGTTTCCCGCCGAAAAACTATGTACTTCTTAAAATCCATCTATGTACTTTTTAACCGACTTCCAAACAAAGGAGGAGGTTCTCAATTCAACTGTTTTTTTTTATGTTTGTTACCTTAGCACTTTCGACTGGTTGAACGGATTTAAAAAAATCTTTTTTTGTTTGTAAGCTGGTGCTTCCCATGTTGTCCTATTTAAACTTTTCACATTTTATTTGCGTATGGTACTCATCATTTTATGTTGATGAGCTGATGATGGAAGGTACAATTCCTTAACGGTTAGGAGTAGGAGGATGATTCTTAAGATTCTATAGCAATGCGATGAGGAATTTCTCAAATAATTCATACATTTTCATCTAGAAATCGTCATCACTATTTTTAAGTAGGTGCTGTTTCCGGTCAATAGAGGATTCATATTTGTGTAATTTATTTAACACTAAAAACAGAATAATAAATTACTTTTAAATAAAAAATTGAACCGACTCAAAAAAAATCTCACTAAATAGTACAAAATAGCACAAGAACAATGTTTTATTTTAAAACCTATTAAACTATTTACAAATTCTAAGATTTACAATATTATTTGAACTACTAACAACTAAACAGATTGAAGTCGGTGCCGAGCGAAATAGAATAGGAGTATGTTGTTGAAATAGTAAGTCCTGTTTTATTAACATATTATTATCTTTGTTTTACAGATAAGCGCCTGCCTCAGCAAACCATGTAAGTATATCCGTATGGAGCCGGCTCCAATTTCGGACAAAATCAAATCAAAAATCTTATTTCACAAAAAAGTTAGACAATGATGCAAAAAGCCATTTATAATTTACTAAAAAGTACCTTCCTAGTATCACAAAAGTGTTTACTACAAAAGCGTGAAATAAGCCTCCAATATCGAACTGGTGTACAACCATTGTAGATTATTTCTTGTTTCGCATCGCCTCGAAACTGGTGACTTATTCAAAACTAGGGAATTTTATTGCTAGCCGTAGTATGATGATGTTTAAGTACCGGGCCAAGATCTCAGGGTCCCAGGTTCGATCCCCGGGTCGAGCAACAAGAATTTCGAATTTCCAACATTGCACGGGTTTTCCACCAAGCCGCATTCGGCAATCGTGGTAATTACCTACGCCTGCACCCACCATTGCTGTGGTAACTTGAATTCAATGATGCCTTAATATGATTATTCAATCTAATGATTGAAATATTTATCAACAGCTCCCTGTCACGTGAAGAAGGATTGCAAAGATGGCAAAGACAAGAAATGCGGTGATAACAACAATGACGGCAAGGGCGGCAACGGTGGCAACGGAGGCAACGGAAATAACGGCAACGACTGCAAAGATGACAAAAACAATGGCGACAAGAAAGGCGATAAAAACAATGACAATAACAACAAATGCGACAAAGTCAAAAAAGACAAGAAATGCGGTGATAACAACAATGACGGCAAGGGCGGCAACGGCGGCAACGGAGGCAACGGAAATAACGGCAACGACTGCAAAGATGACAAAAAAGGCAATAAAAACAATGACAATAACAACAAATGCGACAAAGTCAAAAAAGACAAGACAAAATGCGATGACAAAAAAGATTGTAATAAGAAATGCGATTAGGTGTTGTAAGGAGTATGGAGTAGTAATTTAAACAAAATAAATAGTAATATTTATTTAAATAAATGAAAATAATCACCAAAATGTATGCATGTGGCATATTATGTAGCATAACTTATAATCGAGTAAAAATTGGTTAATTATTTTTTTATTATGTTTGTAATAGTCAGGAGAGAAAATAAAAGAAATAAAGATATTTTCATTTAAAACTGTTTTTTTTAATATCATGATATAAAAAGTACGCGTATGACAGAAATGACGTTTCAAAAAAATATGGCGGTACGAAGTTATTAGCTAGTTTTAGATAGAATCTCTTTTTTGTGGCTTGATCTTTTTACTTAAATAGGTAAACAAGTTAATCACAAAGTACAATTAATTTTTAACCCTAAAAAACAAATAGTGTTACCGTCCAATGCCTCTGAATGAGACAGTCTTTTGCTTTAAAACCATTTTCATGATAATACTCTACTTAGCTGCTCTCTATTTCAATCTTAGTTTTCAATCCATATTAAGAGAACAAAATCGTTACAATATTAACTAACTACTCAACTATAATATTAATCGTTATAATATTTACATACAGTTACGATACATGAATTTTACTTGCATTTAAAGTTTCCAATCCTAGTTAAAAATCTATGACACACCAACTTCAGCGAACATGCTTTAAGCACTGCAAAATCAAGGAAGGCCCAGTAGCACCCTGAACGCGTTATACTGAATACGAAGAGCATTAAAGGTCTTCTGCGTGTAGTCGCACTACAGACTGCAGGCGTAAAACGTTTGACAGTACGCCCTAAAGAGAACAATTTAGAGGTCATCTATACCTACATGATTTCAATGATTGAGGCCATTTCCCTGCAGTGGTGGGATGATTCTAAGCCGTTAGTTTTCATACTTTTACCATATACATCTAGCATATCTGTGGGCTAGGATTTTGCAATAGACCGCCATGCCCTTCACAATGAGGAGATGGGTCTATCAAAAAGGAGAATTTGCAGTAATTCCTTTAATTCTAACTGACAATAATACCTACTTGTGACCGAGGTCTTTGCACTGCTGCTTGGCACTAGCCCACAGTTGACGGGGCACGACGCTTCGGGAAGCAGTGTTAGGTTGAAATATTGGGACGGGTAATTTGGGCCTATAGTATTTGCAGAAAAACGGATTTTATTGAACTAATCGTTAAAAACACTTTTTTCATATAAAGAAAGAAAGAAAGAAAGACATATTTATTTGTTGAGACCCAGAGAGATCGACTAGGCCGATCACAAAAAATATACATCAAAAATATACACATAACATAAATTATAATAATAACAATGTAGAAAGTACACACTAATTCAGGAGCATAATATAAGTAGGATAAGCCTACGAGTCTCAAGGTCCCGGTAAAAAGGCAGCAATCTCAGCATATGTTGCGTGCACGGGCACACAACGCTGATCTTCCGTTGGCGCCACAGAGTGCAGCACGGACAAAAGCAACCAAAATCTGCGTGATAGTCAACACTTGCGAAAACTTAGGCCATACAAATACACAGAAAAAAATATTACATTGTACTTACTCAAGTTGAAACAGTTTCCAAGTCCTAACCAATTCCTTCATTAATATTAATATACGAGTATCTTCTATCAGAAAGCTGGTTCTGACATAAAATCAACGTCATATCTTCACTCGAGGACAGTTTTAGGTGTCATTTTGTATCGCACTGTGTCTAATTGTTAACAAAACCCACAACTTGTCCCGAAGCAGTCAGTGGTAGGTGGTTGAAACTAAGTGGCTTGATGTTCCATCAAAATAAACGCAGGAGGTATAGGAAAACTCATAAATATTTTTCTTATATATTTTTATTTCAATACAAATATAGGTAAAAAACTGAACCGGGAATAAATATCTAGGTATATAGTTTTAAATACAATTACAACGGTAAAGACATTACAGGATAATCTTACAGGATTTGAAAGGGACCATAGCAATGGGCTATGGTCCCTTTACGAACGTACGATACCTCCCAAAAAGCATAAGAGGCCTCCAGGAGGGTTGCCGCCGTTTCCACCGGTGCCTCCGCCGTTTCCACCGGTGCCCCCGCTGTTTCCACCGGTGCCTCCGCCGTTTCCACCGGTTCCGCCGTTTCCACAGCCGGTACCTCAGCCAGTTCCGCAGTTACCCGGGCAACCAGGGTTTGGTGTGGCACCTGGGAAAAATAAGGTGAAAGGTGACTAATTTATCACGAAATATCAAAAACCATTTGACGTACAAAATGTGTAAGTAGAGCTCTGAAATGACAATTATTTATCAAACTCTTGCAAAACGGCTTGACTGATTAATCCTTAATTATTAAGCTATTGCATAGCTTCTATCGCGGGCCTTGAGAGTGGAGACCGAATCCAGAAATTCCGTAACTAAAATAACCTAACCTAACACTCGGGCGAGGCACGATCGAAAAATTTTGAATTTCCGAAATTTAAAAGAATTTAGAAGAAAATAAGGATTCTGACAGTATGGTTGCCTATGGTAACCATATCTGCCAAAATAACAGAAAAAATTAATTACAAAAGTCAAAATTAGAAAATACATAAAATTATAAAATTAAGCTATTGCATAGCTTCTATCGCGGGCCTTGAGCGTGGAGACCGAATCCAGAAATTCCGTAACGAAAATAACCTAACACCCCCCACTCCGACCGGCACAGCGGTGATACTTTTTAGTTTTATAATTGCATAAGTTGATAAAAAATGCTATGCAATAGCTTTACCGCGGCAGTCTCCGAGTGCCACACGTCTTTTTTTATTTATTTATTTGTTTCCTTATATATTAGGCAACAAAAGGCCCATACAATATCTACCTTACAGACTAACATACATATACTAATAAACTTAACTAAAAATAACTATTCTCGCTTAGGCAATTGTCCGTTTCCGAGCGCGCATCGCACTGCACTAAGTTTAAGTACCGGGCCAAGATCTAAGGGCCGGGTTCGATCCCCGGGTCGGGCAACAATAATTTCGAATTTTCAAACATTGCACGGGCTTTTCACCAACCCCTATTCGGCAATCGTGGTAATTACCTACGCCTGTACCCACCATTGCTGTGGTAACTTGAATTCAATGAAGCCTTAATATGATTATTCAATTTATTGACTGAAATATTTATCAACAGCTCCCTGTCACGTGAAGAAGGATTGCAAAGATGGCAAAGACAAGAAATGCGGTGATAACAACAACGACGGCCACTCCGGCAACGGCGGCAACGGTGGCAACGGAGGCAACGGAAATAACGGCAACGACTGCAACGATAACAAAAACAATGGCGACAAAAAAGGCAATAAAAACAATGACAATAACAACAAATGCGACAAAGTCAAAAAAGACAAGACAAAATGCGATGACAAAAAAGATTGTATTAAGAAATGCGATTAGGCATTATGATGAGTATGGATGGAGTAGTATTTCAATGTAATAGTAATATTTATTTAAAAAAATAATAACGAATCACCAAAATGTATGTACGCGCATAACTTAAGATCAAGTGAAATAAATTAATAATTCTATTGTTATTATGTTAGTGATGGTCAGGAGAGGGAGAAATAAATATTATATTTTTACTAAAATCAGTTTTTTTAATATCAATAACAGTGATGAAGAACTAGATTCTGTCCCATAAATGTCACTTCGCTGTCAAAGTTAAATATAAGCAGCTAATGTCAGTGTCCTAATACTTATAAAACCTTACGTACAGGGCCTTTATTCAGCTATTTCAATTGCAGATCAATTGTGATTGGATTGAGCGATTTTGACATTTTGCCCATACAAGAACTGTCAAAAACCTGCTATTCAATCACGATTGTGATACGATTTGGTTAGCTGAATTAGGGGCCAGGACTTACAGAAAAATGCAACCAAGGTGAATATCCACACCATACACCATGGCAATAATCACTGCATACCCTGCCTACTTCGTCTTTCTGAATATAAACCGATCCATGCATTAGGTACGCATATAGTTGAATTTTTAGGGTTCCTTACCCAAAGGGTAAAAACGGGACCCTATTACTAAGACTTCGCTGTCTGTCCGTCTGTCCGTCGCTCACTCACCAGGCTGTATCTCAAGAGCCGCGATAGCTAGACAGTTAAAATTTACACAAAATATGTATTTCTGTTACCGCAATAACAACAAATACTAAAAACATAATAAAATAAATATTTAAGGGGGGCATACAACAAACCCGTTTTTTTTGGCCTTTTTGGTACGGAACCCTTCGTGCGCGAGTCCGACTCGCACTTGGCCGGTTTTATTAAATAACTGGGTGAAGACACATTAAAATATTTTGTTTTTTGTTATCTCATGTTATACTTAGGTATGAAAACATAATCATGTTTTTTATCATCACTTACCGTCTAATCTGTAACTTAGAACTTAGTATTACACATTATAAACATGTTTGTGTACTTATACAGATTAAAATAAAATAAATGCGCCCACTCGTTCTTTTCCTATGGGAGTCGTAAGAGGCGACTAAAGGAGTATTGCCAGAAGGAGACGGACGGCAGCGTCTTTTCTCTAACATTGGTCAAACTGCGATCGCCAATCGCCAAACTTTCACGAAACCCAAAAAACATGTTTAAATTTTCATACAAACTGATCAGCTGACTAGTCAATTTGTAAGAAAATCCTATTTAATTTTTGGCGTTTTGGGAATGTTGTAGAATGTTGTAGTTAGCTTTAGCCCATGAAACTGGACAAATTTTCAGTTTCATGGGCTAAGCTACCAACTACGAGGTTTATATTATACTAGCGACCCGCCCCGGCTTCGCACGGGTGCAATGCTGATACTAAATACACTACAGAAAAACTGTGAACGTTGTATAAAAAAACATAGCGGCCCGCTCCGGCTTCGCACGGGTATAAAATATTGATTAAAATCGATCCAGTAGTTTTGATTTATTCATTACTGCCCGTGGCCCGCACGCGTTAAATTTGGAGTAAAACAATCCCCCTTTCCCTATACCATGTAGATTTCCTGCTATCTTTGGAATATCTAAATTCATACACTACATTTTTACTTATTTACTTTTTACATTTTTAACTATTTTATAAACAACGTTCACAGCTTTCTTGTCATTAGACAATACAAACATGTTTTCTCTGGAGGTCACTCTTGAAAGAGCGACATACAGTTGTCCATGTGAAAAACAGTCAACGCTCAAATCTAAGCCTGCAACGTTGAAGGTTTGACCCTGCCATTTTTATTAATGGTCATTGCAAAAGAAGTCTTTACCGGAAACTGTAAACGTTTAAATTGGAAGGGTAAGTCCGATGGTATCAGAGGGATTCGGGGAATCAATACATCTTCTCCGGTACCACATCCTGTGAGTATTGTGCACTCTATTATGAAAGTTTTCATAATTTATATTTTAAAACTACTATCATACAATTATTTATCGTAACTTACTTATAATTACTGATACGTTGTCACGCTGAAAAGCACGTTTTTATAATAAACGCGTCCGATCGCTGCTAAATTCAAAGTGCTATAGGGAAAACCGTTTTTCAACAAATCATATTTTTTGGAAGGGATAAAAAAATTGGAGAAGCGTTGGACAAAGTGTATAGAGCTCAAGGGAGACTACGTTGAAAAATAAAATGATTTGTTTATCAAAAAATCTGTGTTTTATTCCAAAAGTCACGGACTTATTGACCCGCCCTCGTATGTAGTGATAATAGTTTATTTCATTAGGTAACACGTTGCAGAGGTAGATTTACTAGTTCTTGCCCGTGACTTCGTTTGCGGACAAAATAAAGGCTATGTTATACCCTGACCTCAACCACTGTGCGAAGAGTCATGTCGGTCCCTTACAATATGAAAACAATCATTTTATCCCACGGGAACCGATAATTATCCCGGGATAGAAAGTAGCCTATGTGCTACTTCAGACTATTTTCTAACATTTATTAAGTAAAGTAACAGCCTATAATCATCCTACTGCAGGCAAAGGCCTCCATCATTGAAGTTACCACAGCAATGATGGGTACAGGCATAATCACCACGCTTGAATGCGGGTTGGTGATCACAAACCCGAGCAATGTTCGAAAATTCAAAACTTTTTGTTGTGCGGCCTGGGGATTTAACCCGGAACAAGAACAGGGCGTTTCTCATTAAAATATTAGTAAAGTAGTAACAAGTAAGACTAGTTTAACCGTGGCATGTACTGCACAGATTTGGTTTATAGTGATTGGCAAATCCCAATGTGAAAGGTTTTTTTTTTCAGGAAGTTTTTGGGGTGGTGGGATCTACCTCCTTGTGGTCCACCCTGGGCAACGGCATCTTTGGATTTCTAACTAATGATGCGGTAGTAGGCTTCGTAAGAGGCTGCCTGGATGCTACCACCTTCCTGCCAGAGTCACAGAAACAGTTTTTCCGTGTTCCACTGGTGTGTGGGAGAACTAGTTCCTCTAGGTAAGCTCGCTCCATCTTAGGCTTCTTCTTAACCGTAGAGTTAAGTATGTAGTCAAGAGCAAGCCTATTATTTATAAAATAAAAAAAGTACAGACAACAGCACGGCAACCTATCACAAAACGTCAAATTTTCTCAATTGATATTGATCTCTCCTTGTTGGACTTAAAGTTTAGAATCAATTCAATGACCTACTTTTTGGGTAGGTTGACCTGCCGTTGTCAGTTATTCCGCTTAGCCAAACGCCCTACCTCGGCTCAGGCCCTATTCACGTAACCAAATCGTTTTAGATGCGCTACTTTGCAACACGAAGCTCGTATTTACGGATATATCTGTTTCTTTCAGGTACTTTAAGACATCGGTATGAGTGATAGGTACAGATGTATTCGAATATACGGACATTGTGTTGCGGAGTAAGGCCTCTGAATCGTAATGGGGACTATCGCTAGTGAATTTGCCACTATAGAGGCGCTTCTGTCGCGTGAGGTCCATTATCATTCAATTTTCACTGGTTATTGCGGGCTTCGTGACATAATTTTATTTATTTGAATTTACCTGCTGGAAAGAGATCTCCTTCGTAAAATTATCGCAAATATGGATTATTTGGCGATTAGTGTGAACGCTTTGAAAGCGGAATTAAAAAAAAGCGATGAAATAGGCAGCCTCAAAGAGCAACTATTTTAGAAGTTAGTTTGTTGATATGAAGATAGTTATTTATAAATAATAAACTTTAATTAGATTCAAGATTTAAAACTTTGTTTCGGCGCTGATCTTATAAAGTCGCCTTTTACAGCTATACCTCTGGACCTCAGTCTACAGTGGCGCCAACTGGTCCCGTTTTTACCCTTTGGGTACGGAACCCTAAAAAGTGTCCTTACTAAACTAGTACATCATATCAGTATTAATCGAATAGTTAAAACATCACATAAATTCTTATCCATACTATTGCCAGGGCCGTCTTAAACTAGGCTGGGGCCCTTGGGCACACAAGAATTTGGGGCCCTTTTGGAAAGTAAAAAAAGCTTATTATAGTAACATTTTTTACAAAGTATGACCATTTAGTATAATTGATGACTGATTTGTGAAAAAATTTTAATGTGCCGGACAAAAATGTTTTGAGAATAAATTTTAATGTGTGTAGCTCTCATTATTGTACCGGACTGTCTCATCATCGTCCTGTCAGCGACGCCCACGGCTGGACATAGGCCTCCTCAAGGATCTCCACAACGATCGGTTCCGCGCCATCCCCATCCACCGGCTTCCCGCGGCTT
This sequence comes from Anania crocealis, assembly GCA_949315895.1. NCBI lineage: Eukaryota > Metazoa > Arthropoda > Insecta > Lepidoptera > Crambidae > Anania > Anania crocealis. The sequence goes on from OX438876.1 coordinate 1,904,857, forward strand.
CATCCGATCGTCGGACCACCTGGGGGGCCACCTACATATCGTCGTACGGTGCGCGGTCGCCAATCCAGAACCTTCTTACTATTACTCCCGCCCACTGCCACTGCAGCTTTCCAATTCTCTTAGCAATATCGGTTATCTTAGTTCTTCTACGGATTTCCTCATTTCTGATTCTGTAACGCAGTTCCCTGCGTATTTCCTACTAAGCATTGCTCTCTCTATTTCCCACTGTGCACCTTGAGCCTTATTATGAGACCTATAATTGACGACCATTTGGATCAGCGGTAGTTAACGCTGCTTCTGAGCCATGGGTCGCGGGTTCGATCCCTGCACAGTACAAATATTTGTGTGCATGAACATGTCTGTTTGTACTGGTCTGGGTGTTTTCTATGTATTATAAGTATGTATTTACAAAAAAAAAAAGTATATAAGTAAGATTATCGGTTGTTAAGTACCCCATACGACAGGGTACTTAATACTACCTTAATTTGGGACTAGATGGCACTGTGTGGCCCAGTGAGGCATGTCTTAAAATATTTATTTATTTATTATTTTATTATTTATTTATAGCCTCCATACACACCGGTTTTCAAGGTGTCGTTTGCTCCGAGGCCCCGGGTTCGATTCCCGGACGGGTCAATGTAGAAAAAAAAAGTGTTTTCTACATTTTCTCGGGTCTGGGTGTTTGTGGTACCTTCGTTGTTTCTGGTTTCCAAAATACGAGTGCTTTAAAAATAATAGTTATTCAAATTGGGATCAGACAACGTAAGTATGTGATGTTGTCCACATTTATTTATTTATTTAAAGCACAAAGTCCCAACTTGACTACCCAGTTGCTGTAGATAGTGGTTCAGTTTTCAGCCTGCTACGCAAACCCAAGTTCAATTCCCAGTCTGGACAATTTAAAAGATCTCGGCTAAATAGTTTTGGGTTTGGAAGTGAGTGTGGGTTATTGTCGTGCTTAGAAAGGTACGCGAAGCCATTAGTCCCGGGTTCTGTCGCAAGTTGGAAGCCGTAAGCACAAGTTATGTCAGTGGCCTGTAAAAGCTGGCTTGGATAATTCTGACACCAGAATATCTTTGAGAGATAATCTATACTAATATTATAAAGCTGAAGAGTTTGTTTGTTTGAACACGCTCATCTCCGGAAGTACTACTCCGAATTGAAAAATTATTTTAGTGTTGGATAGTCCATTTATCGAGGAAGGCTTTAGGCTATATAACATCAAGCTGCGACCAATAGGAGCGAAGCATCAGAAAAAAATGTTGCAAAAATAATCGCGGTCTTATTAACATAAATTGACGCGGACAAAGTCGCGGGCAACAGCTATTCACAGATAAACCAGTTCTTATTTCTGCAAATGTGCCCCTGCCTGGAGGCGCTTTTACACGTCTCAATATTGAAACCTACTTCTGCTTCGGGACATGGTTAGTACCGCGAAGAAGCAGCGTAAGAAAAACACACAATAACAAGAAGATTGTTTTAAAACAGCACCGCTCTTCTCGTCGTATGGGTGTCGTAAGAGGCGACTGAAGCAGTACTAATACATATTACAAGTCTTCCCTATTGGCTTACCCGCCACAGGCGACTGCCGAGCGTGACGATTGTCGACAGCAAATATTTTTTTCTATATGTAATCAAAAACATACCTACTTGGAAAATATTTCTTATGCACTAATTTAATCTGATTACATTCATGCCTACGTTCATTATATACATATATATTAAAACACTAACTTTGTTTGTATCCATGCACAGCCACAGACGTATTTATGTATTATAGTTATTTATATTATATTATGTTAGTATTTATTCATTTTTATAAATTACAATTGTGGTTACTTGGTAGACGTCCGTGTACTTTACTCAGCAGGGCACACTGAAAACCAGCCCCATGGCCTACTCGGGCCATGGCACATGGCACAGGTCCTTTTAAAGTGGACGTTACGGACACGTAGTGGCACTGCTCGATATTCTTGTTGTTCTATGTTTTAGATTTAGACTTCAGAAAAAAGGAGGAGGTTCTGTGTTTGTCTCTTTAAAAAAAAACAACAGCTGTTATAACATGATGTTTTTAAATACTTGATCTGATGTTGATACATTAAATATGTATCAATGTTTATTTAGTAAAATAAATGACAAGATGGCGTCAGCAATGCTACGGAATTATAGATTCGCTAGCTGTTGCCCGCGACTTTGCACGACATTTTGAAATTTGAAATTATAAGTAACATAGAGATAAAAAATTGTTTACTTACTGCATAGGTAGGTATGTATACTCAACAAATACATGTGACTAATATAAATTACTTTATATGATATTTTTGCAATTTAATTGCAATTATAGTATCAGTATTTAAATTTGAATAAAACCGGCCATGTTTGTTGTTCGTTTGGTGATTCGTTTAATTCGAAATATTTTTAGATCGTCATGTCACCTCCTATATCCAGAAAGAAAATTTAAAAAATACATTCTCACGTCAGCAATTTATTAGCCTAATAAGAACCCGTAAAACAACAAAACAAAACTTTTGAGCGTTCATAGTCTACCCGTGACCATGAACGCTGTAAAGGGTTCGAAACGTCGGGTTAAATCAAAAATAAACGCGTTCTAAATTCGTAAACTATCTTTCATTTCAATGTATGTATAGTGTTCGCGTAAACTGAATACTTACTGAACTGAACTTATTAATATGATATTTTAGCAACTTATTTTTTTTTTAAATTTATTTAACAAATAAAAAGTTTACAGAGAAATTGTTCTTTCATATGATATTCATTAAAACCAATGAGATTTGTATCGAATATCATGTCAGTCTACAACATCGTTAAGTTATTTAACAAGTGAGTTTTCAACTTAATTTTAATATTAGTAGGTCTTACGTTATGTACACTACGCAAATCAGGCGGTAATTTGTTTATTAATCCAGGAACCAGGTAAGCAGTCGTTCGCTTGCCGTATCTATTGTTCGCGCCAGTCATCGTGCGTAGCTCCAACTGGTTTCTAGCCGACGCCCGCGTGCATACAGGGTGTCGATGTTTTATTTCGTTTCTGTATTGTTTGTTATAAAAGTTTTCTTTGAGTATGGAGTATTGGAAATTTGTTTCTACTGGCAGAACTTGACAATAATTGAAAAGACCGCTATCGTTATCATAAAACTGTTTCTTTATGTTCGTGGATACTAATAGACGAAGGATTCTACTTTTAAGATTAAAAATACTGTTTAGGTAGGTACTATAAGTGCGGCCATAACTACTCAATCCGTATTGAATATAATATTCAGCCAGAGAATTGTATAGCAATATCCTAACCTTATATGGTATGCGATTTTTAAAAAGAGTTATATACGCTAAAAATTGTCGAAGTTTGCAACAAATTTGTTCTGTCTACTGTCTATGACTAAGCCGAGGTACTTTTGTTGGTCAACATTTTCAATAGATGGACAGTTACAACTGTGTGCATAAGTCATATGTAAACAGTTATGATCATGGGCTATTAAACTACTGTATGTGGAACGCTTTAGATATGGTGACTTAATACATAACAATTTTGTTTTATCTGCATTTAACACTAAACCCGCATCGTGACACCATTTCAAAAGTAAATTGAAATCAGATTGCAGACGTTCGCTCGCTTTTTGTGGGTCCAATTCCAATTATACTCGTGATAGGTCAGTATTATTTGAAAACTTCCGTCTCAGGCGGGACTCGAACTACTCTGGCTTACAGGGATAACAATATGCTTTAAAAATTGGCGCTGTGACGTTGTGTCTCGGTAGCTTAATTGGAAAAGCATAAAAAAATATACAAATTGTTTTGGCTTCAGTTAGCAACCATTTTTATTTTGTTATAAACATACATTTTAAATTTGTTTTTGCATTTTAATTGTCATTTAAATAGATGCAGCTGGTATAATAAAAATAATTTAAATTGTTGATGGATGATATTTGTTCAACAAAATAAATGCTAAACTTACGTCAGTAAGGCTCATATATAAACGGATTTGATTAACAAATAATATTATAATGATATTTATAGCGTATTGCTACGTACCTTAGTTATCTATATTTCTCATTGAAATAAAATTTAAAATTACCAAAATGATTTCAAACAAAGTTGTCATTTTATTATTTGTGTTCGCGGTGAGTTTTTTAGTTATACCACATTTCTTTTCGATCAAGTAATGATTAGTACTTCGGAGAGCACGTTTAGCCGTCGGTCCCGGCTGTTGTTACGAGATAACAGTGGTTAAGCCCTGTTGGAGGCCTCCGGGTGGCTTGAGGAACGTCCAACGGCGGGTTGCCACAGCGTCGCCCCCGCCGTCCACTAACCCGCACTAGGCCAGCGTGGTGGAACTAAGGCCTTAACCCCTCTCCATAAAAAGGAGATAGTGCTCAACAGTTAGCGAAATGGGTTGTTACTTGTTACCATAGATTTAATATAATGGTTGTTTCTTACATACTTAAATTGACACATAATTATCACAATGCCACCACTTTATCACAGTAAAATGTTTCCCGCCGAAAAACTATGTACTTCTTAAAATCCACCTATGTACTTTTTAACCGACTTCCAAACAAAGGAGGAGGTTCTCAATTCGACTGTATTTTTTTTTATGTTTGTTACACTAGCAATTTCGACTGGTTGAACGGATTTAAAAAAATCTTTTTTTGTTTGTAATCTGGTGCTTCCCATGTGGTCCCATTTAAACGAAGACATGATCTGATAGTGAAATCCGGGAAAATCGAGGAAAACCCTCAAATTTTATAAGCACGTATTACGTTTTTGCATATCTTTCTTTAAGGTTTTTCAGTATTTGCGTATGGCACCCATCATTTTATGTTGATGAGCTGATGATGAAAGGTACAATTCCTTAACGGTTAGGAGTAGGAGGATGATTCTTAAGATTCTATAGCAATGCGATGAGGAGTTTCTCAAATAATTCATACATTTTCATCTAGAAATCGTCATCACTATTTTTAAGTAGGTGCTGTTTCCGGTCAATAGAGGATTCATAATTTTGTAATTTATTTAATCCCTCGATCGTGAGTTATTCCAGACACAATTGAAATCAATTGTTATCGCGGCACCCGAGTGCCTCCTGGGGGTTGAGGGATTAACACTAAAAACAGAATAATAAATTACTTTTAAATAAAAAATTGAACTGACTTAAAAAAAATCTCACTAAAAAGTACAAAATAACACAAGAACAATGTTTTATTTTAAAACCTATTTAACAACTTACAATATTATTTGAACTACTAACAACTAAACAGATTGAAGTAGGTGCCGAGCGAAATAGAATAGGAGTATCTATGTTGTTGAAATAGTACCTAAGTCCTGTTTTATTAACATATCTTTGTTTTACAGATAAGCGCCTGCCTCAGCAAACCATGTAAGTATATTCGTATGGAGCCGGCTCCAATTTCGGACAAAATCAAATCAAAAATCTTATTTCACAAAAAAGTTAGACAATGATGCAAAAAGCCATTTATAATTTACTAAAAAGTACCTTCTTAGTATCACAAAAATGTTTACTACAAAAGCGTGAAATAAGCCTCCAATATCGAACTGGTGTACAACCATTGTAGATTATTTCTTGTTTCGCATCGCCTCGAAACTGGTGACTTATTCAAAACTAGGGAATTTTATTGCTAGCCATAGTGTGATGATGTTTAAGTACCGGACCAAGATCTCAGGGTCCCAGGTTCGATCCCCGGGTCAAGCAACAAGAATTTCGAATTTCCAACATTGCACGGGTTTTCCACCAAGCCGCATTCGGCAATCGTGGTAATTACCTACGCCTGCACCCACCATTGCTGTGGTAACTTGAATTCAATGATGCCTTAATATGATTATTCAATCTAATGATAGAAATATTTATCAACAGCTCCCTGTCACGTGAAAAAGGATTGCAAAGATGGCAAAGACAAGAAATGCGGTGATAACAACAATGATGGCAAGGGCGGCAACGGTGGCAACGGTGGCAACGGAGGCAACGGAAATAACGGCAACGACTGCAAAGATGACAAAAACAATGGCGACAAGAAAGGCAAAAATAACGGCAACGACTGCAACGATGACAAAAAAGGCAATAAAAACAATGACAATAACAACAAATGCGACAAAGTCAAAAAAGACAAGACAAAATGCGATGACAAAAAAGATTGTATTAAGAAATGCGATTAGGCATTATGATGAGTATGGACGGAGTAGTATTTAAACGTAATAGTAATATTTATTTAAAAAAATAATAACGAATCACCAAAATGTATGTACGCGCATAACTTAAGATCAAGTGAAATAAATTAATAATTCTATTGTTATTATGTTAGTGATGGTCAGGAGAGGGAGAAATAAATATGTTTTCACTAAAATCAGCTTTTTAATATCAATCAGTGATGAAGAACTAGACTCTGTCCAATAAATGTCACTTCGCTGTCAAAGTTAAATCAGTGTAACACCTACTGTGATGCAAATGAAACCTTACGTACCTACAGGGCCTTTATTCAGCTATTTCAATTGCAGTTCAATCGTGATTGAATTGAGCGATTTTGACATTTTTCCCATACAAGAACTGTCAAAAACCTGCTATTCAGTTACAATTGTGATACGATTTGGGTAGCTGAATTAGGGGTCAGGGGCCTTATTCAACTATTTCAATTGCAGTTCGATCGTCATTGAATTGGGCGATTTTGTCATTTAGCCCATACTAGAACCGTCGAAAACCTGCTATTCAATCACGATTGTGATACGATTTGGTTAGCTGAATTAGGGGCCAGGACTTACAGAAAAATGCAACCAAGGTGAATATGAATAGAATATAATAGAATAGAATTTTTATTTGTCTTTGAACAGGGTATACAGTAGATTAAAATAACTGTAACATAGGTTCATTCGCCCATCCAGCCATTAACAATAGCATGCAAATACATGTGTCTGCAATACAATACATTAGGAAATATTAAACATAAATAATTTACAATGTTATAGGTAAGCAGTTGTACAAATGTTACAATATGTATATCAATAAGGGGATCACACCAGAATCATTGCATTTCCTTCATCATCATCATCATCATCATCATCATCATATCAGCCGAACGCCGCCCACTGCTGGGCATAGGCCTCCCCCAAGGATCTCCACAACGATCGGTCCTGTGCTGTCCACATCCAGCGGCTTCCCGCGACCTTGACCAGATCGTCGGTCCACCTTGTAAGGGGCCTGCCCACGGAACGTCGTCCGGTACGCGGTCGCCATTCGAGAACCTTTCCGCCCCAACGGCCATCGGTTCTCCGCACTATGTGTCCAGCCCACTGCCACTTCAACGATGCAATCCTTCGAGCGATGTCGGTTGTTTTAGTTCTCCTGCGGATCTCATCATTTCTGATTCGATCGAGTAGGAAAATACCAAGCATCGCTCTCTCCATTGCTCGGTGATCTTGAGCCTTATTATGAGACCCATAGTAAACGACCACGTCTCACTCCCATAGGTCATTACTGGCAACACACTGGTCAAAGACTTTCGTCTTAAGACACTGAGGTATTTCGGACGCGAATATATGCCGGAGCTTCCCGAACGCTGCCCATCCGAGCTGGATTCGACGAGAGATCTCTTTCTCGAAGTTGGACTTACCTAACTGGACTATCTGTCCCAGGTAAACATAGTGGTCAACAACTTCGAGTGCAATGTTCCCAACGTTAACTGGAGCGGGCGCAACATGGGCATTTAACATGATTTTCGTCTTGTCCATGTTCATCCTAAGACCCACTCTTTGAGAAGCATTACCGAGATCTTCGAGCATAATGTTCAGGTCTTCCAAGGTCTCAGCCATAAGAACTACATCATCGGCAAATCGCAGGTGTTTTAGGTATTCGACATTGATGTTGATGCCGCGTCCTTTCCAGTCCAGAAGCTTGAAAATATCCTCCAACGCAGCTGTGAACAGTTTCGGAGAAATAACGTCTCCCTGTCTCACGCCTCGCTGTAGTTGGATCGGATTAGAGCTCTGGTTCTGTAATCGGACCAACATCATGGCGTTTTTGTATAAGTACTTTAGCACCTCGATGTACCTGTAGTCTATTTGGCACTTTTGGAGAGACTGCAGCACTGCCCAGGTCTCAATCGAATCAAAGGCTTTCTCATTCCACGAACGCTAAGCAAAGTGGCAAGTTATACTCTTCGGTCTTCTGTATAACTTGCCGCAGCGTATGAATGTGGTCTATGGTACTATAGCCTTTTCGGAACCCGGCTTGTTCGGGAGGTTGGAAGTCGTCGAACCTGCGAGTGAGACGATTCGTAAAGTCTGCCAGCATCTGGCCCCTTTTGTTCCGTTGCCCAAATCCAAATTTCCCCATTCTCAACTCATCACCGCAACGTTGCCCCAACTTCGCATTAAAATCCCCCACCACAATCGTGTAGTGGGTTTTAAAGCTATGCATGGGTTTAGAGATCTCCTCATACATAGTCTCCACTTCGACATCGTCGTGTTTCGAGGTCGGAGCGTAAACCTGAATGACATTCAGCGAATATCGTTTCGATATTCTGAGTATCAGGTACGCTACCCTGCTCGAAACACTTACGATAGTAATCACGTTGTTGACAAGGGACTTGTGGACGATAAACCCGACACCACCTAGGTACTGTTGGTCGCCCTCCCGGTAGTATAGTAAGTTACCGGACCTCTTCGGACTTCAGATAGCCCAATGATATCCCAATGTAACTTACCAATTGCCTCTTCCAACTCTACGAGCTTCGCGTCAAGCCTCAGTGTGCGCGTGTTATATGTTGCCAGGTCGAGTCGTCGTTGTTGGCAGCCGGACCTTACCCGGGGTTTCTTAGCACCCCCTGCCCCGCCGTTACCATAGCCGCTGCCATAGCTAGGAGTAGCGGGGCCGCCGGGGACTGGGGGCCGTTTTATTTGCGGTATATTCATATGGGGGGGGGGGTTGCCATAATCGCCACGCTTGGCCATTGGCACGCTTGGCATTTCCTTATCATTAAAAATCTTTAAGTAAATAAAAGGCACGTGAGGTAAGCCACTCGTGCATTCTCTTCCTGAATTGATAGTATGAGAGATCCTTAATATCTTGAGGAATCTTATTATAAATCATGATACACATCATACACATGCAAAAACAGTTTTTTTAAAACGAGCACTTCTTGGGACAAAATCAAGGACTAGTCTATTGCAATTCCTAGTATTTCGTGGATACAAATCTTTAGCTTGCTTGAAATGGTTAAGATATTGTTTCAAAAATTTTGCAATTTTTATGCACACCATACATCATGGCTATAAGCACTGCAATTTATAAATAACTAGCGACCCGCCCCGGCTTCGCACGGGTGCAATGCTGATACTAAATACACTACAGAAAAACTGTGAACGTTGTATATAAAAACATAGCGGCCCGCTCCGGCTTCGCACGGGTATAAAATATATAGCCTATGGGATTAAAATCGATCCAGTAGTTTTGATTTATTCATTACTGCCCGTGGCCCGCACGCGTTAAATTTGGAGTAAAACAATCCCCCTTTCCCTATACCATGAAGATTTCCTGCTATCTTTGGAATATCTAAATTCATACACTACATTTTTACTTATTTACTTTTTACATTTTTAACTATTTATTTTATTTTTATAACATATTACAGAATGTCTTTATAAACAACGTTCACAGCTTTCTTGTCGTTAGACAATACAAACATGTTTTTTCTGGAGGTCACTCTTGAAAGAGCGACATACAGTTGTCCATGTGAAAAACAGTCAACGCTCAAATCTAAGCCTGCAACGTTGAAGGTTTGACCCTGCCATTTTTATTAATGGTCATTGCAAAAGAAGTCTTTACCGGAAACTGTAAACGTTTAAATTGGAAGAGTAAGTCCGATGGTATCAGAGGGATTCGGGGAATCAATACATCTTCTCCGGTACCACATCCTGTGAGTATTGTGCACTCTATTATGAAAGTTTTCATAATTTATATTTTAAAACTACTATCATACAATTATTTATCGTAACTTACTTATAATTACTGATACGTTGTCACGCTGAAAAGCACGTTTTTATAATAAACGCGTCCGATCGCTGCTAAATTCAAAGTGCTATAGGGAAAACCGTTTTTTGAAAGGACCTATGCTGTGGCAGAAGGCCGTTACAGCTTCACCGGGCGGGTAAGGGAAAACCGCGGACTCAGACGCGCTATTTATAGGCACGCTCTTGCCGCACCGGGCGGCCGGCCGGTGCTACGCTACGATCTTCGAAAATATTCACTTAAATCATACGGTGTAAAGGGTCTATATTAAATGAACAATGTATTCAAGGTATTTAATTGGTTAAGGATTAATGCTGTATTGGTTAAAATCGCTTCGAAAATTAACCATTACTTGTCGTAAAAAGTAAATGACAAAAAAAAGTTATTGTGGGTTATCCATAAGAGATAGACATATACCATCACGGACTTTTCTGTAGACCTTTTCAATGTGTACAATACTTAGTACATTATTTTGATAAAACTCGTAGGGTTCAGCCTGCGTTTGCAATGTAAGCGGAAAAAATGTAATTATTTACGACATCACATTAGAAACCTCAAAAATAACAGTACTTCTCCACTATTTAATGGATGTTATTATACATATAAACCTTCCTCTTGAATCACTCTATCTATTAAAAAAAACCGCAACAAAATCCGTTGCGTAGTTTCAAAGATTTAAGCATACAAAGGGACATAGGGACAGAGAAAGCGACTTTGTTTTATACTATGTAGTGATGATAAACTTTAATTAGATTCAAGATTTAAAACTTTGTTTCGGCGCCGATCTTTGTATAGTCGCCTTTTACAGCTATACCTCCGGACCTCAGTCTACAGTGGCGCCAACTAGTTTACCCCTTTGGGTACGGAACCCTAAAAAGTGTCCTTACTAAACTAGTACATCATATCAGTATTCATCGAATAGTTAAAACATCACATAAATTCTTATCCATATTATTGCCAGGGCCGTCTTAAACTAGGCTGGGGCCCTTGGGCACACAAGAATTTGGGGCCCTTTTGGAAAGTAAAAAAAGCTTATTATAGTAACATTTTTTACAAAGTATGACCATTTAGTATAATTGATGACTGATTTGTGAAAAAAATTTAATGTGCCGGACAAAAATGTTTTGAGAATAAATTTTAATGTGTGTAGCTCTCATTATTGTACCGGACTGTCTCATCATCGTCCTGTCAGCGACGCCCACGGCTGGACATAGGCCTCCTCAAGGATCTCCACAACGATCGGTTCCGCGCCATCCCCATCCACCGGCTTCCCGCGGCTTCATCAGATCGTCGGACCACCTGGGGGGCCACCTACATATCGTCGTCCGGTGCGCGGTCGCCAATCCAGAACCTTCTTACTATGTCTCCCGCCCACTGCCACTGCAGCTTCCCAATTCTCTTAGCAATATCGGTTATCTTAGTTCTTCTACGGATTTCCTCATTTCTGATTCTGTAACGCAGTTCCCTGCGTATTTCCTACTAAGCATTGCTCTCTCTATTACCCACTGTGCACCTTGAGCCTTATTATGAGACCTATAGCCTCCGTACACACCGGTTTTCAAGGTGTCGTTTGCTCCGAGGCCCCGGGTTCGATTCCCGGACGGGTCAATGTAGAAAAAAAAAGTGTTTTCTACATTTTCTCGGGTCTGGGTGTTTGTGGTACCTTCGTTGTTTCTGGTTTCCAAAATACGAGTGCTTTAAAAATAATAGTTATTCAAATTGGGATCAGACAACGTAAGTATGTGATGTTGTCCACATTTATTTATTTATTTAAAGCACAAAGTCCCAACTTGACTACCCAGTTGCTGTAGATAGTGGTTCAGTTTTCAGCCTGCTACGCAAACCCAAGTTCAATTCCCAGTCTGGACAATTTAAAAGATCTCAGCTAAATAGTTTTGGGTTTGGAAGTGAGTGTGGGTTATTGTCGTGCTTAGAAAGGTACGCGAAGCCATTAGTCCCGGGTTCTGTCGCAAGTTGGAAGCCGTAAGCACAAGTTATGTCAGTGGCCTGTAAAAGCTGGCTTGGATAATTCTGACACTATATACTAATATTATAAAGCTGAAGAGTTTGTTTGTTTGAACACGCTCATCTCCGGAAGTACTACTCCGAATTGAAAAATTATTTTTATGTTGGATAGTCCATTTATCGAGGAAGGCTTTAGGCTATATAACATCAAGCTGCGACCAATAGGAGCGAAGCATCAGAAAAAAATGTTGCAAAATAATCGCGGTCTTATTAACATAAATTGACGCGGACAAAGTCGCGGGCAACAGCTAGTCACAGATAAACCAGTTCTTATTTCTGCAAATATGCCCCTGCCTGGAGGCGCTTTATACGTCCCAATATTGAAACCTACTTCTGCTTCGGGACATGGTTAGTACCGCGAAGAAGCAGCGTAAGAAAAACACACAATAACAAGAAGATTGTTTTAAAACAGCACCGCTCTTCTCGTCGTATGGGTGTCATAAGAGGCGACTGAAGCAGTACTAATACATATTACAAGTCTTCCCTATTGGCTTACCCGCCACAGGCGACTGCCGAGCGTGACGATTGCCTACAGCAAATATTTTTTTCTATATGGAATCAAAAACATACCTACTTGGAAAATATTTCTTATGCACTAATTTAATCTGATTACACTCATGGCTACGTTCAATATATACATATATATTAAAACACTAACTTTTTAAGTATCCATGCACAGCCACAGACGTATTTATGTATAATAGTTATTTATATTATATTATGTTAGTATTTATTCATTTTTATAAATTACAATTGTGGTTACTAGGTAGACGTCCGTGTACTTTACTCAGCAGGGCACACTGAAAACCAGCGCCATGGCCTACTCGGGCCATGGCACGATATTCTTGTTGTTCTATGTTTTAGATTTCGACTTTAGAAAAAAGGAGGAGGTTCTGTTTTTGTCTCTTTCAAAAAAAAAAACAACAGCTGTTATAACATGATGTTTTTAAATACTTGATCTGATGTTGATACATTAAATATGTATCAATGTTTATTTAGTAAAATAAATGACAAGATGGCGTCAGCAATGCTACGGAATTATAGATTCGCTAGCTGTTGCCCGCGACTTTGCACGACATTTTGAAATTTGAAATTATAAGTAACATAGAGATAAAAAAATGTTTACCTACTGCATAGGTAGTATGTATACTCAACAAATACATGTGACTAATATAAATTACTTTATATGATATTATAGCAATTTAATTGAAATTATAGTATCAGTATTTAAATTTGAATAAAACCGGCCATGTTTGTTGTTCGTTTGGTGATTCGTTTAATTCGAAATATTTTTAGATCGTCATGTCACCTCCTATATCCAGAAAGAAAATTTAAAAAATACATTCTCACGTCAGCAATTTACTAGCCTAATAAGAACCCGTAAAACAACAAAACAAAACTTTTGAGCCTTCATAGTCTACCCGTGACCATGAACGCTGTAAAGGGTTCGAAACGTCGGGTTAAATCAAAAATAAACGCGTTCTAAATTCGTAAACTATCTTTCATTTCAATGTATGTATAGTGTTCGCGTAAACTGAATACTTACTGAACTGAACTTATTAATATGATATTTTAGCAACTTATTTTTTTTTTAATTTATTTAACAAATAAAAAGTTTACAGAGAAATGGTTCTTTCATATGATATTCATTAAAACCAATGAGATTTGTATCGAATATCATGTCAGTCTACAACATCGTTAAGTTATTTAAAAAGTGAGTTTTCAACTTAATTTTAATATTAGTAGGTCTTACGTTATGTACACTACGCAAATCAGGCGGTAATTTGTTTATTAATCCAGGAACCAGGAAAGCAGTCGTTCGCTTGCCTTATGTATTGTTCGCGCCAGTCATCGTGCGTAGCTCCAACTGGTTTCTAGCCGACGCCCGCTTGCATACAGGGTGTCGATGTTTTATTTCGTTTCTGTATTGTTTGTTATAAAAGTTTTCTTTGAGTATGGAGTATTGGAAATTTGTTTCTACTGGCAGAACTTGACAATAATTGAAAAGACCGCTATCGTTATCATAAAACTGTTTCTTTATGTTCGTGGATACTAATAGACGAAGGATTCTACTTTTAAGATTAAAAATACTGTTTAGGTAGGTACTATAAGTGCGGCCATAACTACTCAATCCGTATTGAATATAATATTCAGCCAGAGAATTGTATAACAATATCCTAACCTTATATGGTATGCGATTTTTTAAAAGAGTTATATACGCTAAAAATTGTCGAAGTTTGCAACAAATTTGTTCTATATGCGGACCCCAATTCAACCTACTGTCTATGACTAAGCCGAGGTACTTTTGTTGGTCAACATTTTCAATAGAAGGTCAGTTACAACTGTGTGCATAAGTCATATGTAAACAGTTATGATCATGGGCTATTATACTACTGTATGTGGAACGCTTTAGATATGGTGACTTAATACATAACAATTTTGTTTTATCTGCATTTAACACTAAACCCGCATCGTGACACCATTTCAAAAGTAAATTGAAATCAGATTGCAGACGTTCGCTTGCTTTTTGTGGGTGCAATTCCAATTATACTCGTGATAGGTCAGTATTATTTGAAAACTTCCGTCTCAGGCGGGACTCGAACTACTCTGGCTTACAGGGATAACAATATGCTTTAAAAATTGGCGCTGTGACGTTGTGTCTCGGTAGCTTAATTGGAAAAGCATCGCGCACGGTGTGCATGGAGATGCAATTTTTAGGGTGCGAGGTATTATTATTATTATTTTTATGAAGATTAGGCTTGCTCTTGACTACATACTTAACTCTATGGTTAAGAAGAAGCCTAAGATGGAGCGAGCTTACCCAGAGGCACTGGTTCTCCCACACACCAGCGAAACACAGAAAAACTGTTTGGCGCTGGTTTCCGGCAGGAGGGTAGTAGCATCCAGGCAGCCTCTTACGAAGTTTACCACCGCAGGAGGATCTGTGTCGTCCTGTAGAAAACCAAAGATGTCGTTGACCAGGGTGGACCACTAAGAAGTACTTAGATCCCACTACCCCAAAATGTCTAAATACAAACAAAACGATATTTAAAAAATAAACAAATTGTTTTGGCTTCAGTTAGCAACCATTTTTATTTTGTTATAAACATACATTTTAAATTTGTTTTTGCATTTTAATTGTCATTTAAATAGATGCAGCTGGTATAATAAAAATAATTGAAATTATTGATGGATGATATTTGTTCAACAAAATAAATGCTAAACTTACGTCAGTAAGGCTCATATATAAACGGATTTGATTATCGAATAATATTATAATCATATTTATAGCGTATTGCTACGTACCTTACTTATCTATATTTCTCATTGAAATAAAATTTAAAATTACCAAAATGATTTCAAACAAAGTTGTCATTTTATTATTTGTGTTCGCGGTAAGTTTTTTAGTTATACCACATTTCTTTTCGATCAAGAAGTAATGATTAGTACTTCGGAGGGCACGTTAAGCCGTCGGTCCCGGCTGTTGTTACGAGATAACAGTGGTTAAGCCCTGTTGGAGGCCTTCGGGTGGCTTGAGGAACGTCCAACGGCGGGTTGCCACAGCGTCGCCCCCGCCGTCCACCAACCCGCACTAGGCCAGCGTGGTGGAACTAAGGCCTTAACCCCTCTCCATAAAAAGGAGATAGTGCTCAACAGTTAGCGAAATGGGTTGTTACTTGTTACCATAGATTTAATATAATGGTTGTTTCTTACATACTTACATTGACACATAATTATCACAATGCCACCACTTTATCACAGTAAAATGTTTCCCGCCGAAAAACTATGTACTTCTTAAAATCCACCTATGCACTTTTTAACTGACTTCCAAAAAAAGGAGGAGGTTCTCAATTCGACTGTATTTTTTTTTATGTTTGTAACCTTATTTAAAACTATCGATTGGTTGAACGGATTTTAAAAATTCTTTATTGTTTGTAAATATTTCTTACAATTCCTTAACGGTTAGAATTAGGAGGATGATTCTTAAGATTCTATAGCAATGCGATGAGGAGTTTCTCAAATAATTCATACATTTTCATCTAGAAATCGTCAACACTATTTTTATGTAGGTGCTGTTTCCGGTCAATAGAGGATTAATAGTTTTGTTATTTATTTAACACTAAAAACAGAATAATAAATTACTTTTAAATAAAAAATTGAACCAACTTCAAAAAAAACTCACTAAAAAGTACAAAATAACACAAGAACAATGTTTTATTTTAAAACCTATTTAACCGACTTCCAAACAAAGGAGGAGGTTCTCAATTCGGCTGTATTTTTTTTGACGTGACAACGTCTTAAATTAGGTTGCGGCTGGGAGTCACTTATGAAAAAGTGTAACGCTCGGTAACGTTACGATGAGTCACCGAACGAGAGAGAGGCCCGCCGAATGCCTTGCGTCTCTCTCCCACTCAACTATGATCGGTCTGCCGCGCGCGCAGCACTAGAGAATTAGGCGCATTGAATCGGCGCATGCTTGTGTCTCTGTCTTTGTCTTTCTCGAACGTTCTTGGCGTTGGAAAAAGACTTGACTTTCGCAAGACACATTACAGCAGAAACACTTCCTTTCATTTCATATTTCTCCTATCATCGTCCTATCCTCAACAAAATCACTCAAATAGGAATTAGTTAAGTTTAAGTTTACATGTACAATGTTTTAGTAAACAAAATATATTTCTATAGTTAAAATTTGTGCAATTCTTATTTTCATTCAATTCCTTGTTCCTATTGTGCAATTTAATTATATTCATATCAATAAATATTCTACCGAGAAAAAGACGTTGTCACGTAAAATCTTCGCCCGTAAAACCGACTTTACAGGCAACCATTTTTTTTTAATGTTTGTTACACTAGCACTTTCAACTGGTTGAACGGATTTAAAAAAATATTTTTTTGTTTGTAATCTGGTGCTTCCCATGTGGTCCCATTTAAACGAAGACATGATCTGATAGTGAAATCCGGGAAAATCGAGGAAAACCCTCAAATTTTATAAGCACGTATTACGTTTTTGCATATCTTTCTTAAGGTTTTTCAGTATTTGCGTATGGCACTCATCATTTTATGTTGATGAGCTGATGATGGAAGGTACAATTCCTTAACGGTTAGGAGTAGGAGGATGATTCTTAAGATTATATAGCAATGCGATGAGGAGTTTCTCAAATAATTCATACATTTTCATCTAGAAATCGTCATCACTATTTTTAAGTAGGTGCTGTTTCCGGTCAATAGAGGATTCATAATTGTGTAATTTATTTAACACTAAAAACAGAATAATAAATTACTTTTAAATAAAAAATTGAACTGACTTAAAAAAAATCTCACTAAAAAGTACAAAATAACACAAGAACAATGTTTTATTTTAAAACCTATTTACCTACTTACAATATTATTTGAACTACTAACAACTAAACAGACTGAAGTCGGTGCCGAGCGAAATAGAATAGGAGTATGTTGTTGAAATAGTACCTAAGTCCTGTTTTATTAACATATCTTTGTTTTACAGATAAGCGCCTGCCTCAGCAAACCATGTAAGTATATCCGTATGGAGCCGGCTCCAATTTCGGACAAAATCAAATCAAAAATCTTATTTCACAAAAAAGTTAGACAATGATGCAAAAAGCCATTTATAATTTACTAAAAAGTACCTTCCTAGTATCACAAAAGTGTTTACTACAAAAGCGTGAAATAAGCCTCCAATATCGAACTGGTGTACAACCATTGTAGATTATTTCTTGTCTCGCATCGCCTCGAAACTGGTGACTTATTCAAAACTAGGGAATTTTATTGCTAGCCGTAGTATGATGATGTTTAAGTACCGGGCTCAGATCTCAGGGTCCCAGGTTCGATCCCCGGGTCGAGCAACAAGAATTTCGAATTTCCAACATTGCACCGGTTTTCCACCAAGCCGCATTCGGCAATCGTGGTAATTACCTACGCCTGCACCCACCATTGCTGTGGTAACTTGAATTCAATGATGCCTTAATATGATTATTCAATCTAATGATTGAAATATTTATCAACAGCTCCCTGTCACGTGAAGAAGGATTGCAAAGATGGCAAAGACAAGAAATGCGGTGATAACAACAATGACGGCAAGGGCGGCAACGGTGGCAACGGAGGCAACGGAAATAACGACAACGACTGCAAAGATGACAAAAACAATGGCGACAAGAAAGGCAATAAAAACAATGACAATAACAACAAATGCGACAAAGTCAAAAAAGACAAGAAATGCGGTGATAAAAACAATGACGGCAAGGGCGGCAACGGCGGCAACGGCGGCAATGGAGGCAACGTAAATAACGGCAACGACTGCAAAGATGACAAAAACAATGGCGACAAGAAAGGCAATAAAAACAATGACAATAACAACAAATGCGACAAAGTCAAAAAAGACAAGAAATGCGGTGATAACAATAATGACGGCAAAGGCGGCAACGGCGGCAACGGCGGCAACGGAGGCAGCGGAAATAACGGCAACGGCTGCAAAGATGACAAAAACAATGGCGACAAGAAAGGCAATAAAAACAATGACAATAACCACAAATGCGACAAAGTCAAAAAAGACAAGACAAAATGCGATGACAAAAAAGATTGTAATAAGAAATGCGATTAGGTGTTGTAAGGAGTATGGAGTAGTATTTTAAACAAAATAAATAGTAATATTTATTTAAATAAATGAAAATAATCACCAAAATGTATGCATGTGGCATATTATGTAGCATAACTTATAATCGAGTAAAAATTGGTTAATTATTTTTTTATTATGTTTGTAATGGTCAGGAGAGAAAATAAAAGAAAATAAAGATATTTTCATTTAAAACTGTTTTTTTTTAATATCATGAAATAAAAAGTACGCGTATGACAGAAATGACGTTTCAAAAAAATATGGCGGTTCGAAGTTATTAGCTAGTTTTAGATAGAATCTCTTTTTTGTGGCTTGATATTTTTACTTAAATAGGTAAACAAATTAATCACAAAGTACAATTAATTTATAACCCTAAAAAACAGATAGTGTTACCGTCCAATGCCTCTGAATGAGACAGTCTTTTGCTTTAAAACCTTTTTTTTTTCTTTATTGGGTTTCCTTACAGTTATTACACAATACATTTACATGAGTAACAATTTCCAACATGTCTTATACTAGGTGCATAACTAATTAAAAGGGAACACATCATGCATTATCTGTGTATGAAAAACAAAAACATATATAGATATAATATTATCATTTAAATTTATTTGTAGCGAAATTCATAATCCGATCACGAAAGCCAGTAAAAGAGTCTGAACAAATGTCTATCGATTTTCATGATAATACTCTACTTAGCTGCTCTCTATTTCAATCTTAGTTTTCAATCCATATTAAGGGAACAAAATCGTTATAATATTAACTAACTACATACAGTAACGATACATGAATTTTACTTGCATTTAAAGTTTCCAATCCTAGTTAAAAATCTATGACACACCAACTTCAGCGAACATGCTTTAAGCACTGCAAAATCAAGGAAGGCCCAGTAGCATCCTGAACTCGCTATTAACTATACCACAGATAATATAATACTCTAGTATATATAGTCTACTATACATACTGAATGCGAAGAGCATTGAAGGTCTTCTGCGTGTTGTCGCACTACAGACTGCAGAAAGAGAACAATTTTGAGGTCATCTGTACATGATTTCAATGATGGAGGCCAATGGAGGCCTTTTCCATGCAGTGGTGGGATGATTCTAAGCCGTTAGTTTTCATACTTTTACCATATACATCTAGCATATCTGTGGGCTAGGATTTTGTAACAGACCGCCACCCCCTTCATAATGAGGAGATGGGTCTATCAAAAAGGAGAATTTGCGGTAATTCCTTTAATTCTAGCTGACAATAATACCTACTTGTGACCGAGTTCTTTGCACTGCTGCTTGGCACTAGCCCACAGTTGACGGGGCACGACGCTTCGGGAAGCAGTGTTAGGTTGAAATATTGGGACGGGTAATTTGGACCTATAGTATTTGCAGAAAAACGGATTTTATTGAACTAATCTATAAAAACACTTTTTTCATATAAAGAAAGAAAGAAAGAAAGAAAGACATATTTATTGGTTGAGACCCAGAGAGATCGACTAGGCCGATCACAAAAAATGTACATCAAAAATATACACATAACATAAATTATAATAATAACAATGTAGAAAGTACACACTAATTCAAGAGCATAATATAAGTAGGATAAGCCTACGAGTCTCAAGGTCCCGGTAAAAAGGCAGCAATCTCAGCATAATATGTTGCGTGCACGGGCACACAACGCTGGTCTTCCGTTGGCGCCACAGAGTGCAGCACGGACAAAAGCAACCAAAATCTGCGTGATAGTCAACACTTGCGAAAACTTAGGCCATACAAATACACAGAAAAAAATATTACATTGTACTTACTCAAGTTGAAACAGTTTCCAAGTCCTAACCAATTCCTTCATTAATATTAATATACGAGTATCTTCTATCAGAAAGCTGGTTCTGACATAAAATCAACGTCATATCTTCACTCGAGGACAGTTTTAGGTGTCATTTTGTATCGCACTGTGTCTAATTGTTAACAAAACCCACAACTTGTCCCGAAGCAGTCAGTGGTAGGTGGTTGAAACTAAGTGGCTTGATGTTCCATCAAAATAAACGCAGGAGGTATAGGAAAACTCATAAATATTTTTCTTATATATTTTTATTTCAATACAAATATAGGTAAAAAACTGAACCGGGAATAAATATCTAGGTATATAGTTTTAAATACAATTACAACGGTAAAGACATTACAGGATAATCTTACAGGATTTGAAAGGGACCATAGCCCATTAACGTACGATACCTCCCAAAAAGCATAAGAGGCCTCCAGGAGGGTTGCCGCCGTTTCCACCGGTGCCTCCGCCGTTTCCACCGGTGCCCCCGCTGTTTCCACCGGTGCCTCCGCCGTTTCCACCGGTTCCGCCGTTTCCACAGCCGGTACCTCAGCCAGTTCCGCAGTTACCCGGGCAACCAGGGTTTGGTGTGGCACCTGGGAAAAATAAGGTGAAAGGTGACTAATTTATCACGAAATATCAAAAACCATTTGACGTACAAAATGTGTAAGTAGAGCTCTGAAATGACAATTATTTATCAAACTCTTGCAAAACGGCTTGACTGATTAATCCTTAATTATTAAGCTATTGCATAGTTTCTATCGCGGGCCTTGAGAGTGGAGACCGAATCCAGAAATTCCGTAACTAAAATAACCTAACCTAACACTCGGGCGAGGCACGATCGAAAAATTTTGAATTTCCGAAATTTAAAAGAATTTAGAAGAAAATAAGTATTCTGACAGTATGGTTGCCTATGGTAACCATATCTGCCAAAATAACAGAAAAAATTAATTACAAAAGCCAAAATTAGAAAATACATAAAATTATAAAATTAAGCTATTGCATAGCTTCTATCGCGGGCCTTGAGCGTGGAGACCGAATCCAGAAATTCCGTAACGAAAATAACCTAACACCCCCCACTCCGACCGGCACAGCGGTGATACTTTTTAGTTTTATAATTGCATAAGTTGATAAAAAATGCTATGCAATAGCTTTACCGCGGCAGTCTCCGAGTGCCACACGTCTTTTTTTATTTTTTTATTTGTTCCCTTATATATTAGGCAGCAAAAGGCCCATACAATATCTACCTTACAGACTAACATACATATCCTAATAAACTTAACTAAAAATAACTATTCTCGCTTAGGCAATTGTCCGTTTCCGAGCGCGCATCGCACTGCACTAAGTTTAAGTACCGGGCCAAGATCTAAGGGTCCCGGGTTCGATCCCCGGGTCGGGCAACAATAATTTCGAATTTTCAAACATTGCACGGGCTTTTCACCAACCCCTATTCGGCAATCGTGGTAATTACCTACGCCTGTACCCACCATTGCTGTGGTAACTTGAATTCAATGAAGCCTTAATATGATTATTCAATTTATTGACTGAAATATTTATCAACAGCTCCCTGTCACGTGAAGAAGGATTGCAAAGATGGCAAAGACAAGAAATGCGGTGATAACAACAATGACGGCCACTCCGGCAACGGCGGCAACGGTGGCAACGGAGGCAACGGAAATAACGGCAACGACTGCAACGATAACAAAAACAATGGCGACAAAAAAGGCAATAAAAACAATGACAATAACAACAAATGCGACAAAGTCAAAAAAGACAAGACAAAATGCGATGACAAAAAAGATTGTATTAAGAAATGCGATTAGGCATTATGATGAGTATGGATGGAGTAGTATTTCAATGTAATAGTAATATTTATTTAAAAAAATAATAACGAATCACCAAAATGTATGTACGCGCATAACTTAAGATCAAGTGAAATAAATTAATAATTCTATTGTTATTATGTTAGTGATGGTCAGGAGAGGGAGAAATAAATATTATATTTTTACTAAAATCAGTTTTTTTAATATCAATAACAGTGATGAAGAACTAGATTCTGTCCCATAAATGTCACTTCGCTGTCAAAGTTAAATATAAGCAGCTAATGTCAGTGTCCTAATACTTATAAAACCTTACGTACAGGGCCTTTATTCAGCTATTTCAATTGCAGATCAATTGTGATTGGATTGAGCGATTTTGACATTTTGCCCATACAAGAACTGTCAAAAACCTGCTATTCAATCACGATTGTGATACGATTTGGTTAGCTGAATTAGGGGCCAGGACTTACAGAAAAATGCAACCAAGGTGAATATCCACACCATACACCATGGCAATAATCACTGCATACCCTGCCTACTTCGTCTTTCTGAATATAAACCGATCCATGCATTAGGTACGCATATAGTTGAATTTTTAGGGTTCCTTACCCAAAGGGTAAAAACGGGACCCTATTACTAAGACTTCGCTGTCTGTCCGTCTGTCCGTCGCTCACTCACCAGGCTGTATCTCAAGAGCCGCGATAGCTAGACAGTTAAAATTTACACAAAATATGTATTTCTGTTACCGCAATAACAACAAATACTAAAAACATAATAAAATAAATATTTAAGGGGGGCATACAACAAACCCGTTTTTTTTTGCCTTTTTGGTACGGAACCCTTCGTGCGCGAGTCCGACTCGCACTTGGCCGGTTTTATTAAATAACTTAATACTGCATGGCCTACCTAGAATTGCTGTGCAAGCTCCTGGGTGAAGACACATTAAAATATTTTGTTTTTTGTTATCTCATGTTATACTTAGGTATGAAAACATAATCATGTTTTTTTATCATCACTTACCGTCTAATCTGTAACTTAGAACTTAGTATTAGCAAGTTGAGACTGTGATCTGTTTGTGTACTTATACAGATTAAAATAAAATAAATGCGCCCACTCGTTCTTTTCCTATGGGAGTCGTAAGAGGCGACTAAAGGAGTATTGCCAGAAGGAGACGGACGGCAGCGTCTTTTCTCTAACATTGGTCAAACTGCGATCGCCAATCGCCAAACTTTCACGAAACCCAAAAAACATGTTTAAATTTTCATACAAACTGATCAGCTGACTAGTCAATTTGTAAGAAAATCCTATTTAATTTTTGGCGTTTTGGGAATGTTGTAGAATGTTGTAGTTAGCTTTAGCCCATGAAACTGGACAAATTTTCAGTTTCATGGGCTAAGCTACCAACTACGAGGTTTATATTATACTAGCGACCCGCCCCGGCTTCGCACGGGTGCAATGCTGATACTAAATACACTACAGAAAAACTGTGAACGTTGTATAAAAAAACATAGCGGCCCGCTCCGGCTTCGCACGGGTATAAAATATTGATTAAAATCGATCCAGTAGTTTTGATTTATTCATTACTGCCCGTGGCCCGCACGCGTTAAATTTGGAGTAAAACAATCCCCCTTTCCCTATACCATGAAGATTTCCTGCTATCTTTGGAATATCTAAATTCATACACTACATTTTTACTTATTTACTTTTTACATTTTTAACTATTTTATAAACAACGTTCACAGCTTTCTTGTCATTAGACAATACAAACATGTTTTCTCTGGAGGTCACTCTTGAAAGAGCGACATACAGTTGTCCATGTGAAAAACAGTCAACGCTCAAATCTAAGCCTGCAACGTTGAAGGTTTGACCCTGCCATTTTTATTAATGGTCATTGCAAAAGAAGTCTTTACCGGAAACTGTAAACGTTTAAATTGGAAGGGTAAGTCCGATGGTATCAGAGGGATTCGGGGAATCAATACATCTTCTCCGGTACCACATCCTGTGAGTATTGTGCACTCTATTATGAAAGTTTTCATAATTTATATTTTAAAACTACTATCATACAATTATTTATCGTAACTTACTTATAATTACTGATACGTTGTCACGCTGAAAAGCACGTTTTTATAATAAACGCGTCCAATCGCTGCTAAATTCAAAGTGCTATAGGGAAAACCGTTTTTCAACAAATCATATTTTTTGGAAGGGATAAAAAAATTGGAGAAGCGTTGGACAAAGTGTATAGAGCTCAAGGGAGACTACGTTGAAAAATAAAATGATTTGTTTATCAAAAAATCTGTTTTTTATTCCAAAAGTCACGGACTTATTGACCCGCCCTCGTATGTAGTGATAATAGTTTATTTCATTAGGTAACACGTTGCAGAGGTAGATTTACTAGTTCTTGCCCGTGACTTCGTTTGCGGACAAAATAAAGGCTATGTTATACCCTGACCTCAACCACTGTGCGAAGAGTCATGTCGGTCCCTTACAATATGAAAACAATCATTTTATCCCACGGGAACCGATAATTATCCCGGGATAGAAAGTAGCCTATGTGCTACTTCAGACTATTTTCTAACATTTATTAAGTAAAGTAACAGCCTATAATCATCCTACTGCAGGCAAAGGCCTCCATCATTGAAGTTACCACAGCAATGATGGGTACAGGCATAATCACCACGCTTGAATGCGGGTTGGTGATCACAAACCCGAGCAATGTTCGAAAATTCAAAACTTTTTGTTGTGCGGCCTGGGGATTTAACCCGGAACAAGAACAGGGCGTTTCTCATTAAAATATTAGTAAAGTAGTAACAAGTAAGACTAGTTTAACCGTGGCATGTACTGCACAGATTTGGTTTATAGTGATTGGCAAATCCCAATGTGAAAGGTTTTTTTTTTCAGGAAGTTTTTGGGGTGGTGGGATCTACCTCCTTGTGGTCCACCCTGGGCAACGGCATCTTTGGATTTCTAACTAATGATGCGGTAGTAGGCTTCGTAAGAGGCTGCCTGGATGCTACCACCTTCCTGCCAGAGTCACAGAAACAGTTTTTCCGTGTTCCACTGGTGTGTGGGAGAACTAGTTCCTCTAGGTAAGCTCGCTCCATCTTAGGCTTCTTTTTAACCGTAGAGTTAAGTATGTAGTCAAGAGCAAGCCTATTATTTATAAAATAAAAAAAGTACAGACAACAGCACGGCAACCTATCACAAAACGTCAAATTTTCTCAATTGATATTGATCTCTCCTTGTTGGACTTAAAGTTTAGAATCAATTCAATGACCTACTTTTTGGGTAGGTTGACCTGCCGTTGTCAGTACAATTCCGCTTAGCCAAACGCCCTACCTCGGCTCAGGCCCTATTCACGTAACCAAATCGTATCAGATGCGCTACTTTGCAACACGAAGCTCGTATTTACGGATATATCTGTTTCTTTCAGATACTTTAAGACATCGGTATGAGTGATAGGTACAGATGTATTCGAATATACGGACATTGTGTTGCGGAGTAAGGCCTCTGAATCGTAATGGGGACTATCGCTAGTGAATTTGCCACTATAAAGGCGCTTCTGTCGCGTGAGGTCCATTATCATTCAATTTTCACTGGTTATTGCGGGCTTCGTGACATAATTTTATTTATTTGAATTTACCTGCTGGAAAGAGATCTCCTTCGTAAAATTATCGCAAATATGGATTATTTGGCGATTAGTGTGAATGCTTTGAAAGCGGAATTAAAAAAAAGCGATGAAATAGGCAGCCTCAAAGAGCAACTATTTTAGAAGTTAGTTTGTTGATATGAAGATAGTTATTTATAAATAATAAACTTTAATTAGATTCAAGATTTAAAACTTTGTTTCGGCGCTGATCTTATAAAGTCGCCTTTTACAGCTATACCTCTGGACCTCAGTCTACAGTGGCGCCAACTGGTCCCGTTTTTACCCTTTGGGTACGGAACCCTAAAAAGTGTCCTTACTAAACTAGTACATCATATCAGTATTAATCGAATAGTTAAAACATCACATAAATTCTTATCCATACTATTGCCAGGGCCGTCTTAAACTAGGCTGGGGCCCTTGGGCACACAAGAATTTGGGGCCCTTTTGGAAAGTAAAAAAAGCTTATTATAGTAACATTTTTTACAAAGTATGACCATTTAGTATAATTGATGACTGATTTGTGAAAAAATTTTAATGTGCCGGACAAAAATGTTTTCAGAATAAATTTTAATGTGTGTAGCTCTCATTATTGTACCGGACTGTCTCATTATCGTCCTGTCAGCGACGCCCACGGCTGGACATAGGCCTTCCCAAGGATCTCCACAACGATCGGTTCCACGCCATTCCCATCCACCGGCTTCCCGCGGCTTCATCCGATCGTCGGACCACCTGGGGGGCCACCTACATATCGTCGTCCGGTGCGCGGTCGCCAATCCAGAACCTTCTTACATGTCTCCCGCCCACTGCCACTTCAGCCCGCCCACTGCCACTGCAGCTTCCCAATTCTCTTAGCAATATCGGTTATCTTAGTTCTTCTACGGATTTCCTCATTTCTGATTCTGTAACGCAGTTCCCTGCGTATTGCCTACTAAGCATTGCTCTCTCCATTGCCCAGTGCGACCTTAAGCCTTATTATGAGACCTATAGCCTCCGTACACACCGGTTTTCAAGGTGCCGTTTGCTCCAAGGCCCCGGGTTCGATTCCCGGACGGGTCAATGTAGAAAAAAAAGTGTTTTCTACATTTTCTCGGGTCTGGGTGTTTGTGGTACCTTCGTTGTTTCTGGTTTCCAAAATACGAGTGCTTTAAAAATAATAGTTATTCAAATTGGGATCAGACAATGTAAGTATATGATGTTGTCCACATTTGGACGACCATTTGGATCAGCGGTAGTTAACGCTGCTTCTGAGCCATGGGTCGCGGGTTCGATCCCCGCGCAGTACAAATATTTGTGTGCATGAACATGTCTGTTTGTACTGGTCTGGGTGTTTTCTATGTATTATAAGTATGTATTTACAAAAAAAAAAAGTATATAAGTAAGTTTATCGGTTGTCTAGTACCCCATACGACAGGGTACTTAATAGTACCTTAATTTGGGACTAGATGGCTCAGTGTGGCCCAGTGAGGCATGTCTTAAATATTTATTTATTTATTTTTATTGATTTATTTATTTATTTAAAGCACAAAGTCCCAACTTGACTACCCAGTTGCTGTAGATAGTCGTTCAGTTTTCAGCCTACTACGCAAACCCAAGTTCAATTCCCAGTCTGGACAATTTAAAAGATCTCGGCTAAATAGTTTTGGGTTTGAAAGTGAGTGTGGGTTATTGTCGTGCTTAGAAAGGTACGCGAAGCCATTAGTCCCGGCTTCTGTCGCAAGTTGGAAGCCGTAAGCACAAGTTATGTCAGTGGCCTGTAAAAGCTGGCTTGGATAGTTCTGACACCAGAATATCCTTGAGAGATAATCTATACTAATATTATAAAGCTGAAGAGTTTGTTTGTTTGAACACGCTCATCTCTGGAAGTACTACTCCGAATTGAAAAATTATTTTAGTGTTGGATAGTCCATTTATCGAGGAAGGCTTTAGGCTATATTACATCAAGCTGCTACCAATAGGAGCGAAGCATCAGAAAAAAATGTTGCAAAAATAATCGCGGTCTTATTAACATAAATTGACGCGGACAAAGTCGCGGGCAACAGCTATTCACAGATAAACCAGTTCTTATTTCTGCAAATGTGCCCCTGCCTGGAGGCGCTTTTACACGTCCCAATATTGAAACCTACTTCTGCTTCGGGACATGGTTAGTACCGCGAAGAAGCAGCGTAAGAAAAACACACAATAACAAGAAGATTGTTTTAAAACAGCACCGCTCTTCTCGTCGTATGGGTGTCGTAAGAGGCGACTGAAGCAGTACTAATACATATTACAAGTCTTCCCTATTGGCTTACCCGCCACAGGCGACTGCCGAGCGTGACGATTGTCGACAGCAAATATTTTTTTCTATATGTAATCAAAAACATACCTACTTGGAAAATATTTCTTATGCACTAATTTAATCTGATTACATTCATGCCTACGTTCATTATATACATATATATTAAAACACTAACTTTGTTTGTATCCATGCACAGCCACAGACGTATTTATGTATTATAGTTATTTATATTATATTATGTTAGTATTTATTCATTTTTATAAATTACAATTGTGGTTACTTGGTAGACGTCCGTGTACTTTACTCAGCAGGGCACACTGAAAACCAGCCCCATGGCCTACTCGGGCCATGGCACATGCTGAGTGAGGTCCTTTTAAAGTGGACGTTACGGACACGTAGTGGCACTGCTCGATATTCTTGTTGTTCTATGTTTTAGATTTAGACTTCAGAAAAAAGGAGGAGGTTCTGTGTTTGTCTCTTTAAAAAAAAACAACAGCTGTTATAACATGATGTTTTTAAATACTTGATCTGATGTTGATACATTAAATATGTATCAATGTTTATTTAGTAAAATAAATGACAAGATGGCGTCAGCAATGCTACGGAATTATAGATTCGCTAGCTGTTGCCCGCGACTTTGCACGACATTTTGAAATTTGAAATTATAAGTAACATAGAGATAAAAAATTGTTTACTTACTGCATAGGTAGGTATGTATACTCAACAAATACATGTGACTAATATAAATTACTTTATATGATATTTTTGCAATTTAATTGCAATTATAGTATCAGTATTTAAATTTGAATAAAACCGGCCATGTTTGTTGTTCGTTTGGTGATTCGTTTAATTCGAAATATTTTTAGATCGTCATGTCACCTCCTATATCCAGAAAGAAAATTTAAAAAATACATTCTCACGTCAGCAATTTATTAGCCTAATAAGAACCCGTAAAACAACAAAACAAAACTTTTGAGCGTTCATAGTCTACCCGTGACCATGAACGCTGTAAAGGGTTCGAAACGTCGGGTTAAATCAAAAATAAACGCGTTCTAAATTCGTAAACTATCTTTCATTTCAATGTATGTATAGTGTTCGCGTAAACTGAATACTTACTGAACTGAACTTATTAATATGATATTTTAGCAACTTATTTTTTTTTTTAATTTATTTAACAAATAAAAAGTTTACAGAGAAATTGTTCTTTCATATGATATTCATTAAAACCAATGAGATTTGTAT
The DNA here is from genome assembly GCA_949315895.1 of Anania crocealis. Classification (NCBI taxonomy): domain Eukaryota; kingdom Metazoa; phylum Arthropoda; class Insecta; order Lepidoptera; family Crambidae; genus Anania; species Anania crocealis. Next base: position 1,934,341 of record OX438876.1, read on the forward strand.
CGAATATCATGTCAGTCTACAACATCGTTAAGTTATTTAACAAGTGAGTTTTCAACTTAATTTTAATATTAGTAGGTCTTACGTTATGTACACTACGCAAATCAGGCGGTAATTTGTTTATTAATCCAGGAACCAGGTAAGCAGTCGTTCGCTTGCCGTATCTATTGTTCGCGCCAGTCATCGTGCGTAGCTCCAACTGGTTTCTAGCCGACGCCCGCGTGCATACAGGGTGTCGATGTTTTATTTCGTTTCTGTATTGTTTGTTATAAAAGTTTTCTTTGAGTATGGAGTATTGGAAATTTGTTTCTACTGGCAGAACTTGACAATAATTGAAAAGACCGCTATCGTTATCATAAAACTGTTTCTTTATGTTCGTGGATACTAATAGACGAAGGATTCTACTTTTAAGATTAAAAATACTGTTTAGGTAGGTACTATAAGTGCGGCCATAACTACTCAATCCGTATTGAATATAATATTCAGCCAGAGAATTGTATAACAATATCCTAACCTTATATGGTATGCGATTTTTTAAAAGAGTTATATACGCTAAAAATTGTCGAAGTTTGCAACAAATTTGTTCTATATGCGGACCCCAATTCAACCTACTGTCTACGACTAAGCCGAGGTACTTTTGTTGGTCAACATTTTCAATAGATGGACAGTTACAACTGTGTGCATAAGTCATATGTAAACAGTTATGATCATGGGCTATTATACTACTGTATGTGGAACGCTTTAGATATGGTGACTTAATACATAACAATTTTGTTTTATCTGCATTTAACACTAAACCCGCATCGTGAACCATTTCAAAAGTAAATTGAAATCAGATTGCAGACGTTCGCTCGCTTTTTGTGGGTCCAATTCCAATTATACTCGTGATAGGTCAGTATTATTTGAAAACTTCCGTCTCAGGCCGGACTCGAACTACTCTGGCTTACAGGGATAACAATATGCTTTAAAAATTGGCGCTGTGACGTTGTGTCTCGGTAGCTTAATTGGAAAAGCATCGCGCACGGTGTGCATGGAGATGCAATTTTTAGGGTGCGAGGTATTATTATTATTATTTTTATGAAGATTAGGCTTGCTCTTGACTACATACTTAACTCTATGGTTAAGAAGAAGCCTAAGATGGAGCGAGCTTACCCAGAGGCACTGGTTCTCCCACACACCAGCGAAACACAGAAAAACTGTTTGGCGCTGGACTCCGGCAGGAGGGTAGTAGCATCCAGGCAGCCTCTTACGAAGTTTACCACCGCAGGAGGATCTGTGTCGTCCTGTAGAAAACCAAAGATGTCGTTGACCAGGGTGGACCACTAAGAAGTACTTAGATCCCACTACCCCAAAATGTCTAAATACAAACAAAACGATATTTAAAAAATAAACAAATTGTTTTGGCTTCAGTTAGCAACCATTTTTATTTTGTTATAAACATACATTTTAAATTTGTTTTTGCATTTTAATTGTCATTTAAATAGATGCAGCTGGTATAATAAAAATAATTGAAATTATTGATGGATGATATTTGTTCAACAAAATAAATGCTAAACTTACGTCAGTAAGGCTCATATATAAACGGATTTGATTATCGAATAATATTATAATCATATTTATAGCGTATTGCTACGTACCTTACTTATCTATATTTCTCATTGAAATAAAATTTAAAATTACCAAAATGATTTCAAACAAAGTTGTCATTTTATTATTTGTGTTCGCGGTAAGTTTTTTAGTTATACCACATTTCTTTTCGATCAAGAAGTAATGATTAGTATTTCGGAGGGCACGTTAAGCCGTCGGTCCCGGCTGTTGTTACGAGATAACAGTGGTTAAGCCCTGTTGGAGGCCTTCGGGTGGCTTGAGGAACGTCCAACGGCGGGTTGCCACAGCGTCGCCCCCGCCGTCCACCAACCCGCACTAGGCCAGCGTGGTGGAACTAAGGCCTTAAGCCCTCTCCATAAAAAGGAGATAGTGCTCAACAGTTAGCGAAATGGGTTGTTACTTGTTACCATAGATTTAATATAATGGTTGTTTCTTACATACTTACATTGACACATAATTATCACAATGCCACCACTTTATCACAGTAAAATGTTTCCCGCCGAAAAACTATGTACTTCTTAAAATCCACCTATGTACTTTTTAACCGACTTCCAAACAAAGGAGGAGGTTCTCAATTCGGCTGTATTTTTTTTTATGTTTGTTACACTAGCACTTTCGACTGGTTGAACGGATTTAAAAAAATATTTTTTTGTTTGTAATCTGGTGCTTCCCATGTGGTCCCATTTAAACGAAGACATGATCTGATAGTGAAATCCGGGAAAATCGAGGAAAACCCTCAAATTTTATAAGCACGTATTACGTTTTTGCATATCTTTCTTAAGGTTTTTCAGTATTTGCGTATGGCACTCATCATTTTATGTTGATGAGCTGATGATGGAAGGTACAATTCCTTGACGGTTAGGAGTAGGAGGATGATTCTTAAGATTACATAGCAATGCGATGAGGAGTTTCTCAAATAATTCATACATTTTCATCTAGAAATCGTCATCACTATTTTTAAGTAGGTGCTGTTTCCGGTCAATAGAGGATTCATAATTGTGTAATTTATTTAATCCCTCGATCGTGAGTTATTCCAGACACAATTGAAATCAATTGTTATCGCGGCACCCGAGTGCCTCCTGGGGGTTGAGGGATTAACACTAAAAACAGAATAATAAATTACTTTTAAATAAAAAATTGAACTGACTTAAAAAAAATCTCACTAAAAAGTACAAAATAACACAAGAACAATGTTTTAAAACCTATTTAACAACTTACAATATTATTTGAACTACTAAGAACTAAACAGATTGAAGTCGGTGCCGAGCGAAATAGAATAGTAGTATCTATGTTGTTGAAATAGTACCTAAGTCCTGTTTTATTAACATATCTTTGTTTTACAGATAAGCGCCTGCCTCAGCAAACCATGTAAGTATATCCGTATGGAGCCGGCTCCAATTTCGGACAAAATCAAATCAAAAATCTTATTTCACAAAAAAGTTAGACAATGATGCAAAAAGCCATTTATAATTTACTAAAAAGTACCTTCCTAGTATCACAAAAGTGTTTACTACAAAAGCGTGAAATAAGCCTCCAATATCGAACTGGTGTACAACCATTGTAGATTATTTCTTGTTTCGCATCGCCTCGAAACTGGTGACTTATTCAAAACTAGGGAATTTTATTGCTAGCCGTAGTATGATGATGTTTAAGTACCGGGCTCAGATCTCAGGGTCCCAGGTTCGATCCCCGGGTCGAGCAACAAGAATTTCGAATTTCCAACATTGCACCGGTTTTCCACCAAGCCGCATTCGGCAATCGTGGTAATTACCTACGCCTGCACCCACCATTGCTGTGGTAACTTCAATTCAATGATGCCTTAATATGATTATTCAATCTAATGATTGAAATATTTATCAACAGCTCCCTGTCACGTGAAGAAGGATTGCAAAGATGGCAAAGACAAGAAATGCGGTGATAACAACAATGACGGCAAGGGCGGCAACGGTGGCAACGGAGGCAACGGAAATAACGACAACGACTGCAAAGATGACAAAAACAATGGCGACAAGAAAGGCAATAAAAACAATGACAATAACAACAAATGCGACAAAGTCAAAAAAGACAAGAAATGCGGTGATAAAAACAATGACGGCAAGGGCGGCAACGGCGGCAATGGAGGCAACGTAAATAACGGCAACGACTGCAAAGATGACAAAAACAATGGCGACAAGAAAGGCAATAAAAACAATGACAATAACAACAAATGCGACAAAGTCAAAAAAGACAAGAAATGCGGTGATAACAATAATGACGGCAAAGGCGGCAACGGCGGCAACGGCGGCAACGGAGGCAGCGGAAATAACGGCAACGGCTGCAAAGATGACAAAAACAATGGCGACAAGAAAGGCAATAAAAACAATGACAATAACCACAAATGCGACAAAGTCAAAAAAGACAAGACAAAATGCGATGACAAAAAAGATTGTAATAAGAAATGCGATTAGGTGTTGTAAGGAGTATGGAGTAGTAATTTAAACAAAATAAATAGTAATATTTATTTAAATAAATGAAATTAATCACCAAAATGTATGCATGTGGCATATTATGTAGCATAACTTATAATCGAGTAAAAATTGGTTAATTATTTTTTTATTATGTTTGTAATAGTCAGGAGAGAAAATAAAAGAAATAAAGATACTTTCATTTAAAACTGTTTTTTTTAATATCATGATATAAAAAGTACGCGTATGACAGAAATGACGTTTCAAAAAAATATGGCGGTACGAAGTTATTAGCTAGTTTTAGATAGAATCTCTTTTTTGTGGCTTGATCTTTTTACTTAAATAGGTAAACAAATTAATCACAAAGTACAATTAATTTATAACCCTAAAAATCAGATAGTGTTACCGTCCAATGCCTCTGAATGAGACAGTCTTTTGCTTTAAAACCATTTTCATGATAATACTTTACTTAGCTGCTCTCTATTTCAATCTTAGTTTTCAATCCATATTAAGAGAACAAAATCGTTATAATATTAACTAACTACATACAGTAACGATACATGAATTTTACTTGCATTTAAAGTTTCCAATCCTAGTTAAAAATCTATGACACACCAACTTCAGCGAACATGCTTTAAGCACTGCAAAATCAAGGAAGGCCCAGTAGCATCCTGAACGCGTTATACTGAATACGAAGAGCATTAAAGGTCTTCTGCGTGTAGTCGCACTACAGACTGCAGGCGTAAAACGTTTGACAGTACGCCCTAAAGAGAACATTTAGAGGTCATCTGTACCTACATGATTTCAATGATTGAGGCCATTTCCCTGCAGTGGTGGGATGATTCTAAGCCGTTAGTTTTCATACTTTTACCATACATCTAGCATATCTGTGGGCTAGAATTTTGCAACAGACCGTCATGCCCTTCACAATGAGGAGATGGGTCTATCAAAAAGGAGAATTTGCGGCAATTCCTTTAATTCTAGCTGACAATAATACCTACTTGTGACCGAGGTCTTTGCACTGCTGCTTGGCAGTTGACGGGGCACGACGCTTCGGGAAGCAGTGTTAGGTTGAAATATTGGGACGGGTAATTTGGACCTATAGTATTTGCAGAAAAACGGATTTTATTGAACTAATCGTTAAAAACACTTTTTTCATATAAAGAAAGAAAGAAAGACATATTTATTTGTTAAGACCTAGAGAGATCGACTAGGTCGATCACAAAAAATGTACATCAAAAATATACACATAACATAAATTATAATAATAACAATGTAGAAAGTACACACTAATTCAAGAGCATAATATAAGTAGGATAAGCCTACGAGTCTCAAGGTCCCGGTAAAAAGGCAGCAATCTCAGCATATGTTGCGTGCACGGGCACACAACGCTGGTCTTCCGTTGGCGCCACAGAGTGCAGCACGGACAAAAGCAACCAAAATCTGCGTGATAGTCAACACTTGCGAAAACTTAGGCCATACAAATACACAGAAAAAAATATTACATTGTACTTACTCAAGTTGAAACAGTTTCCAAGTCCTAACCAATTCCTTCATTAATATTAATATACGAGTATCTTCTATCAGAAAGCTGGTTCTGACATAAAATCAACGTCATATCTTCACTCGAGGACAGTTTTAGGTGTCATTTTGTATCGCACTGTGTCTAATTGTTAACAAAGCCCACAACTTGTCCCGAAGCAGTCAGTGGTAGGTGGTTGAAACTAAGTGGCTTGATGTTCCATCAAAATAAACGCAGGAGGTATAGGAAAACTCATAAATATTGTTCTTATATATTTTTATTTCAATACAAATATAGGTAAAAAACTGAACCGGGAATAAATATGTAGGTTCTAATAAAGTTACAACGGTAAAGACATTACAGGATTTGAAAGGGACCATAGCCCATTAACGTACGATACCTCCCAAAAAGCATAACAGGCCTCCAGGAGGGTTGCCGCCGTTCCCACCGGTGCCTCCACCGTTTCCACCGGTGCCTCCGCCGTTTCCACCGGTGCCTCCGCCGTTTCCACCGGTTCCGCCGTTTCCACAGCCGGTACCTCAGCCAGTTACCCGGGCAACCAGGGTTTGATGTGGCAAAATTTCAACAAATCCCTTTACGATAAGATAAACCTTATGGGGACTGCTAGAGCTATATGCTGCCCCCGATTATTTTAATTAAATATTACATCTTCTAAACAATTTTAATTCTCAAAAAACTAGAACAGTAGGTATTACCTTAACAAATTACCTCTGGTATTATTCATCATCGTCATCATCATCATCATCAGCCTATCACAGTCCACTGCTGGACATAGGCCTCTCCAATTGCACGCCACTTAGGTCGATCCCCGGCTTCTCGCATCCAGCTCCTGCCAGCCACCTTGCGCAAATCATCACTCCACCTAGCCTGAGGGCGTCCTACACTATGTTTGCCGAGACGCGGTCTCCACTCAAGAACTTGTTTACCCCAGCGGTTGTCGGTTCTGCGGCTAATATGGCCAGCCCACTGCCACTTCAGCTTGCTAATCCGGTGGGCTATGTCGGTAACTTTAGTTCTCTGCCGGATCACCTCATTTATCTGGTATTATTGAATCACTGTTAACTGCTTGTTGTTCTAGCATTCTTTCATAATGTAATTATTGCGGCGCAAAAGCGGCCGCTTTTGGCGTTAGCGACAAATTAAACTTTATAAACAACTAAGTTTCAAAGTTAACTGTGATTCAATAATACTAATACTAGAGGTAATTTGCTAAGCTATTACTGTTCTAGTTTTTTGCAATTGGTTTTGTTTAGAAGTAAAGTAAATTAAGTAAAGTAGCAGCCTATAATCATCCCACTGCAGGGAAAAGGCCTCCATCATTGAATTCAAGTTACCACAGCAATGATACTGGCATCATCACCACGCTTGCCAAATACGGGTTGGTGATCACAAACCCGAGCAACGTTCGAAAATTCGAAACTTTTTGTTGCCCAAACCGGGGATCGAACCTGGGACCCCGAGATCTTGGCCCGGTATTCATACCACTAGACCAACGGGGCGTTTAGAAGTAATAAAATAAAATTAATTAGCAGCACATAGATTTAGTAGCACATGAGTAAATATTATTGATTCATGTGCTAGTAGTCCCCTTATTATAAGTAGTAGGTACTCTTACTTACCGGCAATGCATACGCAGGCACTTATCTGAAACATAAAATCTAAGTTTCAGTGTGAAAATAATACATAGAGCAAATCATACCTGCATTGTGATCATACATACAGCTTATTTTGTTTTTTCAGTAAAAACATTTTGGAACTAAAGCATTGGAACTAAAAAAAGAATTGTAATTAAGACGACCAATTTGGAAAGCATAATGTTTATTTTATTTTATTTTATTTGGTCCACAGCTCTAATTTCAATTAGATATATTATATTTGTTATATATTTTTAAGCTATTGCATAGCTTCTATCGCGGGCCTTGAGCGTGAAGACCACCGAATCCACAAAATTCCGTAAAGAAAATAACCTAACACCCCCCACTCCGACCGGCACAGCGGTGATACTTTTTAGTTTTATAATTGCATAAGTTGATAAAAATGCTATGCAATAGCTTTACCGCGGCAGTCTCCGAGTGCCACACGTCTTTTTTATATATTTCTTGATTTTACTAGTCCTTATAATATTGTACTTAATGCATAAGTTAGGATAGATGCTTAGGTCCTCCATCACGTCAGTCTGGTACAGTGAAAGAAGAACATTCAGTCTTCATACATTTTTGGACCTGTAAGTGCCGTCCAACAAAAAAAACGTAGTATGTTTCGAACTAGTTATTAAATGTTTAGTACAGTAGAGGTAGCACAGTGCAAGTCAAGTGATGTAATAACAGATGCACGACAAGCGATGCTACCACAAAAAAAAGTTTAAAGCAGGTATGAAACATAACAAAAGATGAAAAGAGTAATATTATATTGATAATAATTAAAAACTCGACTGCGGTACAAACATACCTACATGGAATTATGTAATTTACTTGTAAGATACGCGTAACATTGCATGTTTCCCCATTCTTTTATTACTAATTTTGAAATAATTAATATTTAAAAAAAAGTTGGCTAAGGGCGGGGACTCTTGTGTAGGTATTGAAGAAGGTTGTGATGTACTTATTGCTTTTCTTTGATCCCGCTCGCTACCAGTTATTTAATTTAATAAATTGACCATAGGTGAAAGGAAGGGTCGTAGATTCAAACTAAACTATCGATATTGACTATAGTGGAAAAGATAGCTCGTAATATTACTGATCGAACGATCAACTAGCTGTGTAACGAATATCGGCGAAATGACCATTCGGAGTTTTCACATCGCAGACACATTTAAAAAAAAGTTTAAGTCTTGTACCTACATAATTTCTTAATCTTTTATTGATTTGAGAACACTATTGTTATCGTCGGATTACAGAAAAATAATACACAAAATTTTTTTTTTTTTTTTGAAAGGACCTATGCTGTGGCGGAAGGCCGTTACAGCTTCACCGGGCGGGATACACAAAAAAAAAAAAAAAAAAATCAAAGTCGCTTTATATCCGTTCGGGAGTTACCATAGATACTCGTATATTCTACGTTTATGGGAGTTACGATGCCACAGACAGACAAAAACACACACACAGACACGTCAAACCTATTATAACACCCCGTCGTTTTTGCGTCTCGGGGGTTAAAAATACTCACCACTGCACAGGCCACAGATCATAGCGAAAATTATAATTTTGTGAGCCGCCATTTTGAAATGTATTTTTTTTTATGTAGCACGCGAAGACGAAAGCCGAGTTGATGATAGTGAAAATAACTAATGTCAGTTTATATACCCGCCCGCGCTGAAGCAGTGGCCGTTGACTTTTGCTTTGTCAATATACATTATTTGTTCGAAGTTCTATTCAATTTAGTAATAAAACTTGCTTATTATGTACAATGATGTTTATTTACCATTAAATATGTAGTACCTACATTAGGTATTTTTATTATTAGTTACCAATAGAGTACCTACCCATTGGCTTCTGGAATTATTGCGAACATTATAAATACCTAAGTACATACAACAGCACGTCAACCTACCACAAAACGTCTTTTCTCAATGGGGATTGGGGACTACCGTTTCTTTGCTCACCAGTTGGCGCCACTGTAGACTGAGGTCCGGAGGTATAGCTGTCAAAGGCGATCGGCGCCGAAACAAAGTGTAAATCTTGAATCTAATTAAGGTTTATTATTTATAAATAACTATCTTCATATCAACAAACTAACTTCTGAAATAGTTGCTCTTTGAGGCCGCCTATTTTTGCGATTTTTCGTCATTCCGCTTTTAAAGCGTTCACATTAATCGCCAAATAATCCATATTTGCGATATTTTACGAAGGAGATCACTTTCCAGCAGGTAAATTAAAGAAATTATAATTTACGTAACGAAGTCCGCTAAAACCAGTGAAAAGTTAATGTTATTGGACTTCCCGCGACACTAGCACCTCTAGTGGCAAATTCACTAGCGATAGCCCCCATTGGTATTGATCTCTACTCGTTGGAATTAAAGTTGAAAATCAATTCAATGACCTTTAACTTTTTGCTTAGGTTGACCTGCCGTTGCCTGTACATATGGACAACATCACATACATTATTCTCATCCCATTGTGTGTAACTATTTAATGACGTCATCCGCAGAGCTCTAGTCGCCGGAAATGTGCCCACTGTGCTCGAGCCTAGCGGCATCAGCCGTGACGACGGCAAGAGACCTGACGGCATGACTCTCATTCCTTGGAAACAAGGTCGTCCTCTTATATGGGATGCAACCTGTGTGGACACACTCGCGCCATCCCATATAAGTAGTACTTCCACTACTGCATGTGCGGCGGCGGCATCTGCTGAGGCTTTGAAGCGACGCAAATATGCAGCCTTAAATGAAGGCTACATATTTGCGCCGTTAGGTGTTGAGACTATGGGTCCTTGGGGTCCAAGTGCCCATGCTCTCTTTAAATAAATAAATCTTTAAGGAGCTTTCCAAAAGGCTTACCGATGCAACTGGTAATCAAAAGGCTGGCAGCTACCTCGGGCAGCGTATAAGCATTGCAATCCAGCCCAAAACGCTGGCAGTAATGCTGCCAGCGTTTTGGGCACCATACCCGGAGGCTGCGCTGGGGCTGATCTTTTATATTTTATGACTTTAAGGTTACTTTGTTATTAATTTTACTACTTTTCTTTTTTACTTCCTTCCTGTTATGTTTTATATATAAAATTTTTTTGTGTAGTTTTGGATTGTAAATAGAATTTGAATAAGCACTAGAATTTTGGAAATCAGAAACAACGCAAGTACCAGTGAAAAATGTAGGAAAACACTTTTTTTTCCTTATGGAATCGATCCCGGGGCCTAAAAACAGGAGACACCTTGAAAACCTGTGTGTGCTCTGTTCCGCCATGGAGGATCAATACTTTAAAAGTTAATGGGCCCAAGTAGACCACTGAGAAATATTAATCCCTCGATCGTGAGTTATTCCAGACACAATTGAAATCAATTGTTATCGCGGCACCCGAGTGCCTCTGGGGGTTGAGGGATTAAAGCTTATTCAGTGACCACTGTAAAGTATTACAAACGTCGGAAAGAAATATATAACAAATAACAGCCTATAATCATCCCACTGCAGGGAAAAGGCCTCCATCATTGAATTCAAGTTACCACAGCAATGATGGGTACAGGCATAATCACCACGCTTGCCAAATGCGGGTTGGTGATCACAAACCCGAGAAACGTTCGAAAATACGAAACTTTTTATTGCCCGACCCGGGATTCGAACCTGGGACCCCGACATCTTGGCGTAAAAGCGCCTTCTGATATACTGATGGATTTCGTATGAACCAGTATCAGAGGCCTGTTATAGGTGACATGGAATTATCACACAATAAAAAAAAAGACGTGTGGCACTCGGAGACTGCCGCGGTAAACTTAGAGCATAATCAAAGGCGGTAAAGCTATTGCATAGCATTTTTTATCAACTTATGCCGATACAACAAATGCCACCTAAAGGCGGGTTGCTGAACTCAAGAGACAAGCGTGATATTTCAAAAAGTCATTAAAAGTTCTGCTATTCAACGATAGATGGACAAACTAAAAGTATCACCGCTGTGCCGGTCGGAGTGGGGGGTGTTAGGTTTGTTTTGTTACGGAATTTCTGGATTCGGTCTCCACGCTCAACGCCCGCGATAGAAGCTATGCAATAGCTTAAAAGAAAATACCTTCCATGCAAATTATTCTATCAAAAAAGGGGTTCCGAACCATGATGACTGTTTACCTACTTATTATACTTTAACTATCATTTCGATGCCTAAATGATTGTAAGGATAATTCTGCTGTTACAAAAATCTTTGTTTACAAGGCGTAACAAATAATACTCAGACAGGCTTCTTTTTGGAAAAATAAACCCAACATTGGTAATGCATTTTTAAGCTATTGCATAGTTTCTATCGCGGGCCTTGAGCGTGGAGACCGAATCCAGAAATTCCGTAACGAAAATAACCTAACCTAACACTCGGGGCTTTGAAATACCGAAATTTAAAAAAATTTAGAAGAAAATAAGGATTTTGACAGTATGGTTGCCTATGGTAACCATATCTGCCAAAATAACAGAAACATTTAATTACAAAAGTCAAAATTAGAAAATACATAAAATTATAAAATTAAGCTATTGCATAGCTTCTATCGCGGGCCTTGAGCGTGGAGACCGAATCCAGAAATTCCGTAACGAAAATAACCTAACACCCCCCACTCCGACCGGCACAGCGGTGATACTTTTTAGCTTTAGATTTATAATTGCATAAGTTGATAAAAAATGCTATGCAATAGCTTTACCGCGGCAGTCTCCGAGTGCCACACGTCTTTTTTTTTTATATAAGATGCATGTTTCTGAAAACCTATAAATCATTGTACATAATAAACATAGTATGTTATTGTAATATTAAAAGGAACCTCGAACAAATGATGCATATTTACAAAGCAAAAGTCAACGGCCCAATGTACTCTGTGCAACGGCCACTGCTTCAGCGCGGGCGGGTATATAAACTGACATTAGTTTTATTTCACAATTAACAACTCAGCTTTCGTCATCGTGTGCTACAGAAAAAAAAACATTTCAAGATGGCCGCCAAAAAAATTATTACTTTTGCTTTGATCTGTGCTGTGGTGAGTATTTTTTTTTATTTCTCTTTATAACGACAGGCAAAGATTGTGTTTCTGAACCCAAAATAAAATATAAATATGTAAAAAAGTGTTTTGCCTTTCTGTTTCAGATAAGTACCTACGTTTGCTTTGCTGGTAAGTAAGAGACCTGAGTACTTTCTTCTAAACTTAATACAAAACTGGATTCTCTGCAATCAAAACTACTTACAATATCTTGAATTTGAACCCACAACTTTCCGTTTACCTGGCTGTTCTGACCAATTGAACTACCAAGATATCAGTTCAAATCAAAGCAACATCCATTGTCCGTCCACTGCTGGACGTAGGCTACCTTCAAGTTGCGCCACAATTGTCCGTCCTGGGCTTTTCCCATCCAGCCGCTGCCAACAGTTCTCCTAAGGTCATTAGACCTTCGAGTAGCAGGGCGTCCTACACTACGCTTGCCTAAACGCGGTCTCCACACCAGAATTCAACTGCTCCAACTGTTGTCGGTTCTACGGCAGACGTGACCAGCCCACTGCCACTTCAGTCAGCGTGCTTTTCATTCGGGCTATGTCGATAACTTTTTTTTTATTGACACTTTATTGCACAAATAAAACCGGCCAAGTTCGAGTCGGACTCCCGCACTGAGGGTTCCGTATTTTTAGGTATTTTAGTTAAACTTGGTTTAACTAAAATACCACAATATTTTGATGACTGCAAAAATAACTTTGTTTTTCATAGTATTTGTATAAAGTACAAAGTTATGTTTGCTGTTGTTGAAAATGTGCTAGATTTTCAAAACTACCAGTTCGATCTCGTTCGAACCAATTTTCGTTGAAAGTATTTGTTAAGATCTACATTATACATTTTTCCAAAATTTTCACTTGCTTATTTTAAAAGTTAGAGGGGGGGGACACTCATTTTACCACTTTGGAAGCGTCTATCTTCCAAATGTTAGACTTTTGGAAAAAATGGTTTTAGAAACCTCTAAGTCTTTTTAAAAGACCTATCCATAGATAGCCCATACGTGTAGGTTTAAGTAAAAAATAAATTGTTTTAGTTCTATGTATGGGAAACCCCCTTAAATATCATAATTTTTTATTTTTTGTATGAGAATCGTTAAGCGATCAACAGGATACACCTACCTACGAAGTTTTAACTGTGTCATGCTAATACTTTCAGAATAAAGTGGCTGTGACATACGGACGGACAGACAGACAGACAGACAGACAAACAGACAGACAGACTTGACGAATCTATAAGGGTTCCGTTTTTTGTCTTTGGCAACGGAACCCTAAAAAAAATACAAATCCTTTTTCAAGTATGTAATGTAAGCAATTTATTTGCTTAAAAACAGTCTCACTCAAAGCATTTAGTTACTGCAATATACAGGAAAAATGTGTGGTTACGCAGCGCACGCAACGAAAGCCTCACAATATGAATACATTTCCCTGTTTCTGCAACATATTTCACTGATGCTTCCTCTTCCTCATCCTCTTTCCTTCCTCGATAAATGGAATATCCAACACAAAAAAATTTTTTCATAATGAACCAGTACTTCTTGAGATAAGCGCGTTCAAACAAACAAACTCTTCAGCTTTATAATCTTAATATATAAAAATTACGTGTCACGTTGTTTGTCCGCGATGGAATCCTAAACTGCTGAACCGATTTCAAATTTGATTTGCATACCGTGTGCAATTTGATCCAACTTGAGAGATAGGATAGCTTAGTACATCTCAATTTATAGTCGCAATATTATTTTATTGCAAATTATTTGTTTCTTGACTATTAAAAACGTGGTAAAGTAAACGCCATATTTGGTGACAATGTCATTAAGGTAGGATTAATATTGCCCAGCGTGCATCGGATCGCGTCGGAGCGCACTTACACGACCGTAAAGAAAATAGTATTTTATTAGCAGTTCTTAAAGTCGTAATTGCTTACGACTGATACATTTTCAATCCGGACGGATGCGCGAGCATGCGTCGGAAGCCGATCGGCTCCGAGCTTATTCCTCGGAACATAAGCGACACCCTCGGCCGTTTTCGGCTCCGTTTGGCTACCTTTGCATGCGCTTCGATGCAGAATACAATGTGAGCAGTATACGACTCTCACTCGACTCTCACACTGGGCTAATGCCAGCAGATTCACGCGCAGACGCGCGCATTCCACCGCATTTTTGGATACGAAGTTCGCGGGGTCAACTGTAATTATTAGGGGTTAAAGTATGAAATTGCCGTTTTGTATGGACGAAATCGAGAAAAGTCATTTTTCCATACTATCAATTTTTTAGTTTTTTTAAAAACGCCTGAACCGTTTTCGAAGCAAATAAAGGTGAAAGTTAGATGGTTATAAAGCTACGCATTACAGTATTTAAATTTCTGAAAATCAAAGTATATAATACAAATATACTTAATTGAAGCAAGAAGGTCAGCTGACACATTGTAAGGGGTCTTTTCAACGACTTCCTTTGAAGTAATAGGCACTAGTATTGCATTTTTTTTTTAGTCAAAAGTTACTTTATTTAGTTTTTGATACAATACAAAAAAATTACGCAATAATATGACTATACTTAAGAGCTATAAACAAAATAAAAAGTGGGAAAATAATCGGCAATTTCATACTTTAACCCTTATTATTAGTATAAAGAAGTAAGATCTACTAACTGTTTATTTTTATCTCAGGTGCTAACCCGACTTGCCCGGGTGGCAGTGGAACTGGTGACGGTACCGGCGGAACCGGCGGCGGAAATGGCGGAACCGGAGGCGGAAATGGCGGAACCGGAGGCGGAAACGGCGGAACCGGCGGCGGAAACGGCGGCGGAAACGGCGGAACCGGCGGAGGAAACGGAGGAACTGGCTGCGGTACTAACGGTGGAACCGGCGGTACAGGCGGTGGAACAGGTGGTACTGGCGGTGGAACCGGCGGCGGTAACGGCGGAACTGGTGGCGGAAACGGCGGAACCGGCGGAGGAAACGGCGGAACTGGCTGCGGTACTAACGGTGGAACTGGCGGTACTGGCGGTGGAACCGGCGGTGGTAACGGTGGAACCGGTGGCGGAAATGGCGGAAACGGCGGAACTGGCGGCGGAAACGGCGGATCTGGCTGCGGTACCAACGGTGGAACCGGCGGTGGTAATAATGGAACTGGTGGTGGAAACGGCGGAACCGGCGGCAACGGTGGAGGTACTGGAGGCAATGGCGCCAATCCTCCAGGAGGTCTGTTGTGCTTCTTGAGTCGCATTTTACGTTAATATAATAAAGATCTGTATTTCCCTGTAAAATTACGTGTTTTTATTTACAGTACAATTATATTTGACGTCCAAATTGTATCTATACATTAGGGAAATTAAAAATATTAAGTCTTTTTGTTACTTGCTATCCCATACCATAGCTGAGTTTTATTTTAAAATCCAAGTCGCAAACAAGTTAATGCATTTTTACAAGTTTACACCAAAGAATATAAGTACATAAACACATACGAGTACATCTCAAAACACCCAGACTCAAGAAAATATAGAAAACATCTTTTTTGATTCTGGCCCAACCGAGAATCAAACCCGGAACCTCAGTTAAATCAATGAAAAAAAAATTAAAATATCTAATGCCTGACTAAGTATTAAGTAAACATTTTTCCGTCGTTTTAATAGGATAAAAGCACTCACCACAGCACAGATCAAAGCGAAAATAATAATTTTGTTAGCGGCCATTGTTTTTTATTGTAGCACACAAAGACGAGAGCTCGAGTTGATGATGGTAAAAAAGAGTAATGTCAGTTTATATACCTTCCCGTGCTGAAGCATTGGCCCGTGCATCATTTCACATCATTTGTTCGAAGTTCCATTCAATAAAACAATAACGTATGTTTATTTTGTGCAAATATTTGTACCCCCCTTCAAAATGTAGGTACAGTACATTGTTTTATTTTATGCAGGAAAATGGCCAAGCGCGAATGGGACTCGCCCAGTAGATCACAGTTTTTTCAGAGTTTATCTCGAAATTTCTATAATTTTGTTAATTACAAACATAGTACCTACTGGATGACTACATCATCATCTTCAAAAAATCATAAAGCGATCAGTATCGTATTTAGAGCCCATTTAAGAAGTAAAAATATAAATCAAGTTTTCACCCGAAAATTTTTTTTGTAATATAGTTATTAATAGTTTTAAATTTTAACGGTCCTAAGCCTGTTAATGTATCAAAGGAAAATCAAAAACTTATGAATAAGTAGTAAAAAAAGTGTTGCTAGGAGGCCATATCAAAAATTTTATAATTTCGGCGGTAATTTTTAAGTGCTTTATCTCGACATGTACTTTTTAAGTGCTTTATATTTGCGGCGACGTGCGACACCACAACGGACCGTGTGGCATGCTCTTCAATTTGTATGTAATATAAGAACGCACCGACGACGCTCCGTCACCGCAGCGCAGCGCAGCGCGTCCGTGTGGCCTCTCTCTTGCTCGCCTAGCACAATAACATCGACATTTTTTCTGACCATTTTTAGCACTTATTTAATAAATTTCGTTTGCATTTGACTTTCCGAGTGATCCTTGCTGATTATTATCAGCAAAGATTAAGGATTAGTTTTTAATAAATTAAAATTATCCTATTTTGACATTATCTCTTTTCGGTAATTCAAAATGTATTAATACTTGACATTCCTAGTTACTGTAATTTTGACTACTATAATTTATTTGATTTTGACTTCTTTTATGACATTGATTTAGGTATACGATTGTTAAGTTAATTGAAGTAAGGTAAGTACCTTTTTGATGATATTTCTGATGTTATTGACTAATGATGTACTCGTATGTTTTTATGTACTTATATTCTTTGGTGTAAACTTGTAAAAATGCCTAAACTTGTTTGCGACTTGGATTTTTAATCTGTAAGTTTACAAGGAATAATAAAATAAAAATAAATCATAATGATTTGTAAGCAAAGAATCAGCTATGGTGTGGGATAGCAAGTAACAAAAAGACTTAATATTTTTAATTTCCCTAATGTATAGATACAATTTGGACGTCAAACATAATTGTACTGTAAATAAAAACACGTAATTTTACAGGGAAATACAGATCTTTATTATACTAACGTAAAATGCGACTCAAGAAGCACAACAGACCTCCTGGAGGGTTGGCGCCATTGCCTCCAGTACCTCTACCGTTGCCGCCGGTTCCACCGCCAGTGGTAACGGTGGAACCGGTGGCGGAAATGGCGGAAACGGTGGAATCGGCGGCGGAAACGGCGGATCTGGCTGCGGTACTAACGGTGGAACCGGCGGTACTAGCGAAGGAAGATCTTAGTTGTTCTTGATTTTCACAAATTAAGTGCTTTAAATAATTATTACATACGAGTACTTAAGGCTCAGATTCTGACCATATATGTATATACCTAAGAAGAACAACGTATTTGATGTCTAGTCCGCGTTATGTAATTACTTATAATCATAACTTTTGGATGTAAATAGGTATCTAATTTTAATGGTAATACATACATACATACATATTATCACGCCTCCTTCCCAACGGGGTAGGCAGAGACCAAGGCCTTCCACTTACTACGATCCTGGCATACATCTTTCGCTTCTTCCACATTCATCAATCTTTTCATGCATGCTCGTCGGTTTAGAGTACTCTACTCTCTCTCATTGAGATACGTAATAAATCTAATTAATGGACATTATTTAGATTTATTACGTATCTCAATGTTTGGGCTACAGATCGACCAATCATAGTGCTTGAAATCTCCACAAATCGCAGATTTCGAGCGCTGTGATTGGTGAACGCATACCAACCCTTTCTTTCCTTTAACGGCCGGTCCCAATAACCTATCTATCTTTAGTTTTGGCATATCGGAGATAGAAAACAACTTCTGTCTTTGATTCTCTGGACGGCAAAATCAGAGACAGAAGATGTTTTCTATCTCCGATAAGCCAAAACTGAAGATAGATAGATTATTGGGCCGTAAGTAGGCACCTATCGTTAAAGGCGACTAGTCACTAGACTAAACATCTTAGGACGACTGTAACTATTGAGAAATTGAGATTGGTATAGCGCCACACCCGGTATGCATAAACATGAATGACCATCTGCGTCAAAACCGATGCGGGTTCGAGTCCCGCCTGAGACCTTTTCAAGTTAGGTACTCACTGATATTATTATAATTGCAATTAAATTGCTAAAATATCATAATACTTATAAAGCTTTGAGCTATCAGCTACCAAGACTTTATGCGGTCGATGACTTATATACAAGGCTTTGGGCTACAAGGCAACGTAGTCTCACCTTAGTTTAGGATAAACCTACCTTTAATTTATGCTGAAAACATTTTTTTTCTTTTACAGATATGTTCATTGGTTTGCTTGGCTGGTAAGTAAGACGATGCTACTATATTACCAATTTTAAGGTCCATATCATTTTAGGAAACGATAGAAGGAACGGTCTGGACTTGGTCGGGGATTATAGCCGTGCTTTGGAGGGCAGGTTTAAATTTGGTTTGTTTGTTTGTCCTGTATTCTGTTGTAAGATGGAAGCAGTGCCAGATTTAGCCAAGGTAAAAAACCTGAAGCTTAGGGCGGCACAAAAAAGGAAGCGGCAGAATGGACCCAAAATTGGTCCAAAAAAATTTGGTACGGAAAAAAAATAAGGCAGTCGAAGTGTCGACACGAGGTGGGGCTGCGGCGCCGCGTAATGCAGTTAAAACAAAGCTTTGATTTTGTTAGCTGAAAATGCACCGAAAAAGTTGTAAAAATAATCTAGAAACTAGATAATTCCCTAAAAATAGGAATTAACGTTATTATGTACAGTGTCTGTTTAGAGATCAGTAGACGCGGCAAAAATTTATAACTAGCTTTGGGGCGGCAAATGTGTAAATTCAGTGCTAGGAAGTCGTAAAGTCACGTCCGAGGCCTGTGATAGACGGCTTGAGAAACTTTGAAACCAGATCACCTGACATAATTAGTCTATTTAATTTGATATTAAGATCGATATATAAACTTAGAAATTGCTTAGATACCTATCATATAAAAGTTACTTTAAGAAAGAAAGAAAGATTCATTTATTTGACACAATAATGGATGATAAATAACAAGAAAACAATGCACAAAACATTCAATTAATAATATTTTAAATCAAAACTAATAGAAAAAATGGTTGCCTGCAAAGTCGGTTTTACGGGCGAAGATTTTACGTGACAACGTCTTTTTCTCGGTAGAATATTTATTGATATGAATATAATTAAATTGCACAATAGGAACAAGGAATTGAATGAAAATAAGAATTGCACAAATTTTAACCAAATTTTTGCTAAATAAATTTGAAATTAATGAAAATTTGTAAAATAATAATTAATTAATTAATTAATTTTAAACTAATAATTTACTTAACACTATCAACATTTATCAATAGTATGACATAACCTATAAACTCAGTTTCTCAACTTTTGTGTCAATCTAACAATTAAACCGATCATAGTTGAGTGGGAGAGAGACGCAAGGCATTCGGCGGGCCTCTCTCTCGTTCGGTGACTCATCGTAACGTTACCGAGCGTTACACTTTTTCATAAGTGACTCCCAGCCGCAACCTAATTTAAGACGTTGTCACGTCAAAATTGAGTGTCAAAAAACATTCCCGCTCAGCATTAGTCGTGACAGCTAGAGTGGCTATCACGACGCTGATTTTCAGCGGGGACCTCGACGATAGGGTGTGTGACAATGACTTGTAGGCCCACCAGACACCGCCGAATCTCCCAATAGAGCCCGATCATCTGTCATCAAGGACCGACGCCCAACCGAGAAAACCCGGCAGCCCCCGATGAGTCCACACGTCGCTGTCGGCGTTACACGGTATCGGTAAAAGTTGGCATGAATAACCGCAATAGCATCAAACAACTTTGTACTTGATGTATCAACTAAATTAGTTGATGTTACAACTCAAAAGTTACAAATGTATAATCTTAGAAAAACACAAAATAAAAAGAAAACTTAATTAAACATTTCTAGCTACTACTGGTTTTAATACTCGTAATATAATTGGTCTTTACCTATGAAATTGCCGTTCTGCAGTACTGGCCAAGAGTTCTAATTTCAAATTAATTTTATTTTAAAAACATAGAATTCTTTTTCCAAAAGTAGTTTGTTTATTGATTAGTGTAACTTTTTCATCGCATTTCAATCTTTTTCGTCATCATAGATACGTTAAAAATTCGAGTTATTATGGAATATGAGTACCGTCGTGGCAGCAACGCGGCACAAGCGGCACGCAACATCAACGACGTTTACGGAGCTAACACTACAAACCAACGCACCCGTTATTAGTTTGCTTGCTTCCGTTCTGGAAATTTCGACCTGAAAAAAAAAACCTCGCGGTCGTCCGAAGACTTTGGTCGACAATGACGAATTAAAGACGATTGTGGAAGCTTATGATACAAAATCTATGGCTGAATTAGCAGCAGCTTTCAACTTTAGCGTCAAAACAATATTGGTCTATTTGCGTCAAAATGGCAAGGTAAAAAAGCTTGACAAATGGGTGCCCCACGAACTCAATGATCGCCAGTGCAAAGTACGCGTCGAGACGTGCCTTGCACTGCTCAACAGTCACACAAATGAAGGAATTTTGAACAGCATTGTTACCTGCGATGAAAAATGGATTCTGTTTGATAACCGCAAGCGCTCAGCAAGTTGGTTGGACCCTGGTTCAGTACTTAAACAATGCCCTAAACGAAAACTTACCCCTAGAAAAGTTATGGTCACTGTTTGGTGGTCTAGCGCTGGTGTGATTCATCACAGCTTCTTACCAAACGGGGCGAGCATTACTGCAGATGTGTACTCTGAAGAACTGAACACAATGATGGAGAAGCTGGCACATCTCCAACCAGCATTGGTCAATCGCTCGTCTCCACTGCTCCTGCACGACAATGCGCGACCTCATACTGCACAGCAGACGGTCTCCAAGGTGCAAGAACTGGGGTTAGAAGCCCACCAACATCCGCCCTACTCACCAGACCTTGCGCCTACAGACTACTACTTTTTCCAGAATTTGGATAACTTCTTAGCGGGAAAAAGTCAATACCCGAGAGGCAGTACAAAATGCCTTTGAAGAATTTGCTGCCTCCCATCCAGCTGATTTCTTTAAGAAGGGCATCAATAAACTGCCACTGCGTTGGCAAAGATGCATTGATTGCATGGGTGATTACTTCGAAACACAGAAACACCCAGACCAGAGAAAATGTAGAAAAATACTTTTTTGTGCATTGACCCGTCCGGGAATCGAACCCGGGACCTCGTAGCAGGCGACAGCTTGAAAACTGGTGTGTACACCACTCTGCCACGGAGGCCGCCAAAATATATTTATTATTGATATAATTTTATTACTTCTAAACAAAATCAATTCATAAAAATACTAGGAACAGTATCATTTTAGCAAATTACATCTAGTATTTATTGAATCACAGTAAACTTTTCATTTAGATAGATCGCAACTTGATCGCAACTTGAATACGAAATATGGAATCCTTATTTTTTAAAATATATTCATCAGCTTGAGCGCTAGCGGCGCTCATAGCCCAATGCTTCTTCGTGATCAGTTACTGTCACGAATGTTAAGCAACGATGGGAGCGGTCACTAATTGTATGGGTGACCGTTTGTGGCATCATACCTTGAGCGCTTCCGTGCTTCGGAGGGCACGTTAAGTCGTCGGTCCCGGCTGTTGTCATGAGATAACAGTCGTTAAGCCCTGTTGGAGGCCTTCGGGCGGCTTGAGAAACGTCCAACGGCGGGTGATATTGCCACAGCGTCGCCCCCGCCGTCCACCAACCTGCACTAGGCCAGCGTGGTGGTACTAAGGCCTTAAGCCCTCTCCTTAAAAAGGAGAGAGACCCGTGCTCAGCAGTGAGCGAAAATGGGTTGTTACTACTACATCAGCTTGAGATGGTTCAAAATGGATGGTTTATTCGCTCTGTTAATTTTAAATATTCTTTTAAGAAACTTTCATATAATAGACTTTTGGAAAAATACTCGCTTTTGACGTTAGAATCCAGAAGATCATTTTTGGATCAAGTCGTTTTGTACAAAGTCCTCGGTAATCAGTATGACTGGACATCTTTGACTGACTACATATATTATCAAGTACCCAGTCGCTCCCAACGTATACCTACGTGATAGTCGCTCACATGGCATTTTCGCTCCTAGACTCTGTAGGACGATAGCAAGCCGCCGCGCACCGTTACAGCGAATCATGTACTCGTTCAACAAACAATTTTCTCAGAAAGATCTATTCACACAATCTCTTGGCCAGTTCAAAAATGCAATTCATTCCAAATTAAAAATACTCAACGACTAATGATGTTTCACAGTTTTTACGTGTAGGTACCAACAGTAGCTGCAAATGCTATAGTTGCATAGTTGCTTTGATTGTATAATTGTTATTATGTTTTAATATTCTGGTTGCAGGAATTTCATTGAAACTCATAAAAAAATATTGTTACCTGTTTAAAGTCAAACACAGTGTTTATCTCAATAATCTTACTTAAAATTATATTGCGAACAAAGTAGTTGGTTACATATTTAGTAAGATTGTCAAATTTATTTTACTTAGTTAGTAAGCCATAATATGTAATTTGTTTTTTGTTCCAAATAAAATAAATTAAAATTAAAATCTATCGTATCTAGATAACGAAGTTTCTTACTTATCGCTCAGTTATCGGTGATGCTCGCATCCTCATTCACATTCACATTTTCAAACCATTACTCATTTCACTGCTTCCTTTTCCATACCGATTAATCACCTGTAGTACCTTACCTTACCTTTAGTGCTGAATTTACACATTTGCCGCCCCAAAGCTATAAACTTAATGCCTACTGACCTCTTAATTTAGATACTTACAATGTTCATACTACCGTTAATTCCTTTTATCACAACTATTTTGATACATTTTTAAGCTAAAAAAAACAACACTTTGTTTTTACTCCACTATTTATTTATTTTTGGGCCCATTTTGCCGCCCTAAGCTTCAGCTTTTTCAGCTTCTATAGTAAATCCGGCACTGCTCACACCACCATATAAATAATCTGGTTTCATTATTTTCACAGGTGCTATACCCAACCCGAGTTGTCCGGGTAACTGCGGTACTGGCGGCGGAACCGGCGGCGGAACCGGCGGCGGAACCGGCGGCACTGGTGGCAGCGGGCGCGGCAATCCTCTTGGCCTCTTGTGCTACTTGCGTGGCTTAGTACGCTAATAAACTAAGGTCTAAATCGGTGCCTGTAATAACTCGTTTTTAACTAACTTCAAAAAAGGAGGTTCTATGTTACTAAACGCGATATTTTAATTATTACAAATAACTATCACAAATAACGTCCATAGCTCAGATGTCTAAAATGTTTGATTTAATATTGGTTAATATTAAGAAAAAAAACTCGGTTATATTGATGCGGATGCCCCGATTTTGCAGTGCCTCAACTATGTTTGCACTGGCGCAAACTGATGATTTCCATGCCATCATCAGAAAAAGAAGCGCTTCGCTGCTCACTCGCGTTAGGAGTAGTACATTACCATTGGCTGAGCGATGGGAATCTCCGTTGATGCACAGGTGGATGAAACTGCATGCTAGTTCATCACCTTTTATGAAATAATAAAATTGTAATTGTAATTGTATCTACTGTTTTCACACTTGATTGATTTTTTGCTTTTTATTGTTCGACAGATTGTATTTTAATGAAATTTTAATTGTTCTTATCATTTTAATCTTAATATTGTGTTAAATATAATATGTGCTATAATTATAATTTATTAATTTCATTATTGTATTTAAAAAAATGAATTGTTTACTATATGGGGCCATGTCCTGAAATAAATGAATTTTAATTTAATTTAATTTTTTTATCATTAAGCAGTCAGGCTCAAAACATGTGTCACAATATACAATATATGCCATCTAGACTTAACTTTTCTCCTGGTGATAGTGGGAAAAAATATTATAAAAAAAAAACTATTATATATAAAATAAAGTACTACGTACTACAAACTCGACTCATGTCATTAAATTAGGACATAAATAGATAAAATACAAATAACTCATACAAAAATGTCACCTGTCAGAGATTAAACAAGCAGCCAATGTAGCGTATCTTCCACAGGTATCTTCTACCGTGCGTGATGCTAATGGGGACTACACCGTTTCTTTGCTCACTAGTTGGCGCCACTGTAGACTGAGGTCCGGAGGTATAGCTGTCAAAGGCGAATGGCGCCGAAGCAAAGTGTTATATCTTGAATCTAATTAAGGTTTATTATTTATAAATAACTATATTGATATCAACAAACTAACTTCTGAAATAGTTGCTCTTGAGGCTGCCTATTTTTACGCTTTTTCATAATTCCGCTTTCAAAGCGTTCATATTAATCGCCAAATAATCCATATTTGTGATATTTTACGAAGGAGATCACTTTCCAGCAGGTAAATTAAAGAAATTATAATTTATGCAACAAAGCCCGCTAAAACCAGTGAAAAGTGAATGATATTGGACCTCACGCGACACAAGCGCCTCTAGTGGCAAATTCACTAGCGATAGGCCCCATTCAACGTTAAGAACAGACAACAGCGAGCGCGTCACCACAAAACGTCAAATTTTCTCAATTGATATTAATCTCTACTTGTTGGACTCAAAGTTGAAAATCAATTCAATGAACTTTAACTTTTTGGGTAGGTTAACCTACCGTCGTCTGTACCATCGAGGTCTATGGCGCTTGACCACCTTAGAACAGATTTCCCCCTGCAGCTCGCGATGTCCTTTGTTTAAATTGACGTCCGTTTTTAATACTGCAAACTATTTTCGTTTGAAAGTGGTTAGGTGGCAGAGATTCCGACCGTAAAAGTAACAGCCTAATCATCCCACTGCAGGGGAAAGGCCTCCATGATTGAATTCAAGTGACCACAGCAATGATGGGTACAGGCCTAATCACCACGCTTGCCGAATGCGGGTTGGTGATCACAAACCCGAGCAATGTTTAAAAAAATCATCTAAGTAAAAGAGCTTCCAAATTATGAGTATGTTCTCATTTTATGAGGTTATTTTTCTGTAACTGATCTAGTTATTTTAATTTTACATCAATAACATTTAAAAAGATAAATTTAAAGTCAGATACTATAGTCAAATACAAAAAACAACAGCTAAAAAAGGGAATTCACTGGAAAACATTCAGAAATCTATGTATATTATTTTAATTTATTATGTCAAAGAAACACAAGAAGATAAACCGTTGGAATCTTAACAATATTTTTACAAGTATAAAAATACTATATAAACAATTCTATTTTCTTATACTCTAAATGCATAGATTCAAACAAAAAGAGGAAGAAATGGTACTCGAATTCCACGCAGGGTCTTACAAACATGGGCCTAAGTGTCCTATAATATTTCAGTTCTGAACAGATCAGCAACGGGTCTAAAGCTGAAGGATGGCGGAGTGGCGTACACACTGGTTTTCAAGGTGTCGCCTGCTCCGAGGCCCAGGGTTCGATTCCCGGACGGGTCAATGTAGATTCATTTTCTCGGGTCTGGGTGTTTGTGGTACCTTCGTTGTTTCTGGTTTCCAAAATACGAGTGCTTTAAACAAAATAGTTATTCAAATTGGGATCAGACAATGTATGTGATGTTGTCCACATTTATTTATTTATTTAAAGCACAAAGTCCCAACTTGACTACCCGATTGTTCAGTGTTTTAAAATTAAATCAAATTAAAATTCATTTATTTCAGGCAACTTAGCATGAAAGCCCATAATAAAGTGTTAGTAAAATCAATAATAATAGTGTTAGTAACAAATATTATAATATAAAAAACTTAAGCAATACGACTAACCTAGGGGTTTATGCGACCCTCAGTCATCCGGGCAGGAGCGCGCGTGCAGGCGCATCCAGTGCCCGAGCAGCGGAGAGTCCCATCTATCCACCAGAGTGCTCAGAATGCTGTTGGTGCTGCCACGTAGGCGCTTCATAAGTGTCGCGACCCTGATGTTTGCATGAAAGCCATCAGTGTGATTCTCCGCAAACATCCCGGATGCGCTGCAGAAACTTTTAGTCTACACGCAAACCCAGGGCCATGAACCTACAGTTAAGCTGGACTGCGCAGTAACTCAAAAAAACAAGCTGAGAGAGAGGTTCGAAAATAGAAGTGCCTCCTTTTCTAATACGGTGTCCATAAAATATTATCTTCTCGGATAGCCTTACTGGATTGATAAATACTTATTGTATAAAAACTATCTAAAACGGATTTTAAGCACTTATAGTCACCTGCTAGCCCATGCTATTTATTTTGATTTAATTAGGTATGTTCTTTACTATTGTGGAATAGGAGAGTTACAGTGGATCGTTAGGTTGAAGTGGTAGTAGACTCATTTAGGCCCGAATCGGAGCAAAGAAAATAAAACAAGAAATTAATGACAAAAAATTTATTAGAAATTTAAACATTATTGATTAAAATTGTTATATGCAGCCGTTGTCGCATCGTCAGTTTTTCCCCCGTCATTTTAAGAGTATATAACGAATATTCGTTGGCGTATGTTTTTAATCTTAAGCTTAATTATCAGTTTGCGATACTTTTAATTAGTTCGTGTTTTGATTCAGTAGTGAAAGATTGTACTGGATGATGAGGAATATCCTTTAAGCGAGGATAAAATTGATATTTTTTCGAAAAATATTGCTGTCATTGGTGGGTAACAAATATTTGTTGCCAGATTTCTTTCCACATTCCAGCAACAGATTCATCCCTAGGCATCCTGTACAGCAATAAAATACACATAGAGTAAAATGTAACTAAATATTTTTATTTAATAATTTATGAGCCGTGGTAGCACAATTGGAAAAATACTTGACTCACACTATGAGGTTGCAGGTTCAAGTCCCGGCAGTGGCTTAAACTAATGATTTTTAATTAGTATTTGAATTTATGTTTCGATCATAAATAATTATCATACTATACAATAATATCACACATTTTGAGGGTTAATTAATAAGCTATCATTATTAAACATCAACCATCAAAAATGCTATTTTAGTCAGTGAAAAAAAACCCGATTATTTCTAAATTAAAAAAACTTATTATCATAAATTACTTACAGCGTGGACACCCATCTCCATAACATACTTGCTAGACAAGGTCACACTATTATTTTTGTTATCTCCTTGGCTCGTTTTCCTACTTTTCCATTTAGCAGAGAAAAAGTAATCTTAGCGCCATTTTTTTAGAGTGCACATTTGACAATATGAGATATAGAAGTACTCGATCCAGGTTAATATTTAAATCCGTGCCCAGGGCCGATTCCCGGTCTGGACAACTGGACAATTTAAATGATCCCGGCTAAATAGTTTTGGTTATGGAAGTGAGTGTGGGTTATTGTCGTGCTTAGAAAGTTACGCTAAGCCATTAGTCCCGGCTTCTGTCGCAAGTTGGAAGCCGTAAGCACAAGTTATGTCAGTGGCCTGTAAAAGCTGGCTTGGGAAACTCTGACACCAGGATATCCTTGAGAGATAATCACAGATAAACCAGTTCTTATTTATTCTGCAAATAGGCCCCAGGAGCCGCTTTTACACGTCCCAATATTAAAACCTACCACTGCTTCGGGACTAGTCTGGGCTAGTGCCGAGAAGGTTCAGCGTAAGAAACACACTCAATAACAAGGAGCTTGAAATAAAACAGCATCGCTCCTTTTCGCCGTATGGGTGTCGTAAGAGGCGACTGAAGCAGTACTAATACATATTACAAGTCTTCTCCATTGGCCAACCCGCCACAAATGGCTTGCAAGCGTGACGATTGCCTACAGCAAATATTTTTTTCTACTTAGATGTTATCACAAACACACTTTCAAAATTTTCCATATTATTATGCACTAACTTCAAAAAAACAACAGCTGTTATAACATGATGTTTTTAAGTACTTTATCTGATGTTGATACAATAAATATTTAATTAGTAAAAAAATAAATGACAAGATGACGTTAGCAAAGCTACGAAATTAAAAAATTATCTGTTGCCCGCGACTTTGCACATTTTGAAATTTGAAATTATCCCACGGGAACATAAGGATAAGAGATTGTTTATGACCTACTGGGTAGGTATACACAAAAAATATATGTAACTAATAGTAATTATTCTCAGTAATACTAGATACGCTTAAAATCATAAGACGACTTGGGAAATATTTAACATAAAATTTTCGATGCCTCAGGTGGGTCTACACTACTACCTACAAACTTTTGCTAGCCAATGATCTAAATATTATTTGTGTCGACAAATTTATTTAAGGCTTTTTTCGCTCTATGCTGATATATGCTCAAAGCGAAAAATGAGCTCAAAGCGAAAAAAGCTTAGAAAAAAATCATTGATTTCATTCGTTTGTTGATTCGTTTAATTAGATTTTTTTTGATGTCTTGTTTAACATACAAAAACAATATTTGAAAAGATACATTTTCACGTCAGCAATTAGATTAATATAGTTAAACCCTTAAAACAACTAAAATTTTATTGCAATTATAATCGGTATTTAACCAGAAAATTTATGACTCGTCCCGCCTGGACTCGAACTACGCTGGCTTACAGCGATAAGAATAGGACATGATTTATATCGCTGTGACGTTATGTTTCAGTAGCTTAATTGGAAAAGCATCTCGCCCGGTGTGTATGGAGATGCAAGTTTGTGTCACGCCTGAGACGTAATTTTTTTTAAGCTATTGCATAGCTTCTATCGCGGGCCTTGAGCGTGGAGACCGAATCCAGAAATTCCGTAACGAAAATAACCTAACCTAACACTCGGGGCGAGGCACGATCGAACAAATTTGAATTTCCGAAATTTAAAACAATTTAGATGAAAATAAGGATTTTGACAGTATGGTTGCCTATGGTAACCATATCTGCCAAAATAACAGAAAAATTTAATTACATAAGTCAAAATTAGAAAATACATAAAATTATAAAATTAAGCTATTGCATAGCTTCTATCGCGGGTCTTGAGCGTGGAGACCGAATCCAGAAATTCCGTAACGAAAATAATCTAACACCCCCCACTCCGACCGGCACAGCGGTGATACTTTTTAGTTTTATAATTGCATAAGTTGATAAAAAATGCTATGCAATAGCTTTACCGCGGCAGTCTCCGAGTGCCACACGTCTTTTTTTAATTAAGAATGGGCTTGCACTTGACTACATAATTAACGCGATAGAAGCTATGCAATAGCTTAAAAATATGACAAATTGTTTTGGCTTCAGTTAGCAACCATTTTTATTTTGTTATAAACATACCTACATTTTTAATTCATGCATTTTAATTGTCAAAAATATATACAGCTGGTATAATAAAATGGTTAAAATTATTGATGGATGATGTTTGTTTAACAAAAGAAATGATAAACATACGTCAGTAAGGCTCATATATAAACTGATTTGATTAACAAATAATATTATAATCATATTTAGAGCGTATTGCTACGTACCTTAGTTATATTTCTCATAACAATAAAATATTTTAAATTACCAAAATGATTTCAAACAAAGTTGTCATTTTATTATTTGTATTCGCGGTAAGTTTTTTAGTTATATCTACCAAATTTCTTTTGTTTCAAGTAATATTTAGTGTCAGTATATAAACTTGAAAAATTTCATGCGCCCGCCCGGCATGCGAGGCAGATGCGGGTTCGAGTCCCGCCTGAGACAACATTGATATTATAATTGCAATTTAATTGCTAAAATACCAAATAAAGTAATATTTAGTGCTTTGGAGGGCACGTTAAGCCGTCGGGGTGATGTTGCCACAGCATCGCCCTCGTCGACCACCAACCCGCACTAGTAGTTAACTTATAGATTGGTTTTGGGCTATAAGGCAGCGTAGTGTTATCTAATTTGGGATAAACTTTACCTTTAATTTTATGCTGAAATAATTTTTTTCTTTTACAGATATGTTCATTTGTTTGCTTGGCTGGTAAGTAAGACGATGCTACTATAATACCAATTTTAAGGTCCATATTCTAAGTCCAAGTCTATTTTATTTTATTTTAACATGAGTATTTAAACTTAAAAATTGCTTAGATACCATATAAAAGTTACTTCATTTATTAAGGGGACTACTAGAGCTAAGTGCCACCCCCAATTGATATAATTTTATTACTTCTAAACAAAATCAATTCATATAAAAACTATAACAGTATCATTTTAGCAAATTACCTCTAGTATTTATTGAATAACAGTAAACTTTTAATTTAGATAGATATATCGCATCGAGATATATATCGAAGAATTTATTACCCCTACCATAGGGAAAGAACCTATGCCCCTACTGACCTCTTAAATTAGATACTTACTTACACTGTTCATAATACTGTTAATTCCTTTTTTTACAACTTTTTCGGTACACTTTTAAGCTAAAAAAAGAAAAGCTTTGTGTTTACTCCACTATTTATGCCGCTCTAAGCTTCAGCTTTTTCAGCTCTGGTTTTTTTATTTTCACAGGTGCTACACCCAACCCGGGTCGTCCGGGTAACTGCGGTAATGGTGGTGGAACCGGCGGCGGAACCGGAGGCGGAACCGGCGGCGGAACTGGCGGTGGTACCGGCGGCGGCACTGGTGGCGGCGGGGGCGGAAGTCCTCCTGGCCTCTTGTGCTATTTGGGTGGCGTGCTATAGTACGCTAATTTACGAAGGGCCTGTAATTTTAATTCGTTTTTAACCAATTTCAAAAAAGGAGGTTCTATGTTCATCTGTATATATTTTGTTACAGTGGTATTGGAACTAAACGCGATATTTCAATTATTGGTTAACTTTTACAGGATGCCTAAGTATGAAGTGAAATAAAAATATCTAAAATTATTTGAGTGTTTTCCTATGGTATAATTTTAATAATATTAGATACAAAGTGAATGTTTGTTACTGAACCACGCGAACAGCTGAACGGGTCTGGATATCATCAAATTAAATCAAATCAAATCAATGATTTATTTGCGAAAATGTGGGTAACAATGGGGACTACCGTTTCTTTGCTCACCAGTTGGCGCCACTGTAGACTGAGGTCCGGAGGTATAGCTGTCAAAGGCGAACGGCGCCGAAACAAAGTGTTAAATCTTGAATCTAATTAAGTTAATTATTTATTAATAACTATCTTGATATCAACAAACTAACTTTTTAAATAATTGCTCTTTGAGGCCGCCTATATCTGCGCTTTTTCTTAATTCCGCTTTCAAAGCGTTCACATTAATCGCCAAATAATCCATATTTGCGATAATTTTACGAAGGAGATCACTTTCCAGCAGGTAAATTAAAGAAATTATAATTTAAGTCACGAAACCCGCTAAAACCAGTGAAAAGTTAATGTTATTGGACTTCACGCGACACTAGCGCCTCTAGTGGCAAATTCACTAGCGATAGCTCCCCCATTAGGTGTCAGGTATGGAGCAAAGTACAAACACATTTACCATCACTGGCATGCAAATTTTTGATATAAAATTAAAATGTTAAAAAGGAAATAATAAAAATGTCAATTACTAATTAAACAAATAAATCACAAGTAAACCATGTACAGCCAACGGCAGGTCAACCTACCTAAAAAGTTAAAGGTAATTGAATTGATTTTCAACTATAATTCCTCAACCCCCAGGAGGCACGCCCGTGCCGCGATAACAATTGATTTCAATTGTATCTGGAATAACTCACGATCGAGGGATTAAGTCCAACATGTAGAGATCAATATCAATTGAGAAAATTTGACGTTTTGCGGTAGGTTGACGTGCTGTTGCCTGTACATCATAAAATTTTAATAAATACCTAACAATTTTTTACACACAAGTACTCAGAGACTTTATAAAATAACACTTGTCCAGTAGCCATTTATATAAATAATTTAATTTTAAATTTATTGGAGGGAAGTTCAACAATATGCCGTGGCAGATTGTTACCACCATTGAGTAACCGTTTCTTTTACATACATCTGTTTTGATAGGTGGCAAAACTAATCTGTTTGGGTATCTGGTTCGAAAATTACACACTTGACTCTTTTTTATAAATAAATACTGATGCTGTTTTACAAAGATACACGCCTCGAAAATGTACATACCTACATGGAACTGACAACTGCTAAAGGAGGTATATTTGTGATTGCGCGAATACACCTTTTTTGTGCAATAAATGCTATAAGTATCATTGTAACCTGGTAGAGAAATAATATTTAGCTTGATATTGCAATTAGGCTACCTACTTTGTATCGACGCGGACGAAGTCGCAACGTTGTAAAGCGAACAAAAACAGTAGTTATTCAAAAATACGGCACCGTCTACAAGAACTCTAAATAGTAAAATGGACTCTTAAATCATCAATAAGATCGATCGATCATTATGTACCTTAATCAAAAGTTATAAGGCTTAGTTTTGTTTGTTTCGTGTTAGACTCGTTCGTTAAAAATTCACCTCCAGTAACTTTTCATTATAAATACAATTTATTATTTAATAAATCTGTGGTTAAAAATATAGATTTAATATGGTTTAGAATAACTTTTTACAAAATTACACTTTTGTTTCATTCATGCACTGTGACATCGAATGTCTAACGAAAGCTTCTGTTTAAATTTAAAAAAACTCGGTTATTTTATATTATAAAGACATTTAATTAAATTATTGAAAATATTCCAACAGAAACATTTATTCCGATAGTTATTTTTGCAGTTTTAAACACATTAAGCTGGGTATCCATTACGTTCGCGAACATCTTGCGCTCCGCGTTCCCGTAACCGCTCTAATGGAGACAGTACGCGTATCTCCATAGAAACACGCACGCTTCTCAGTCCCCTTGCAAACGAACAGACTGAGGTCCCCTTTGTGTTCGCCCAAAAACCGCCACCGATTGGAGCGCTGAGTGCGGAGCGTGAACGTTTCCACTATTGGAGCAGTTGCAAGAGCGCGGAGCGCAAAAGGTTCGCGAATATAGTGGATACCCGGCTTTAAGGCGTCAAACCGCGTGCATGTTAGCGCAGCAAACTAAATAAAAATAAGACCCAACTTTAATACATTAACATAAGTAAGGCGTTAATTTACTCCACTGAAAAAGTAATTGTGGTGATGATGATGTGATGGTGATGAGATGTAAGGGCGGTGTGAGTAGAAACGAAAACAGTATTTAAACACTAACGGTTTATACTTTATTTGATATTTTAGCAACTTAATTGCACTTATAATATCAGTATATAAACTTGAAAAATTTTGTCTCAGGCGGGACTCGAACCCGCATCTCCTCGCATGCCGGGCGGGCGCCATACTGGCGCTGGCTTATAGCGTAAGAATATGCTTGAAAAATTCGCGCCGTGTCGCAGTGTCTCGGTGGCCTAATGGTATGGCGCCCGCCCGGCATGCGAGGAGATGCGGGTTCGAGTCCCGCCTGAGACAAAATTTTTCAAGTTTATATACTGACACTAACGGTTTATTACACATACACGATCAGCGGCTGTAAGGCAGTACCGATAATCACCAGCGCACGCAGAGAAATATCTGACTACCTTTAGAATAATAACGCTTATTCTAAGTGACTACCTATACGAGAAAAAACGCTACTATGACTAGAACTTCTGTTTGCAACCGTGACAGCAAGATTCGAAAGTCGGCTTTACAAAAAGCATTCTGTTATTATTATTGATAAATACGCGATAGGGAGGTGTTCAGTCAAAGACGGGTTATTGCGTACTGCCGTTTATTTCTACATGACACATTTAAATATGTAGGTGGCCACAGACGTTAACGTTGGGAACATTGCACTCGAAGTTGTTAACCACTATGTTTACCTGGGACAGATAGTCCAGTTAGGTAAGTCCAACTTCGAGAAAGAGATCTCTCGTCGAATCCAGCTCGGATGGGCAGCGTTCGGGAAGCTCCGAAGCATATATTCGCGTCCGAAATACCTCAGTGTCTCAAGACGAAAGTCTTTGACCAGTGTGTGTTGCCAGTAATGACCTATGGGAGTGAGACGTGGTCGTTTACTATGGGTCTCATAAGAAGGCTCAAGACCATCAGCGAGCAATGGAGAGAGCGATGCTTGGTATTTCCCTACTCGATCGAATCAGAAATGCGGGCGGAAAGGTTCTCGAATGGCGACCGCGTACCGGACGACGTTTCGTGGGCAGGCCCCCTACAAGGTGGACCGACGATCTGGTCAACGTCGCGGGAAGCCGCTGGATGCGGACAGCACAGGACCGATCGTTGTGGAGATCCTTGGGGGAGGCCTATGCCCAGCAGTGGGCGTCGTTCGGCTGATATGATGATGATAATGATGTGGCCACAGAGCATACCCAACATTCCTTCCCCAATAGATTGGAATTACACCTACTCGTATACATAACGATCATGTTTAAACGTTTAGACAAAATAATGGTTTATATCTACTCGGGGTACAGGGCGTAACAACCTTCCTGCTTTCTATCATATTCTTCTTGCGTTGTTTCGGGGTCTGGTACCGTCGTTACCCCAGTCTCCCCTTCTAGTTCGGTGGCCTCGAAGAACTCTTCCTCCTCAACCGGTGCGCGCTCTGGTGATTGACGGTGCTCTCTGATGCTAAGTTGGTTTCAACGGTCCCATTTTGTGAACTGTTTTGAGCCGAGTCCGAGGTAGAAAAGTCATCTAGGTAATTCGATTGCACAATCACGCCTCAATGGTTGTTGTTAATTCTGGTCTGTACCCCTGTATAACCTTAACTGGTTTTCATGTTTTTTACATGTAACTGATGTAACTAAATCCCTAACTAAATAAGTAACATTTCCAATTTTTTTAACAATGTTTCCTTTTTCCCAAGGTTGTAACTTATTATTACATTTTTTTAAAAGGACAGTATCTTTTTCACTAAACTGTTGCCTGTTTTTTCCACCGTAAGATTTACTCTGTAAGTACTGTTTATAACGAACTTTATAAAAGTGAGAACTTCCGATGACGGCGGAGTAGTCAGGGGGTCAATCAAGTCTAAGCGAGAACAAAGAAAATATTTATTTTCTTTGGCGAGAACGAAGTTTGCGGCCGAAAACTAGCTGGGCAGGCGAAAAACCAATTGTTGAATGAATCGAATTTCTGTAATGGAAAAGATACTTAAGTAATTTGTTGTTTATTTCGTTCGTTCGTTGATTACCTTCAAGAATGCAAGACTTGATACCCCGTTTTATTATTTTTACATAGCTTTTCGCCTGTCCATTATAAGCCGGTGACGTCACATGTGAAATACCTTTAGAAGTGCAAAACAAATTAAATTCATTCGAAGTAAACGCTGTGCCATTATCACTAACAAGCGTCCGCGGCAGTTCGAATCGTGATACAAACTCGAGTAACTTACTAATTACAGCACTTGATGAGGTACTCTTCATATCGTGAGCCTCAACCCATTTAGTATGTGCGTCAACGATCACTAGGTAATTTTTTTATTGTTAGGGCCGAGGAAGTCTAACCCCCGTATTTATAAACAAGTAAAAGTAATAACTTGATTTGTATGCCTTAATCTTGAAATTACTAGAAGTTATAACTACCAAAATATAGCATTCTCAGCCAAATAATATGACTATTAATGGCGACCAATTTCTTTCACATAAGGACTAGGTATGAACACTTTATGTTATGACTTTCATAAGCAATATGTAATTACTTCTTTATAAATACTGGGGTAAGTGTATTCTATCAAATCATCTTTTGCTTAATGCAATTCTTTTCTATCAATTTTCATTCTTTTCTATTCTACGATCTTTTGCTCAATGCAAGTAAAACAAAATGTGTTAAATTTACTTTGCCTAATGTAAGGTTTTCTGCCACAAATGTTATTTTAAAAGATGAGCCATTAGACACAGTAGACTCCTCTATATACCTTTTTAGGTATAACTGTAGACTCTCGACTGCAATGGGGTGCTCATATTAGGTCTCTGTCTGGAAGACTTAGTTCTGCTGCTTATGCTGTGCGAAAGATAAGACAATTGACTGATGTTGGAACGGCAAGATTAGTAAATTTTAGCTACTTTCACAGTATAATGTCATATGGAATTCTGTTATGGGGCTCAGCGGCAGATATTGAGTCTATTTTTATACTGCAAAAACGTGCTGTGCGGGCTATTTATGGCCTTCGACCCCGTGACTCTCTAAGAGAGCTATTCAAAGAGATCGACATACTTACAGTTGCATCTCAAGACATTTTCGAAAACATTATGAACGTCCGTAAGAACCTAGAGTTATTTGTCAAAAATAGTGACGTACACAATTTCAATACTCGAAATAAAGATAAACTTGCCGGTCCAGGATTCAGACTGCGAAAAGTAAGTAATTCGTTCATGGGAAATTGTATTCGTATTTTCAATAAATTACCACTGTCAATTGCTGAACTACCAGTACCTACATAAACTCAAATCATATATCAAAGTAATTTTAATGAAAAAGGGCTATTATACTATTAATGATTATATAAATGATAGGAACGTGTGGCTTTAAATTGCCCCAGCTCGCACTGGCATATATCTTATGTAAACATATTTATTTAAAAAGATGCTGACAATAGTGACCGAGTTTCTTGCGCTGTTTCTTCTCGGCACTAGCCCACATTTGTCCCGAAGCAGTGGTAGGTTTAAATATTGGGACGTGTAAAAGCGCCTCCAGGGGCCTATTTGCAGAAATAAAACTGATTTGACTGATTTACTGATAATGGTTGTTTAGGGTGCGTCCACACCGTGAGCGGCGCTCGACCTGGTGACGGCTGAAGTTGGATGCATACCTTGCAACTGCCTATAAGTCTTTCAATAGCCTCATCTATGCCTGGCATTGCCTGAAAACCACAACCTACTCCGAGCCTCAGCTTTGCTTTTTACCACCCCCAAGTGAGAACTATGTAATTCTAATAAAATTCTATGTATTAACGCGTTCGGAATGACTACTTTATGCCCACGAAATTTAATTCCATTTTCAAAAGAAAGCTGTGTTCTTCACAAATAGTATGGTTTCAAAACAGGGTCGCTTAGCTTAGGAAGCCAGCCTTTAGATATAAACTTTATAACTTTACGTAGCACCACGTCTTTGCTCGTAAATTCACGCATCTCGTGAAGCGTTACCGGTAAGGTGCCGTCTGTAACAAAGTAAACATATTATGATGAGCGATCGTCGATGTCGTCATCGGAGGAGCCGGAGCGCCGCCGCCCTCGCGCGCGCGCATCCGTCTCCGAGGGCTCCGGCACTTCCGGCAGACTGGCGCGCGGCAGGTAATCGGCGCTGTTATCAATGCTGCGCACGTATTCTATAGTGTAATTATATTCAATTAAAAACATTGCATAACGCTGCAATCTTTTAGCCGATACTTCAGGAATACCGCGTTGAGGGCCAAATATTGACAGAAGACGGGTTATTGTGTACCTACTGCCGTTTATTTCTACATAGCTGTTTCCCGCGACGTCGTTAGCGTTAATTTTTGTTATTATGATTGCGATTATTTTTGCAACATTTTTCACTGATGCTTCGCTCCTATTGGTTGGAGCGTGATGTTATATAGCCTAAAGCCTTCGTCAATAAATGGACTATCCAAAACGAAAAGAATTTTTCAATACGGACCAGTACTTCCTGAGATTAGCGCGTTCAAACAAACAAACAAACAAACAAACAAACAAACAAACTCTTCAGCTTTATAATATTAAGTATAGATGATGACACATTTAAATATGTAGGTGGCCACAGAGCATACACAACAATTATTTTTGTAAACTAAACTAGAACTTCTGTTTGCAACCGTGACAGCAAGACTCGAAAGTTGGCTTTGCAAAGAACATAAAAGGGTAAAAACGGGATCCTATTACTAAGACTTCGCTGTCTGTCCGTCTGTCCGTCGCTCTGTCACCAGGCTGTATCCCAAGAGCCGCGATAGCTAGACTGTTGAAATTTTCACAAATCATGTATTTCTGTTACCGCAATAACAACAAATACTAAAAACTAAATAAAATAAATATTTAAGGGGGGCTCCCATACAACAAACCCGTTTTTTTGGCCGTTTTGATACGGAACCCTTCGTTCGCACCGGTTTTATTTTTTATAATGACAACTAGGTGTTTAGTGTAACCGACCAAACACAATACTCACTACCAGGTAATTAACGTGTCTGTTACAATATCAATGTAATTGGAATCATACAACAAGTAGGTAGACCTCATTAGATCGATTGTAAGGACTACTAGGTATACAATCTGGTAAACATTAACTCTTTTTTTTGTGTTTACGTAATATTTTGCTGTATCTACTAATGAATTTGTTTAACTTAACGATGTGAACTTTAATGATTACTATTCATATTGCAATGCTAACTTTATGTTTTTTGTAACAATTACAATACACCTTGTAATGCTAGGTGGTTCTCTATTTTGTCTCATAAATTTTTTATCCATAATGTAACGTGTCATAGGTAATGTTTAGTGACCTAATCATCATTTGTCCGAATGATAATTAGCCCCAACTTAATGCCTCATAAAATCACTTGCCCTAAAATTAAAATCCCTAAATATAATTTATCCTAAAAATTTTTGCTATAAATATTAAAATCTATAATGTTTAAAAGACATAAAAGGCTTTTCTATAACAGCTATAAGTCCTAACGTAATGTGTCATAATGCAATTAGAATTGCGTGTGCTCCGGCGCTACGGGAAGTGCAGTCCCTCTGCCCTAGCGTAACAAAGTACAGCCACCCACGCTCTTCTTCGCAGCTTCGGCTTGCTGGTCGCCTTGCGACCAGCCTCAGCCACTACGGAGAGCCCGGGCGCCTGAACGTTGCTACAGCGGGCGGAGGCTGCCTCCCTCCGCGCCTCCGCCTTTTTGAATTACACTCTAGGGGTAGGGCAGACAAGTACCACGTGAAGTCGGGGTTGGCTGATTCGGTTCTGAGACAGATTTGACACGAAATCCTAAATCCATACCATTTTAGGGCAAGTGATAGGTATATGAGATTACAAGTGTATGATAATGTGACTTATAATAACTAAACTACATGAGGATAACATAACCAAGATAAACCTACTTTTAAACATATGTTTTAGGACTAACAATATTACTATAAACCATCATTAGACTTTAGTATTACCTTATCTGTGTTAGAACTAACAATATTATCATAAACCACCATTCGGACTAACATACATTTTACAATTTAACACTTAGGACATGTGACTTTATAGGAAGAAAAATTAGGATATCTATTATAGCACCCGATATTATTATGACACAAAAGCATTAGAATTAAAGACAATTAGGCATAATACAATTTCGTATATTCGAACATTATGGATAGTGATGATTATAGCAAACGCGTTAGGGATTTTGAATTTCGGACTAACAATTTTCGAAGAAGAAAGGGACTACCATCTATGGATAAGTCTTTTAAAATGACATAGAGGTTTCTAAAATTTTTTTTCCAAAAGTCTAACGTTTGGAAATAGATGCTTCCAAAGTGGTAAAATGGGTGTCCCCACCCCCTTTTACTTTTAAACTAAGCAAGTGAACATTTTGGAAAAAATACGTAATGTAGATCTTAACAAAAACTTACAACGAAAATTGGTTTGAACGAGATCAAACCGGTACTTTGTCTATCATACAAACACTATGAAAAACAAAGTTATTTTTGCACTCAAATAAATATTGTGGTATTTTGGCTAAGTGGAAGTAAGTGGACCCCTAATTCAGCTAAAGTTGGCACGGAACCCTCAGTGCGCGAGTCCGACTCACACTTGGCTGGTTTTTACTATTATATTCTTGCTAAGCTTTAACACTATTTATCAAGTAAACCAAACTAAACTAATATTAAACGACACTTAGAACGATATGTTTTGCAAACAATAATTTTGTTGTAATAAAACTATTAATTATTGTTTTAATTACAGACATACTTGTAGTCCACCAGTAACAACGTAAAACATTAACCAGACTAGATCATTTAGTTTTAGTAGTGTTTCGTTGTACTTAAAATATATTATATACATATTAACATAATAATTGTTTAAGCTGCAATGATTATTGTTGTTTTCGTTCAATTGTTTTTTTTTTTGTTAGCACCATTAATCAAATAACTTCTTGAAACATACGATTAGTAGGAGTGAATAACTTGTCGTAGAGATAACAAGGATCAAGTGTTTCAAACTAGAAATGTTGTAACCTAATTTAACTATTTGATCTAGTAGTTCTATTTGTCACCAATTTCTCTGCGTGTGCAGAGAAGGAGCAGCGTAAGAAAAACACTCAATAACAAGAAGCTTGAAATAAAACAGCATCGCTCCTTTTCGCCGTATGGGTGTCGTAAGAGGCGACTGATGCAGTACTAATACATATTACAAGTCTTCTCCATTGGCCAACCTGCCACAGCCGACTGCCGAGCGTGACGATTGCCTACAGCAAATATTTTTTTCTATTTAGATGTTATCACAAACACACTTTCAAAAAATTTCCATATTATTATGCACTAACTTCAAAAAAAAACAACAGCTGTTATAACATGATGTTTTTAAGTACTTTATCTAATGTTGATACAATAAATATTTAATTAGTAAAAAAATAAATGACAAGATGACGTTAGCAAAGCTACAAAATTAAAAAATTATCTGTTGCCCGCGACTTTGCACATTTTGAAATTTGAAATTATCCCACGGGAACATAAGGATAAGAGATTGTTTATGACCTACTGGGTAGGTATACACAAAAAATATATATACTTAATATTATAAAAGCGCCTCCTGGGGCCTATTTGCAGAAATAAAACTGATTTTATACTGATTTTTTATTTTATAAGACGACTTGGGATATATTTAACATAAAAATTTTCGATTGCCTCAGGTGGGACTACACTACTACCTACAAACTTTTGCTAACCAATGATCTAAATATTATTTGTGTCGACAAATTTATTTAAGGCTTTTTTCGCTATATGCTGATATATGCTCAAAGCGAAAAATGAGCTCAAAGCGAAAAAAGCTTAGAAAAAAATCATTGATTTCATTCGTTTGTTGATTCGTTTAATTAGATTATTTTTTGATGTCTTGTTTAACATACAAAAACAATATTTGAAAAGATACATTCTCACGTCAGCAATTAGATTAATATAAACCCTTAAAACAAATAAAATTTTATTGCAATTATAATCGGTATTTAAACTTGAAAATTTATGACTCGTCCCGCCTGGACTCGAACTACGCTGGCTTACAGCGATAGAACAGGACATGCTTTTTATCGCTGTGACGTAATGTCTCAGTAGCTTAATTGGAAAAGCATCTCGCCCGGTGTGCATGGAGATGCGAGTTCGTGTCACGCCTGAGACGTAATTTTTTTTAAATTAGGTATGGGCTTGCTCTTGACTACATACCTAACTCTGTGGTTAAGAAGAAGCCTAAGATGGAGCGAGCTTACCCAGAGGCACTGGTTCGCCCACACACCAGCGAAACACAGAAAAACTGTTTGGCGCTGGACTCCGGCAGGAGGGTAGTAGCATCCAGGCAGCCTCTTACGAAGTC
The DNA here is from genome assembly GCA_949315895.1 of Anania crocealis. Lineage (NCBI taxonomy): Eukaryota > Metazoa > Arthropoda > Insecta > Lepidoptera > Crambidae > Anania > Anania crocealis. Next base: position 1,976,080 of record OX438876.1, read on the forward strand.
TACCACCGCAGAGGGATCTGTTAGCCGTCATCATTGGTTAGAAAACCAAAGATGCCGTTGCCCAGGGTGGACTACTAGGAGGTAGATCCCAAAATGTATAAATACAAACAAAACCATGTTTAAAAAAATATAATATACAAATTGTTTTGGCTTCAGTTAGCAATTTTTATTTTGTTATAAACATACCTACATTTTTAATTCATGCATTTTAATTATCAAAAATATATGTATACAGCTGGTATAATAAAATGGTTGAAATTATTGATGGATGATGTTTGTTTAACAAAAGAAATGATAAACATACGTCAGTAAGGCTCATATATAAACTGATTTGATTAACAAATAATTTTATAATCATATTTAGAGCGTATTGCTACGTACCTTAGTTATATTATTACAATAAAATTTAAAATTACCAAAATGATTTCAAACAAAGTTGTCATTTTATTATTTGTATTCGCGGTAAGTTTTTTAGTTATATCTACCAAGTTTCTTTTCATTCAAGTAATATTTAGTGTCAGTATATAAACTTGAATAATTGCATGCTGCAGGTTCGAGTCCCGCCTGAGACAAAATTTTTCAAGTTTATATTACAATTGCTAAAATACCAAATAAAGTAATATTTAGTGCTTTGGAGGGCACGTTAAGCCGTCGGGGTGATGTTGCCACAGCATCGCCCTCGTCGACCACCAACCCGCACTAGTAGTTAACTTATAAATAGGTTTTGGGCTATAAGGCAGCGTAGTGTTATCTAAAGTTTAGGATAAACCTTAGGTACCTTTAATTTTATGCTGAAAACATTTTTTTCTTTTACAGATATGTTCATTTGTTTGCTTGGCTGGTAAGTAAGACGATGCTACTATATTAACAATTTTAAGGTCCATATCATTTTAGGAAACGATAGAAGGAACGGTCTGGAAATGGTCGGGGCTTATAGCCGTGCTTTGGAGGGCAGGTTTAAATTTAGTTTGTTTGTTTGTCCTGGATTCTGTTGTAAGATGAAAGCAGTGCCGGATTTATAATAGAAGCTCAAAAGGTGGAGCTTAGGGCGGCACAATTAAGGAGGCGGCAAAAACAAAGCTTTGATTTTCTTAGCTTAAAAATGTACCGAATAAGTTGTAAAAGTAATCTAGAAACTAGATAATTCCCTATAACTACTTATTTAATTTTTCATTTAAACTTTATTGCACTTTACGAAACCAATGTATAAAAGGTGGACTTAATGCCATGCGGCATTCTCTGCCAATCGACCATTGGGCTAAACAGAAATGTTTTGTGGGCGGTGCAAAAGATAAGAATAAAACAAATATTAAAAAATATATATAAAAACTAAATGCTAATGCAAATAAATATACATTAATACAATATATATATAAATGTAACATTTAAATAGATACAATATATACCTAAATTATATAATATATACATAGCAAACGTTATTGTAAACAGTGTCTGTTAAGAGATCAGTAGAGGCAGCAAAAATTTTATAACTAGCTTTGGGGCGGCAAATGTGTAGGTATACAGGGTAAAGTATCATTTTAGCAAATTACCTCTAGTATTTATTGAATAACAGTAAACTTTTCATTTAGATAGATATATCGTATCGAGATATACAGGGTGAAATTTTAACCACCTTCCAAATTTTAATATGTCATTCTACGAGACAAAAAACAAATGACGTATTTTTTCTTTTGGTATAGCCCAGTAAGCAAAGCATAAGTTTTTGATGTTCCCTTTATACCTACCTAATTTGCGAAAAATATTTACGGGTGAAAGCTTAATTTACATTGTTTACTTCATAAATGGGCTCTAAATACGATACTGAAGGCCTACAAAAATTTTGGAAAGTGGTTAAAATTTGATCCTGTATATCGAAGAATTAATCGCCCCTACTGACCTCCTAAATTAGATACTTACACTGTTCATAATACCGTTAATTCCTTTTTTTACAACTTTTTCGGTACACTTATAAGCTAAAAAAAACAAAGCTTTGTGTTTACTCCACTATTTATTTATTTTTGGGCCCATTTTGCCGCTCTAAGCTTCAGCTTTTTCAGTTCTGGTTTCATTATTTTCACAGGTGCTATACCCAACCCGGGTTGTCCGGGTAACTGCGGTACTGGCGGCGGAACTGGCGGCGGAACCGGCGGCGGAACCGGCGGCGGAACCGGCGGTGGAACTGGCGGTGGTACCGGCGGCGGCACTGGTGGCGGCGGGGGCGGAAGTCCTCCTGGCCTCTTGTGCTATTTGGGCGGCATAGTACGCTAATAAACGAAGCTCCAAGGTTACAGGATGCCCAAGTTTAAAGTAAAATAAAAATATCTAAAATTATTTAAGTGTTTTCCTATGGTCTAATTTTACTAATATGTATTTAACAAAGTGAATGTTTGTTACTGAATCACGCCAACAGCTGATCGGGTCTGGATAAAACCTGGTACAGAAATCATTTTCAGCCTGAAATAGCACTTAAGCTACTAGGTAGGTATAGAACAGCTATCACGAATAACACCCATAGCTCGGATGTCTAAAATTCATCATCATCATCATATCAGCCGAACGACGCCCACTGCTGGGCATAGGCCTCCCCCAAGGATCTCCACAACGATCGGTCCTGTGCTGTCCGCATCCAGCGGCTTCCCGCGACCTTGACCAGATCGTCGGTCCACCTTGTAGGGGGCCTGCCCACGAAACTTCGTCCGGTACGCGGTCGCCATTCGAGAACCTTTCCGCCCCAACGGCCATCGGTTCTCCGCGCTATGTGTCCAGCCCACTGCCACTTCAACGATGCAATCAAATTTTTGATCAAATGTTGGCTAATATTAAGAAACAAAGCACGGTTATTTTATATTATAAAGACATTTAATTTAATTATTGAAAATATTAGGTTTAAAGAATCTTTCATACTCGCCATTCTCGAAAAAAGATATATATGGCGAGTATGAATGGAAATGTTGGAAGGGGAAGGCCTCGACGAACTTATCTAGATCAAATCGGGGAAGTTCTAAATAAAGGTCAGGTCAAGAGTACCTACCCTAAACCGGCGAGCGTGTATGCGTTTCCCTTCGGGAAAAAGGCGTGAGTGTATGTATGTATGTAAGAATATTTATTTCTCACAAGAATACAATTCACTTATGTGAGATAAATACAATAAAATTGTAATAAATATCTACGAGCGTACTTAACAGCTATAAACATTATATTCGAACAGAAACATTTATTCTGATAGTTATTTTTGCAGTTTTAAACACATTAAGGCGTCAAACCGCGTGCATGTCAGCGCAACAAACTAAATAAAAATAAAAAAGACGTGTGGCACTCGGAGACTGCCGCGGTAGGTAAAGCTATTGCATAGCATTTTTTATCAACTAATGCCGATACAACAAATGCCACCTAAAGGCGGGTTGCTGAACTAAAGAGACAAGCGTGATATTTCAAAAAGTCATTAAAAGTTCTGCTATTCATCGATAGATGGAAAAAAAAAAGACGTCTGGCACTCGGAGACTGCCGCGGTAAAGCTATTGCATAGCAGTTTTTATCAACTTATCTATACTAATATTATAAAGCTGAAGAGTTTGTTTGTTTGTTTGTTTGAACGCGCTAATCTCAGGATGTACTAATTACGTAAATCTACCTACTTATACGAATATCGCTGACTCCTAAACCTCTAAGGAGGACACAACCGAATATTGCAAGATGACGAAATCGCTGATGCAACTCTCGTGCAAATTCAACGTGACCACGCCATCGCGCCACCAACCCCGAGATCATCATCATCGCCGCCACTTCGTATCCAACCTCGATCGGGTCAATTTGTAACTAGTTGTAATTTAATTATTAATAAATTAGTTTAAAAAAATTAATTCCGGTTTTTTTCGAACCTCCTGCTGTCGCTTCTATATTTGGCGCAGTCGGTAGGATTCTCGCGGTCGGTTTCGCGCTTCATCACGAAGATTTCCGTCATAACGAGCCGCCCGTGTGGCTATCAAGTCGCGTTCGAGAATCCAGAACCAGAAGCCAGCCAGCTAGAGGGTATCCAGACATCGATACACAAGAAAAGCCGAAATATGTTCATGTAAGTGCACTTGAATCATTCTCGTGTTTCCTATCCTATCCTATCTTTAGTCCCTAATTTTAGTCACAATTTTTCATCCAAGAAATTCTGGATCCCGTGGGTCTGCATCTAGCAGGCAACGCAGGGAACATTTGCTAGACTTAAATAGGTTATTTAGTTTATCAGAAGAAATGGAAATTGATCCCGATAGTATTTACAAGGCCTTACGCCTTGTTCCCGATTTTGACGGGAACCCCAACGTCTTAACTAGATTTATTAATATTTGTGATAGGTTATGTTCAGACTATTTGCGAGATGATCCCAATAGTCAACTTAATAATTTGTGTCTCCTAAACGGCATCCTGAACAAAATCACGGGACCCGCCGCTACCATTATTAACTCAAATGGCATCCCAGATAACTGGTTAGGGATTAGAAATGTCTTAGTACATAACTTCGCTGATCAACGGGACGAGACAGCACTCTATAACGACCTCTCCCTAGCTATGCAAGGCAATAGTAGCCCACAAGAATTTTATGACCATTGTCAAACTCTTTTTAGCACGATAATGACCTATGTTACATTACATGAGACACTAGGAACCACTATAGACGCTAAGAGGGTTCTGTATAAAAAGTTGACCATGCAAGCCTTTGTACGAGGTTTAAAGGAACCGCTTGGATCTCGTATAAGGTCTATGAGGCCAGACAGTATAGAAAAAGCTTTAGAGTATGTGCAAGAAGAATTAAATATTCAATATCTTCAGCAACGTAACGAAAGTATGCCTAGACACCAACTAGCCCATCGCACACCAGTTGCCTTACCTATAGCCTCCTCAATGCCTAAATTTAATAACTTTAATAGTATATCTAATTTTAATAATCAGGCAGCGCCGAGATATAATCCGCCGCCGCCTCCGCTCCGCTTATCAGTGCAACCGCAACCTTTTAAATTTAACTCGCCTAGTATCGCACAGTCTCAACAGCCGCGTATGACCCGCACACAGCAAATGTTTAGTGCACCACCACCGCAATATAATGCCCAAAGTAACATGTTCAGGTTACCACCTAGGCGTCAGCATCAGTACCAGCCGCCTCCTAAACCTATGAGCGGAGTACAGCAATTCACACCCAGACCTTTGCCACCAACTTCATTTGGACACGATTGGCAAAGATTCGGCAATCCCCCACCAAATAATTACTTCAAATCACGCGAAGTCAATTTAAATGAATGCGCATACGACGATCCATACTACTCAGATTACTACTACGACACAGAATATTATAATGACTTAACTGATTGCAATAATTACGACGCATCTTATGACTATGACTATGCCAATAGAGTTCAGTATTACGAGCCCACTGGTCACAATAACGTAGAGTCAAGTAACGAGCCACAAGCATCTAGTTCCACAGAACAGGATTTTCAGATAGCCCGCCCGTCAGACAAGTTAAAATAGAGTTGAATATACAAACGCAACGGCAACTTCCTTACATTCAAATTTTAAACCCGCCGCTTAAGTTATTAATAGACACCGGCGCAAATCAGTCGTTTATTAGTCCCGAATCTGTTGAGAAATATTTCTGTAACTTTCCTTTAGATTACGACCCTTTCGAAGTGACTAACGTTCACGCAACCAGCCGTAATGACTACTCTATAACACTACCGTGCTTTCCCGAACTAAAATCCCAAGATAAGATAAAATTATTTGTGTACCGTTTCCATAATTATTTCGACGGTCTTATAGGCCTAGATCTACTCACTAAATGGGAAGCGAAGATTGATCTTAAAGATCAGACCCTCTCAACCCAGTTTGCTGTCAATCCTATTAAGATGTACAACTCGCTGAACGTCAACCTCTATGAAGACATTATCCCGGCAAACTCTTCAAAAATAGTTCGAATCCCAATTAACGCCCCGGATGGTGACGTCCTCGTCGAAGAGCAAATTATCTGTAATTGCCACATTTCCGATTGCATTACATCCGTTAAAAATAGCCGCGGAATCTTAGAAGTCTATAATCCTACAAATAACGATATAATATTCTCATTAGACCACCCAGCGCAGGCACAAGTTTTTAATATCGAGTGCATGCGAACTGAGTCCGTGCCTACGTCACGCGCACGCGCCGTCATTTCGCGCCTTAGGACAGATCATATGAACGCCGAGGAAAGAGCTAATATAGAGACTTTATGCTCGCGTTATGCCGACGTATTTTATTTGGAAGGCGAACCACTAACATTTACAAACCAAATTAAACACTGTATTAAAACGACAGATGATGTTCCGATTTATACTAAAAGTTATCGCTATCCTTATGTACATCGACAGGAAGTCCGTGATCAGATAAATAAAATGTTAGACCAGGGAATAATTAGACCTTCCACGTCAGCCTGGAGCTCACCCATATGGGTTGTGCCCAAGAAGGTTGATGCTTCTGGTAAAAAGAAGTGGCGTATAGTTGTGGACTTTCGTAAACTGAATGACAAGACAATAGACGATAAATATCCAATCCCCAATATAACTGACGTCCTTGACAAGCTTGGCAAATGCATGTACTTCACCACACTCGATTTAGCATCTGGATTTTACCAAGTGGAAATGAATGAGAGCGATATACCCAAAACAGCCTTCAATGTGGAGCATGGGCATTACGAATTCTTGCGTATGCCTATGGGTCTTAAGAACTCACCTTCTACGTTCCAAAGAGTGATGGATAACGTCCTCAAAGGCCTACAGAACGAAATTTGCCTGGTATATTTAGACGATATAGTCGTGTTTGGTTCTTCGCTCCAGGAGTCCATAATTAACCTTGAAAAGGTTCTCCAGCGGTTACGTGAATCCAACTTTAAGATTCAGATGGATAAGTCCGAATTCTTAAAGTTAGAAACAAGTTACCTTGGTCATATCATCACCAGAGACGGCATCAAACCGAACCCAGATAAGATTTCTGCAATAGAGCAATATCCCATTCCAGAAACTCCCAAACAGATCAAACAATTTTTAGGTCTTATTGGATACTATCGTAAATTCATTCCCGATTTTGCTCATATCACAAAACCTCTCACTCAATGTTTAAAAAAAGGTAAAAAGATAACGTTAGACTCAAACTACGTACAAGCATTTGAAAAGTGTAAAAAACTCTTGACAAACGACCCTATACTACAATACCCCGACTTTACTCGTGAATTTATCTTGACCACAGACGCATCAAATTTAGCTATTGGGGCCATCCTATCCCAAGGCCCAGTAGGTTCAGATAAACCCATCTCATTCGCATCCCGTACTCTCAACGATAGTGAGATAAATTATAGTACCATTGAGAAAGAGTTGTTAGCCATAGTTTGGGCCACAAAGTATTTCCGACCGTATCTGTTTGGACGTAAGTTTAAAATACTTACCGATCACCGCCCACTTCAGTGGATAATGAATCTCAAAGAACCTAACTCGAGATTAACTAGATGGAGGTTAAAGTTAAGTGAATATGACTTTACTGTTATTTACAAGAAAGGCAAAAGTAACACAAATGCCGACGCCCTGTCTAGAATCGAGATCAATAATGAAGAGATAAGTAGTATAACCGCGAATCCCTCAGAGAAGCCAGCATCTCTATCTAACTCCGACACTCTAACCGCTCACACTAGCCATGAACACCCAATCCTCGAAGTCCCCATTACCGATGAACCTATAAATAGATTCCATCGACAATTGCACATCACTATTGTAGGTGACGTCAAACGACGGCCCGTAATAACAAAGCCATTTGACACCCATACTCGTATTTCGTTGCAAATTAGTGAATCGAATTTAGAATCCGACATTATAAACGCAATTAAAGAATATGTGAATCCCAAAGTTAAAACTGCACTTTTAATAAACCCACCTCTCGCCATGTACTCTGTGATCCCAATCATTCAAGATAAATTTAAGAGCTCATCTATAAATCTCATACTCTCTAAATCTGAAATAGAAAATGTTAAAGAGTATCTCAGGCAACAAGAGATCATTCGTGATTACCACGATGGTAAAACCAACCACAGAGGTATTAATGAGTGTTATCTGGCACTATCTAAACGATACTTTTGGCCTAAAATGAAGGAACAGATATCTAAATTTATAGGTGAATGTTCCATATGTGGACAAGCGAAATACGATAGACATCCAATTCGACAGAGATTTAACGTAGTACCGCCAGCAACAAAACCGTTTGAAACCGTTCACCTCGATTTATTCACAGTTCAGAATGAGAAATACTTAACATTTATAGACGTCTTCTCTAAATACGGACAAGCATATCACCTGAAAGATGGTACAGCAGTCAGTATCCTCCAATCCTTATTACAGTTTAGTTCTCATCATGGCCTTCCGTTTACAATAGTTACCGATAACGGAACTGAATTCACTAATCAATTGTTCGCCGAATTTGTTCGATTACATAAGATAAATCATCACCGAGTTCTAGCCCACTCACCAAATGATAACGGAAACATAGAGCGTTTTCATTCGACTTTGCTCGAACATCTCCGCATATTAAAACTACAGAAAAAAGACGAACCCATAATAAACCTTATGCCATATGCTCTCATAGCTTACAATAGTTCAATACATAGTTTTAATAAGTGTAAGCCCTTCGATTTAATCACAGGACACTTTGACCCTAGAGATCCTATTGATATAGACCCAGTTCCTCACTTATTACAGCAGTACCTTGTCAATCATAAAGAACAGATGAAAACCGTGTATGATTTAATCAATGACACATCCTTAGCAGATAGAACAGCCCTTATAGAGAGTAGGAATAAATCCCGCGAACCAGAAATAGAATATATTCCGGAGCAACAAATTTTTATAAAAAACCCTAAGGCCAGTAGACAGAAAGTAGCCCCAAGATTTACCCAGGACAAAGTTTTAGCCGACTTACCTATCCACATTTATACCTCCAAAAAACGGGGACCAGTAGCTAAGTCTAGACTGAAACGAATTCCTAAACATGCTAAATTGTTGCATAATTCTGCCGATACTGATCCTGACGACAACAGCCCAGGAGATAAGACTTGAAACATTGGATGACGGACCAGGACTTTTACCGTTCAAACTGGGACCAACTAGACTCATAACACACTACCACACCTTTTTACAACGCATTCAGTTAAATGATGTCGAAGATAAAATCTTACAACTTCAGAATCAAATTCAAGCTTACGAGACTAGACTTCCTAACGAAACTTATGCTTTATATGAACTCCAGATTAATTATTTAAATTCTAAATTGAATATAGTATTAGAACAGTTACATAGCTTAGAGCCCAGCCGAACTAAACGAGGCCTTATAGACGGATTAGGATCTGTTATAAAAAGTATATCGGGTAACTTAGATCATTCAGATGCGATTAAATATGATAATGCCATTAAAACACTTCACAATAATGAGAATAAGATTTCATTTGAGTTAAATAATCAGATAAGCTACAGTAAAGATTGGATGACGAAAAACTTTGGTATTCTCTCTAAATTAGTCAAAAATCAGCGTATTATTAACGGAACTTTAATTTTTATAATGAATAAAGAAAGTCAGCATTCTGAGACTTTAACTAAATTTGCAAAGTTTGCTCAGCTACTAGTTATAATTACTGAAAATATAGATGACTTATTAAGTGAGTTAATTACAGTAGAAAATACTTTAGCATTTATTCGTGCATCGAGCACACACCATTCAATGCTAAAGATTAACATCTTAAGTAACATGTTAATTAGATTAAAAAATATATACGGTAGAGATAGCATCTTAGATTTAGAATTACGGGAATTTTATGATCTTATAAAGTCCGCTTATTACTTTATAGATAAAGAAATAGTTTTAATATTCAAATTCCCGATTGTGACTAAAATATCCTATGACCTATATAAACTATCAATAGCACCTAATAAATATCATCAAGCCCTCATACCTACTTATCCTTTCATTGCTACCAACGAGAATGCATTCGTGTACATAGAGGCAGAATGTCCGAAGTTATCTCACGGCTATCTCTGTGAAGAAAACATCAACCATCAGATCCGTACCGTACCTGACTGTATCCAGCATCTCATCTCACAACAATCTCTGGAGAAGACCTGCAAATTTACAAACATCACTCTGAGTAAAGAAGCAATGGAAAAGCTAGACGACCAACACTATGTTATCTCGCTGCCACATCCCACGAAGATTCATCTTATCTGCGGCCGAGAAGACTACACTCAGCTTCAAGGAAGTTACTTTGTCACTATCCCACTCACCTGCCAACTACGCACACCCGAATTCACTATAATCAACGATAGTGACGAGATAAAAGGTCAACCTCTTAAGATAATGAAGATACCGAATATTGAAATGCAAGCCACAGATTCATCCCGCATTGATTTGCACTCAATCAACCTGCAGAGCCTTCACAGCATCCAAGATAAAATAGCGCTCCAAACGCCTGTACAAATCGACACACCGCCTGCCGAGATATTATACCACACTACCATACCATTCTATTGCGTACTATTAAGTGCAACTGTACTCATCTTCGTAGTCTTGCTACGACGCTACGAGATACTTACCTGCAAACGTACCAGTAATCAAGAAAATATGAAGTCCGAAACTCACGAATACGAGAGCCCGGATAAATCTGTAATAGAAAGAGAAAGAAAACCGGGAAGCAGTCATATTACCATACCAGCAACATTTCCTCTCAAAGTTCTCAAATAGTTGCTGATCTGTGGGCGGAGGAATTACGTAAATCTACCTACTTATACGAATATCGCTGACTCCTAAACCTCTAAGGAGGACACAACCGAATATTGCAAGATGACGAAATCGCTGATGCAACTCTCGTGCAAATTCAACGTGACCACGCCATCGCGCCACCAACCCCGAGATCATCATCATCGCCGCCACTTCGTATCCAACCTCGATCGGGTCAATTTGTAACTAGTTGTAATTTAATTATTAATAAATTAGTTTAAAAAATTAATTCCGGTTTTTTTCGAACCTCCTGCTGTCGCTTCTATATTTTACTGGTTCGAATTGAAAAAATATTTTTGTGTTGGATAGTCCATTTATTGAGGAAGGCTTTAGGCTATATAACATCACGGTGCGACCAATAGGAGCGAACCAATAGTGAAAAATGTTGCAAAAATAATCGCTATCATAGTAACAGAAATTGACGCATACGAAGTCGCGGGCAACAGCTAGTGCAATTATAAAACTAAAAAGTATCACCGCTGTGCCGCTCGGAGTGGGGGGTTAGGTTATTTTCGTTACGGAATTTCTGGATTCGGTCTCCACGCTCAAGGCCCGCGATAGAAGCTATGCAATAGCTTAATAAGGCCAAATTTTAAGTGAGGCGTTAATTTACTCGGCCTTTTTTAGTCTCTGACATTGTATTATTATGCAGTTTTATTGTTGTTCGCGTAGAAGAAAAAGAAAATAGTATAGTTTTATCTGTCCTGATATAACGTTGGCTTAAGTGTCAAACCTCGTAACTCCATCAGATCTTTACAAAAGACACAAAAAACTTCACCGCGAAAAATTTTGGATGAAGGTTTGTTTCTGTTTCTATTTAGTATTGTAAATATAAACTTTTTTAAATGATATAATAGCTTTGCTATTGTATCCGTTCAGAAAATAGCAACAAAAATGTACAAAAATTTCATTTGAAAAAAAAATTGAGTTACGAGGTCACTTTAGCCGATGATAAGTTTATTCGTTAAAAGTTATATTCTGTTCTGTTATTTAAAGGTGTACCTTTAAATGACAGAACAGAATATAACTTTTATTCGTTCAAAACTACTCGTAAATCCAAAATTTAAAAAATGACATCTTTTCCTAGCGTACGAAAAGAAAAACAAAAATATCATTAAAATGAACAAACAAATATTAAATAAATCAACATTTAATATTTGTACGCTTCATAATAGCATATTATTATTTTATCTATTATAAATGTGATATTAACAAGATCTAGCACATACCCAAAAAATAATGCAAATAAATATTTTAATTTGATTTGAAAGGAGATCCTTGGGGCTGGGTTTGTCCATAGTCAAACTTTATTGCACAATTAGTAAAAAAATGTACAAAAGGTGGACTTAATGCCAGATGGCATTCTCTACCAGTCAAACCTTTGGGTCAAACAGAAATGTTTTGTAGGCGGTGCGACATTCCAAAACAAAAAAAAACTTAACAATTTAGAGAGAAAAAAAAGAGTATACCTATCAGACGGAACTAAAAAAAAACGGGTAAAATAAACTACATATATATAGCAGCAATATACATACATATAGACTACATACTAATACTGATTAAAATAATACAATACTATGTAATGAAATAAAAAAATAAAATAAAATACAGATGGCGACGAATTTAGTAGAAGCAGAGTTTATGATGATAATTGCATTTTACTTATGTAATGAGACGTAACCTGTTTCCTGAAAGCAAATTTACTTGGCGCTTGTTTAATGTTTTCGGGCAGAGAATTCCAAAGGCGAGAAAACCAGTACGGTGAGAAGGAATAGAGAGAGTGAGTTTGTTGATGGAGCGCAACTGGCGCGAATGAGTCGAACTGAGAAGAGAAAATTGAGAATGAAGGTAAGAAGGGGAGTTTGGATCGTTTAATATAGCAAAAAGAGTGCATAAAATTATTTTAAAGGTGTACCTTTAAATAACAGAACAGAATATAACTTTTATTCGTTCAAAACTAATTCCAAAATTTAAAAAATTACATCTTTTCCTAGCGTACGAAAAGAAAAACAAAAATATCATTAAAATGAACAAACAAATATTAAATAAATCAACATTTAATATTTGTACGCTTCATAATACGAGTAGCATATTATTATTTGATCTATTATAAATGTGATATTAACAAGATCTAGCACATACCCAAAAAATAATGCAAATATATATTTTGATTTGATTTGATTTGAAAGGAGATCCTTGGGGCTGGATTTTGTCCATAGTCGGTCGCTCGGCTGTGGTGATGATACAGTTAAATTGAAAATTGCACTCTTATTTACTCAACCAAAAAACTATTAAAAACACAAAACCACTTTATCTTTGTAAAAAAAACCGTTTATTTATAATTCAAATACATCTGTATTGGTTGGTTCTGCGAACAATCATAATTCACAGACACAGTCATCAATTCTTATAAATAATTAACAATAGCGAGTTATCTGGATGGCATAACTAACTTGAAATAAGGTTGATTTAATAATGTTATACAAGTAACAGCCGATCATTGAATTCAAGTTACCACAGCAAATGGGTACAGGCAGAATCACCCCTGCCGAATGCGGGTTGGTGATCACAAACCCATAACTTTTCATATCTAAATACTGATACAATTGCAATTAAGTTGCTTAAAATATCATATTATAGTAATTTTTTTTATTTACAATTTTTGCACAGACAATTGAAATAGGTACATACAAAATGGCGGGAAAGTACCTATCAAATTTTTGTAATATTTTCTTTAGTTCTAATCAAATCAACCTTACAATTATGCAGTGTCAAGTCGTGTAAGCGAAAAAAAAGCAGTAAGGCCCAAAAACATCTGTCAGAATACAATATCTGCCGCCATCTAGATTTAACTTTACTTCTGGTCATAGTGGCAAAAAAGTCATAAAAAAAACTATTACATATAAAATAAAGTGCTACAAACTCGTCTCGGGTCATTAAATTAGCGCATAAATAGATAAAATACAAATAACCCATACAAAAATGTCACTTCGAACTGTCAAAGATTAAATAAACAGCCAATGTACCGTAATTCAACATTAAGTAGGTACAGACAACAGTGGACGTGAATCTACTACGAAACGTCAAATTTTCTCAATTCATATTGATCTCTACTTAAAGTTGTACTTAAATCAATTCAACCTTTAACGTTTTGGGTAGGTTCGTCGAGGTCTTTGGCGCCTGACCACCTTTAGAGTAAAATCGCTTGCAGCTCGCGATATCCCTTGTTTAAATTGACGACCGATTTTAGTGCTGCAAGCTATTTTCGTTTGTGGTTAGGTTAGGTTAGCGGCAGAGATCCCGACCGGTAAAGTAACAGCCTATAATCATCCCACTGCAAGGGAAAGGCCTCCATCATTGAATTCAAGCTACCACAACAATGATGGGTACAGGCATAATCACCACGCTTGCCGAATGCGGGTTGGTGATCACAAACCCGAGCAATGTTTGAAAAATCATCTAAGTAAAAGAGCTTCCAAATGATCAGATGTGCTCATTTTTTGAGAACATTTTTCTGTAAGTAACTGATTCTGTTTCTATTTTTTTTTTCAACATTACATTTAAAAGGTAAATTAAATTGTAATTCATCCACAAAATACAACAGCAAAAAAAGGGAATTCAGAACACATTTAGAAATCTATATTATTTTAATTTATTATGTCAAAGGAACACAAGAAGATGAACAGCTGGAATCTTAACAATATTTTTTCAAGTATAAAAATACTATTTACACAATTCTATTTTCTTATACTCTAAATGCATAGATTCAAACAAAAAGAGGAAGAAATGGTACTCGAATTCCACGCAGGGTCTTACAAAAATGGGCCAAAGTGTCATACTATAATATTTCAAGCAACGGGTTTAAAGCTACTTCTGTGTTTAAGTGCAAAAAATCGTTAAAAATGCCTTACCATGCCTTTATTTAGTGCGATAACGACTCAAGTCACCATAACAATACACATGGAATAACTTTTAACGCGAGAGTACACCAAGCACACTTTCAATATTTTTCCTTAAAACAAATATTCATACGGCCATTTTTGAGTGAGCGAGATTGACGGAAACGCATGAAAGCGACAAGTTCATTGGTTGCAAAAGCGCAGCGCCACGTTGATTGGTCGGCGCAGCCAACCACCTCCGCCAATCAACGCGCAGAATAGGGCCGTAATACTATCCCCCTTATTATACGCAAACAGTCTAATAAACCTATTTTGGCTATTACACTGTTTTTTCACTTTCTTTCAAATGATGAGAGCGCTAAGAAAGTCTCATTTTTGTATGGGACTTTGTATCTAGATATTATATTCTTATTAAAGGCCTGCGCAGACGAGAGACTTTTGTCCGCAGAGGTTGACTTTTTGTACGCGGTACTTTAATCCGTAGTGTGCGTCCTTCTGGTGCATAATGTCCATAGTGGCATTATATCTATAGTATCATTTCGTCCATAGTATCATTACGTCTACAGTATCATTTCGTCCATAGTATCATTACGTCTACAGTATCATTACGTCTACAGTATCATTTCGTCCATAGTATCTTAACGACCAGTATAATTTCGTCTAGTTCATCAAATGGACCATAGTATCAATTCGTCCATAATATCAATTCGTCTAGGTATATGTATATTATAGATTTACTTCAAAATGAATAAACTTTTAATAATTGAATGAAATCATATGAATGAAAAAAAATCGCTTATATTTCTTCTATAAATAAAAACTCGTAATAATTATTACATAGTAAGTCTTATGTACACTATTGTTTCAAAAACTTTATACATTTTTTAAATATATTAAATATATAAATATATTTATTTATAAAATATATTTTTTCAAATTGTGAGATACTTAGAATAATAACGCTTAGAACCCTAGTAGGCCCTAGCTTATTAATGCATTTTCAAGTCGGCCTTTAAGGCTTAGTACGTTTCGACGTCGCGTCAGTTGTCATTATAAAGTCTCACAATCAACAGTTCTCGTAATTTCATTTAAAAAGTGCATATTGCACAGTGAAAGGATGTCACAACGCGTCTCACAATAACTAGATACGAAGATCACATTTCACCCGTAACTACTGTTTTGCAACTTATAATTCTGAGTTAAACATTCGTCAAAACTAGAAAGTAAAATGTAAACAAAACAGCCGCCATTGCAATGAAACTGTTGCCAGGTATAGGAAAAAAATCCCAGATTTTTTCATTTTTGTTTTCTTTACATTTTTATGTGGCATTAATTATGTACGATTTAATAAGTAAGTAGGTAATATTACGTACTGATAGTTTCAGTTCTGTTATTAAATATTTCTAATTTAATTCGTACTTGTTTCTACTTACATATACCATCCATGAAAACCTCTACCTATTGGCAGGTGATATAGTGTAGTGAAATATTATAAGAAAAGGATCTGTCCCGTCGTGGCTACGCCCACTGCACTTTTTCGTCGTGGAATAAAAAAAAAGGGATAAAAGATAAATCATTAACGATTCTTAGACCTACCCGATAGGCACACAATATTTCATGAAAACCGGTCCAGCCGTTTCGGAGTAGTTTGGTAACAAACACCGCGACACGAGAATTTTATATATTAGATTTTGAATCAGTCGATCGTATTTTTTTTTTTATTAACTTAGACCCGAGTTCACCAACACTTAAACACCCGGTAAACAAAGAGTGACGATTAATTTGACACAATTCCCATACAAAATATGTCAAATAATATTTTAAACGCTGTTTAAACTTAAAAGTCTGTTGGTGAACTCGGGCCTAAAATGAATATTGATAAATGTACGAGTACCATGCTATTTTCTGACGATTTATTTCACGACACATTTTGAAAACAATTTGCATAAAGCTGAGGCCAAACGACCGTCATTTATTTGATTTGACCGTATTTTGAGTTGTGATTTTTGGTCAAAAGATATTCTGAGCCACAGAAAACTCATTTTGCGTCGCCGTGTAGCACAAACATGACTTTTATATGAAATCGAATGCAGCGTGAACTAAGCGACTCATTTTAGGCCAGTGGGACAAAATTGGAACACTGCAACAATTTCCCCGCTTTTTAGGGAAATGTAATTTTACTTGCAACATTATATCAACGCTTGTGTGTGTGCCAACTGACGTAATTACGTGATGTTTGCGCACACAAAGATAAGTAAGTGGCTTCAATGTTTAGCGAAATTATGTGTGAAACTATCGTTCTAAGCGTTATTATTCTAAGGTGAGATAGATAGGCACGAGGAAAACAATATATTATTACACTGACAAGACACAATGTCATTTATATAAGTCATCGAAAACTGAAATGGCCAGTAAACTGTGTAAAAAGTTTTTATCTTAAACTATACGAAAAACTAGACGTAATGATACTATGGACGAAATGATACTGTAGACATAATGCTACTTACTCTGACAAACGATTTTTAACCCTCGCTCGTTTTAATAAAGCTGAAACGACAAGTTACTTGTGATGCCTTAGAAGGATTTTCAAGCCATAGAGTAAGTAACATTGTCATACTGATCACATCAACTCAGTCATTGGCTGTTTTACTTTGCAAGTATCAGATAGACATAATAATATAGTAGAAATTTATACATATATTATACTTAGATATTATTTATATTAGCTTTCAGTATATAGCAGGCTTGCAGATATCACAATCACAATTCAATAAGTTATTACACAGTTTTGTTAGTTTTTCTATCTGACAACACTGCTAAATTTTAAATTCAAACAACACTTATGACATTTTGTGACAGGTACTTGTTTTGAAACAAGTGATAATTTATAAAGACTAACAAACCTAGATCCTAACTTAAAACTAAGAAAATACCCATAGACTTAACAGCCGTTAATATAAACAAGCACATTATCTATTTACTTCTTAATATTTTTCAGTTAGACATTAATTCAACATTATATTCTATTAAAGGCTTTTATTCTTGGTACATAATCCCTCTGAATATACAGGGTGAAATTTTAACCACTTACCAAAATTTTTGCAGGCTTTCAGTATCGTATTTAGAGCCCATTTATGAAGTAAAAAATGTAAATCAAGTTTTCACCCGAAACTATTTTTCGCAATATAGTTTTAAATGTTTACAGTTTTAGGCATGTTTAGGTATAGAGGGAAAATCAAAAACTTATGATTAGTATCGTTATGAATGAATGTGATTTGCATTGCGTAAAAAAAGTGTTGCTTGGCGGCCGTATCAAAAATTTTAGATTTTTGGCGTACATTTTCTAAGTGTTTCATCTTGACATTTTTGTACTGGGCTATACCAAAATAAAAAATACATCATTTGTTTTTTGTCTCGTAGATTGATATATTAAAATTTGGAAGGTGGTTAAAATGTCACCCTGTATACTAGTATACTAGTGACTTGAACGTGTCAATATATTAAAGGAAAAAAAATTGTAACGGCCTGTATCATCCCAATGCAGGGTAAAGGCCTCCATCAGTGAATTCAAGTTACCACAGCAATGATGGGTACAGGCATAATCACCGCGCTTGCCTAATGCGGTTAGGTGATCACAAACCCGACCATGTTCGAAAATTTGAATCATTATGTATTCGAAACATTCGTAATGAAAAATTACGTTGACTGACTTCTATAAGTAACACACTTAAAAAACCAACTATAAAATATGCTTATGTACAAATGAGTGTTGAGATAACGCGTTCATATTTACGCTTTGATTGCAAATACAACATTTGAATACATCGTTGTTTATTTTCAAATGAATTTCGTTCAATACGGATGTATTAAGGCTTTTTTTACATATGGGACAGTCTACTAAGGCATCTAAATGATCTAAGCTTTCGTGAAATTCTTTCGCTCTTCTACTAGAGAATGTTTCACTACAAAAACTGCATGTATACTCTTTATCTGGCAGTAATGGATCAGTCGACGGTGCCACATTTGAATGCATGTCGACATTCGCTTCTACATCTTCGTTTGTATTCGATACACTACATGCAATCTCTTTAGCACTGTCACTTTCTTCTTTTACATCCGTAATAGGAGGGATTGTCACCATTGCATTATTACTGCCAGTATCTGATTCAGTTATATCCAAATCATCAGTATTCGTCATTATTACAGTCTCTTTTGAATCGGTACTGGCATCAGGGTCATTCGGGGTTTCAGCCTCAATTCGCGAAACGTCTGTTGATATTACAACACTATCTTCAGTTGTTGTACTAATCAAACGAGATTGTACTTTGTCTTTTGCGTAATAGATATCGATTTTGGGCGCTTTTTCTTCTTCTGATTTCGGTTGATACTCCTCTATCAGAACTTTGTCAAATGCGAATTCGGTGTTATGGTGTTTACGTATATGGGTATTTAAAGACACAATTCTAAATTGGAAACTACAGAGTTTGCATTCTATATACTCTTTAGGGTCCATAGGAGAATGTTTAACAATATGCTTGTAGCAAGACTGTTGAGTGAGAAAGTAAACATTGCATTCACCACACTTGTAAAGCTTCGTAGAACTGACTGGCGATGCATCGACGGATTTAACATCTTGGTTATTCTTTTCCGGGATATGTTCTTCATTTTTCTCCAACGAGTCATGGTGTTCAGTGCTTACATCCTCGGAACTACTTTGTGGGACCATATTATTATCATGACTGCCAAATTTGTAAATTCTATATTTTCCAATTGACGTGTCGATAACTAGGTCTTTTAAACTCAAAGAATGTTTACTGTGATGCAGTGTTTGGTGCAGCTTCAAAGTTCTTTGAGACAACAGTAGTCCACACTCTGGACAGTTAGTGTGAACTCTTTTAAGGGCGTGGCTCTGTGCGCGCGTATTAATGTGCCCGATCAACGTCAAATGTTTCATGAAATGGACTCCACATTCGTTGCATTTGAACAACTTATTGATAGTCTCCGATTCATCGTTAAGGTCCTGTATCAAAAATACTCCTGATGATCTATTTTCGTGATGCATCTTATGTCTAACTAGAGAATTGAATGACAAACCACAAAGTTCGCATGTTTCAACTGAATTTCGTATGTGTTTTCCATCGAAATGATTTTCTATGCTTCTTGGATTTGTAAAATGAACATTGCATTTTGCACAATTATAATAAATTATATCTTCCGTATCTGATTCGGTAGCAGTCGTCTCTAATGGCTCCTGTACGTCTTGTACTATCATGTTACTGACCTCTTCATTTTCAATAGAAATATTTGGCGATACCGCTTCAGATACTTCAATATTCGTAGCTACTGCTTTAGCTACTCGTACGAACTTGTGTTTTTCAATTATATTGAAATTTTCAAAGCGTAATTTCATCCTTTTGTGATGAAGCGCTATATGCAGATCTAGTGATTTTTCATGGAATGGTATACCACATTCTGGGCAATTAATCTTATGGATCGTGTGTGTATCAGCCAAAATATGGTTTCGTAGACTGATCACTTTCACGAAGTGTGCGTCGCAAATGTGACATCTAAACAAGTCTGTCTTTTTAGCGCTAAGTTTGTAAACAGTTTTATTTGGTTTTGCAATTTTTTGTTGCACAGTTTTGCTATTTGGTTTCGCAATTCTGTGTTGCGCCGGTGTAGGCTTTGCTTGAAGCTTATTTCCTTTTGGATAACATATATTTATGACGAAATCTTCGACTTGCAGGTTCAAATTCTCATGGTGGACGTTTAAATGCCTACCCAGAGAGTGTTTTGTGAAATGTAAGCCGCAATGCGGACACGGCTCTTGATTTTCAGCGATGCATTTACTTCGTTCCAGATGTCTGTAATAAGTATCTAATCGAAGAAAATGCGTGTCGCATACGGAACACTTGTGCAGGTGGTTATCATATCTAACGCCAAACTGGGAATAACTAACATTAGCCTGGTCATCACTTCTATCACATTCTTGATTGGATTCGTCAGCGTCATCAATAATACCTTCAGATTCATCACCATCGAGAATTTGACTATTTTTGTTAACAGTAACAATCCGACACGGCTTGTTCAAGTCCGACACTACTTTATGCGTCTCTCGATGCATCTTAATTTCCGTTTCGTGGAAATCCATGTCGCATCTTCCACACTGAACGCTTTTACATTTATCGGGCACACATCGCTTACTATGGTTCATGATACGCGACTCACTCATGAACAAGCATTTGCAGGATCCACATCTATAGTAAGTGACAGTCGGTATAGTTTTAACTTCGATATTCCCTTTGCCGTAGCTGTGGTGGTTGCAGAGGTGGCTGACTAGGTGGTTAGTTGGAAAGAGAAGGCCACATTTACTGCAATTTTCTGACGGCACTTCGTGGTCTGGGGAGCAGGTGGTGAAGTGTCTCTCAATTGTTTTTTGGGAGATAAAATGCAGACCACACGAGCATCTAAAGACAACCGAAACTTTCTGCGCAGGTTTGCTGGCGAACGCTTCCATTGCCATGTCAACATTCGTTCTGAACGGCACAACTTTTATGTTATTTCTAGTCATGTTTTTGTACTTTGCATGTTTGATCATATGGTCGTGGATGCTACTTGTTGTGAACTGCAACTTGCATTTTGGACACATTTTGATTTTGTGCGCTGGGACGCAATAGTGTCGTTTTGATGTCGTGCAAGCGCCGCAGTCTTCGCATTGGTAGTACCTATAAGGATACACTTTAGATTTTTCTGGTACTATGCATTTATGCTTGTTCAGGAAAATCGTTTTATTCGAACTAGCACCGCATTTCCTACAGGTATATCCATTACTGTCGGAAATAATTATACTGGAGGCACTGTCTTCCTTTTTCTTTTTCAGAACAGGTTTTTCGTTGATTTTTAATTTTTTCGCGTCTTTGAAAGGTATAACTTCAAGGTGCTTTCTGGAAAAGTTTTGATTCTCTCTATGCCATGCTTTGTGGTATTTCATGCCGTAAAATTTGAACTTCAAATTGCAGATTTTACAATGGTAAATACCTTTGTTATTTGACGAGCAGACCGAATGTTTCTTGACAAAAGCAACTACATAAGAACATATTTTGCACTTATAGCATTGATAAACTTTCGTTCGACCATCTGACACTGGTATGACACACTCCGGTTCGTCATTGCCTTGAGACGAACGTAATATCTTCAAGAATCTACGTCTTTCGGCTTTACTCCTTGCGCTAGGCTCTGCCGTCAGAGCCACAACTTTAATATCATCCCGGCTAGCATGCTCGTTCTGTTCGTGCCACATTTTATGCAGACTGTAGCTTTTGTTGGAAAACTTGTACCCGCATTTTTTACAAACCCGACAATTCGTACTGCAAGTCGAATGCTTCACCCAGAACGAGTAACAGACATGGCACTTTTTACATTGGTATAATTTATACATTGGGTTATTTTTAAGCCGAGGCTTAGTCTTTGATAGCCCTTTGTTATCGATCAACACCAGCTTTATATGCACTTTTGTGGAGTCCATATTCTGTTTATGCCATTTCCTATGATCCTGGCTTTCCGACAATGGTATTTTTAGGCGACACCTTTTACAATTAAGAAGTTCAGCATTATTTAAACATGTATGACGAATGAGAGACTGTGCATTGCGTGAACAACACATACATTCTCTACATTGGTAGAAAATTTCATTTTTTACTGATGGTTTGGGTATTTCAGAGTCAATTTTAGGATTAATATCGATTGGGAGCTGAGGTTTAAATTCTAGACTTTCAGCATCGGATTGTAATCGATTATTAAATTCTCTGTCAGATTTGTCATTGAACGCGACAATTCTGAACGAGTTAGCAGTTATGTTTGGCGTCAAATGCAACAACTCATGATCTTTACGAGCGGTCGCTGTGCTAAACGGTATAGAACATGTCTCACACACAAAACACTTGTTATGTGCACTTTGCACATTCAAACACCACGTGGTGTGGTTGTATATGGAGTACGGATCGACGTACATTTTGCATGTTTCGCATTTATATATAGTTAGTTCCGGCGGCCCGTTTAGTATCAATTTCATTTTGACAAAGCGCGTGACGTAGATGCTTCGCGTCACTATCTGATGGACCTCCGCTTGGGAGAGAGACCCGAACAGTTTCAACCAATCCTCATTGAGAAGGTTTTTGTAATCGAACACAACTGTCTTGAATGAATCGCGGGTGATACTAGGGGAGTGCAATTCCCTGTGTCTTTTGTGACATGAGACCTCCAGTTTTAGGGAGCAGATATCGCAATTGCGTGATTGACTGTTCTGTATATTGTTGTAATGGTTTTGACAGTGGACAACCACGTCGTCATAGGAATCCATGGCAACGTTGCACGTCACGCAAAGATACAGAATATTCCAAGTCGATGTGAGTGTTTCATATTTATTTATAAGTTCCGTGACGTCTGTATCATCTTTGAGGTATTCGTTTTCGAGTAAATTTAGATTTTGGGTAGATTCGGAAACCTTTTTGTTGCAACCTTTGCAGGATTTGGAAGGTTTGCCTTTGATGTCTGTGGGTTTCCCTGACGTATGGCAAACATCACAGTACGACTGATCTGTGCCAAGATCCATCACTTTACTTGGTCCAGGCTCAGCATCCATTGGCAACTTCCTCTTTAAATCTCTATCTGGAGCCATCTCGTCATCGTAATCGGGTAAGAGTTCATCAATAAAAATGAAGTCAGACTTAGCAGGGTGCATTTTATGGTTGCTCACGTGAGAAACAATATCGCTCACGTCGACCTCACACAAATAACAACGAACAGAAGCCGTGGTACCGTTACAAATTTTCGTATGGTTTAGTATCTTTTTAATGTCGAAGTAGACTGCGCACTTTTGGCACCAAAACAACATTTTCGTGTTCATATTTCTTGTTAAATAATAAGTAGTGAACGCGTCGTTATATTCATGCTGCCTTATGTGTGTCGTAGAGTCTTTGAGACGGAATTGCTGAGAGCATATATCACATTCGTATCGCGAAATCTTTTCCACGCATGTATGCAGTATCGCAGACCAACACGTGACGAAATGAATACTACAATTAATGCATTTAAAAACGCAGTTTTTCGGAACGAGATTGTCATTTAATTTCAATATGTCCGATACGTCTTGGGATTTTACGGCGGGTTTCTTTTGCGATACTGCACCATACACTTTTGGAGATTTTTCTGATTTATTTATTATAGATTTTGGTCCTACCCTTTTTATGATATTCTCACCTCTGTGAAATTGTCTTTGGTGGTTGCGAATAGTACGGATACTACAATAAAAGGTTTTGCATTTAATACATTTGAAATTTGAGTTAGGTTTTATTTTTGTTGCTACTGTCGAGCCTGTCACTACTCTTCGATTACTTACAGGATGTGTTTCTTCAAGTTCCTGCGAATTTTCTTTTTTCACCTCCAACCCTAAGTTCGGGGACGTAGATTCTTCGATGACATTTAATGAGGAATTTATTTCCGTAACCGGATCCCGTGGTAAGAAATCATTCTTGTCAATATGCACCACTTTGACATGAGTGTTGAATCTCTTCAGATATTTCAAAGTGTGATTGCATATCTTGCATACACCAGTGAAAGGTGTCTGTTCGACATTTCTAAACTTGGTCATATTATGTAAAGTTCTCATATGTACTTTAAACCATTTGATGTCTAAATACGCAGAGTTACATACAGGACACGAATAGACCATATGCTGACCTTCATTCGTGCAATCCCTATATTTAACTGTCGGTTGAACGGGCGGAGACTGTTTATTGGCTGTAATTAGGTCGTACAAGTGCTGTATAAGGGCATGATCGCTTGGGAAGTACTTCTTGCAATGGTCGCAGTATTTGGCGGTCCCTGTTTTGTCTGGGACGACTGGTGTTTCTGGTTCTGAATTTACCGGACTGTCTAATGCCACTAAGAAGGAATGAGCTATCATGTTGTGGGCATCTAGAGCATTCTGAGTTGCGAATAGTGTTTCGCACTCTTTGCAGAAACAATTACTGTTATCGAGACGAACTCTCCAATCTTCTAAGTATACGTACGCCCCGTTTATGTCTCTGACTGGTCTTTTGCATGGTTTCGTGCCTAATATAATCTTATTCTTATGATGGTATATCTCGTTCGATAGATCTGGTATAGCATCAGTCTCTGTTTCAGATTCTACAGTCTCATTGTAATCCATATCCGAGCCATTGAATTCCATCTCATCGAAATCCGCGTCTGTGGGCTGTGATTCTTGTAATTCGTCTTGGTTCTGAGGTAGTTCATGGTTGTAATGCTGTATTTGGTTGGAGGTTTGGCCTTCTTGATAATCCTCTGTGTAGTACTCCTGCTGGTTGTATTCATTGTATGGTTCTGTAAAATAAAGATTAAATATGAAGGACAAATTTAGTAATTTGAATGTGTTAGGGTTTCATACACCATTCATTTTTAACCGTCTTTCAAACTAACGCCAATTTATCTGTGCCGTATTATAAACCTTTTGGCCGTGTTATTTTTATTTCATCACTCACAATAATTATACTGCAGTAAAATATACCTGATAATGGTAACAGAATGCGCTTGCGAGAAATGCGACCGCGGCAAAATTGTATACTCCATCTCAAGCCAATCAACAATAACGTGGACTGAAGTCTTAAAAGTGTTTCAAAATTAATAGTCTGAATTGTTTTTCATAGTTTTTAGATGATACGACTGCCAAGAGGTTTATAATATGGCATAGATATAGGGAATGCAACACCGGGATACCGGGATCCCGAAATACCGGGGTTTCACACAAAAATCTAGCGGGATCCCGCGGGATTAGCGGGACTGCGCCTAAACTGACGCCCGCGTAGTACTTCTAAAACGTGGGTAAAGAGTATCCCACCTTTTTTCCCCACGTTCTGGCAGCACTGCTCCCGTGACTCAGCCAAATAGAGAGAAGCTAGCTAATGACGGTGGGGGCTTTCATCGACACGCGGGGTGATTGCGTGCCTATTTTTTGTCAGAAGCTGCAATTTGTAAATATGCGTATATCCAATAACGTGTTATGTTTTATTGATGTGAAATTTTTTTTCACTGTGAACTTTTGGTTTTTCTTGCACTAACACAGAAGGAAAAGTAAAGTTATATCGAACATTATTTATAAAGTCTTTGCTGGTTCAGTGATTGTTTGGAAATACTTTCTAAAAACATAAAATTCGCATACTGTACTATGCATGTTGTGTAAATTACTGTTTACTTGAGTTTACGCGAATACTATACATTGTAGTTGTTAGATTTTTACCTGTAGTTGAATATGGTTGAAAATATCAGTTGATATTCTTATTCAGATACATTATTTGGATATTTAAACCTGTAGTTGAAAATATCAAGTTGATATTTTTATGCAGATACCTACATTATTTTGATATTTTTATACGTAGTTGAATATGGTTGAAAATATTTTTTAAATGTTATTGCAGATACATTTTTTTTTAATTTTTTACTGTAGGTAGTTGAATATAGTATTACGCAGTTATTATTATAGGTTTATTCAATGAACTTGAACATCAATCATCATCATCACCATCACTGAATCATCATCATGATGATGATGATTTAATGAACTTGATCAATGCGTAGGAGCATAAAGTCGATAAAATGCATTCGCATAAAAAAACGGACTCAGTTAAATAGATCGAAAAAAAAGCTGTTCAATACGCCGAGTAACATCATTCTTCCTTATGCTAATGGAATAGAGTTTAATTTTATTGCAACTGTTACTACTTGTTTGACTCGCAAATTTTATTGCATTACACCTCGTCTCAATCACGCGCCACTCGTGTCCTAAATAATGCATTCAAATTTATGCTCTAATCCGTTTACTGAATGCTTAAGTTAACTTGCTCAATAAACGAATAAATTTATTAGAAAGATTGGATATGATATTTTTATTCTTACTAACGTTATAAATATTCATTAGGTAATTTTATCAATCGGTTAGATTTATCTATACGAATAAAACTTTTAGTTGCGTTTAGTTATCAACGGCTCCAATGAATATTTTTATTCGATAAGGTTAATAATATTTGTTCAGTGCACTGTGTGCAACTGAACACCTCAGCATTTTATTTGGCCTACTTTGTGTCATTACATGTTAAGTAAAATATCGTTTACACTTTAGTACGTAATTAGCTACCATACGCGACGCGTGCTCAAAACCATTGTACCATTTTTATAATATAACTAATTTAACCATACGCAAAGACTCGTTATTTCAGTACCATCTTAAGCAAATAGATCTGTTAGTCAACCATAACACTGGCAGAACTATTTTCAATATTTATTGAATAAATGTGGTTTTTTTTTATTAGTTATATTCACTTGTAAATAGATATATTCACTATCTCTAATAAATTGTATGATTAATCGGTAGTTTCAAACAATTTTCAAATTACCTACTTTAAGACGAATAACACCTTGGTCTGACCGTGACCAGGGCTGACAACGCTGTCAAGGGTTCGAAACGTCAGATTAAATCTGTACTATCAATATCTTTATATGTATAATTCTTCTGTGAGTGTGTATGTCACTGAACTTCTCTCAAACGACTGGACCGATTTTGATGAAATTTTTTGTGTGTGTTCAAGGGGATCTGGGAATGGTTTAGATTCACAATTTTGTCCGCTTGACAATGTTTTTTTAATTATTTTTTAATTTATTAGTAGTTGTTGATTTTGGAATGTTTTACATTGGATCCGACAGACGGTAAGGGTAGGGTAGGGGTAGGGAAGGGTTTAGGGTAGGGGTAGGGTATGTGTAGGGTAGGGTAGGGGTAGGGTAGGTTAGGGGTAGGGTAGGGGTAGGGTAGGTTAGGGGTAGGGTAGGGGTAGGGTAGGTTAGGGGTAGGGTAGGGGTAGGGTAGGGGTAGGGTAGGGGTAGGGTAGTAAAATATTAAAATTTTATAAAATATATACAACCCTAAATTTTTACCCTTTTACCACCAACCCCTATTTTTTGTTAGCCATTTTATTAATTTAATCATTTTTATGGCAAAACAACGTTTGCCGGGTCAGCTAGTAATATTATAAAGCTGAAGAGTTTGTTTGTTTGTTTGTTTGAACGCGCTAATCTCAGGAAGTGCTAGTTCGAATTGAAAAAATATTTTTGTGTTGGATAGTCCATTTATCGATGAAGGCTTAAGGCTATATTATAACATCACGCGGCGACCGATAGGAGCGAAGCATCAGTAAAAAATGTTGCAAAAACGGGGACACTTATTTATATTTCATGTCGTCCGCTGCGTGCGCTGCGTGCGCTGCGTAAACGGTTCAAGTTACCCAATAAATATATAAATAAAAATAAAATACCCAATCGCGATCAAAATAACAGGAATTGTCGAGGACGAAGTCGCGGGCAACAGATAGTCAAAAATAAACGCGTACTAAATCCGTAAAATATCTTTCAATTGAGTAAATTAATCATCAAAATAGTTATATTTTTTTGGTTTTTTATTTTTAGTTCTCGATATCACTTATGAATATATGATACAGTATTGCTATCCTCTTACCAATGGCCACTTTTAGCATCACGCGGGATCCCGCGGGACTAAGATCCCTTAGTCCCGCAAAACCCGGGATCGAAATTATGTTGCGGGATTGCATTCCCTAGATAGATAGAATATAGAATACTTTTTATAGTACAGTCAACGGCAGATTAACCTACACAAAAAGTTAAAGGTCATTGAATTGATTTTCAACTTTAAGTCCAACAAGTAGAGATCAATATTAATTGAGAAAATTTGACGTTTTGTGGTAGGTTGACGTGCTGTTGCCTGTACACCAAATAAAGAAAAAACATACATGTACAATTTAGGCGGTCTTATCGCTAAAGAGCGATCTCTACTAGAGAACCTTTGGGTACAGGAAAAAAACTACGAAGAAAGGGAAAGATGGATCAGAGAGTGCTTAAGGCAAAATGTAAGACGGCTGTATGACTGTAAGAGGCTGTAGTGTGGTTGTAAGACGGATAAAAAGCACGGTGTTTAGGATAATATTCATTTCTGTAAAACCAATTGAACTAAATCAAGAGTCAAACAGTCATTGAACAAAACAATAGTAAGGGGCCAATCGGATAGATGGCGATTCCATCTTTATGCCAATGTCAAATTTGAGCTGCACTTCACCTTCATATGGATCACCGTTGAGATCTATCGGTTCCTCCTTGATGCGCAGGATGTCCTGGATGCGAGGGTTGTCCAGGATGTCGTGCTCCTCGATGTCGATGTCATCGGCCATCTGGAAACAAATGACAAATGCACTTCAAAATTCTGTCCCAGTTTCTGTACCTAGTTTCAAGCGGGCTGCTTGGACTAACAAAGATAATATTATTAGAACAGTGTATGTAAGTGTGTGCGCTTGCGCTTTTTCTAGTGTTTGTGTGAGAATATCTCTAATTGAATTACTTAGACAGTTTCAACACATTAACGTAACATTATTTTAGTATTGAACGCATCCTAAAAAGAATAATATCGTCTGACAAATTTGTGGTACCTTCGTTGTTTCTGATTTCCAAAACACTGTGCTTTAAATAGTCACTCGAAATTGGTATAGTTGGGAAAGTCCACATTTATTAATTTATTTTTTAATGTATGTCAAGAAAATATAACAACATAGTTCAACACCACTCATATTAAGAAATAAGAACCTTTAAACTCTAATGTTGTAGGTATACTTCATAAATTTTGAAGGTATGACAAATCTCGCACAGCAACAGAGCATCTAGAGTAATCTAGTGAGGTGGATCTGCCAGGCTATTAAGCTCTTTACCATGAAGACCATTTTTATAGGATTTTATGAGTATTTGAAATTTTCTCTGTATTTATGAGTTGTGAATATTGTATCTAATAAATTTGTAGCAATAGTAGTTGAAGTGCCACGTATCTGTGATACGATGATAGGCGGCAGGTAAGCCACTGACCTCAGTCCTAACCAGAACACAATAGGACATATGGCTCCCTATGTACAAACAACGGCAGGTCAGCGAGCCCTAAATGATTTACAGAATAACCCTTGAACGAAATAATTGTACATAGAAATCACTGTTCATTGTTCATCGATACAAATATATATTTTTTTACAGACACTGAAAGAAATATAATTCTTTCGGTGAACCGAGCTGTTAGCAAAGAATATATATTTGTATCGATGAACGATGAACAGTGATTTCTAGGTACAATTATTTGATTTCTATGTACAGTTATTTCGTTCAAGGGTAATTCTGTAAATCATTCGGAGCCCCAGGTCAACCTACCCAAAAAGTTAAAGGTCATTGAATTGATTTTCAACTTTAAGTACAACAAGTAGAGATCAATATCAATTGAGGAAGTTTGACGTTTTGTGGTAAGTTGACGTGCTGTTGTCTGTACAATATTAAGCCATTATCGGCCAACTTTGGACCCAAACTAAAGCGATTGGCCAATGTTAGAGAAGTGTTTCAATCGCCTTTTACCATGATGATGTTCAAATCTAACACTATCAGCAAAGGTTTTGATTCATAATCTAGCCTTAACAATTGTTTATGTTTTGTTTGCGTGGGACGGTGGCCTTTAACCTCTATTATTTCCACAGAAAACCAGCGACATGGCTACTTTTGCTGAGGAAATACCGCTGAGTGGAAACTATTTTGGCTACATATCCCAGCAATGTTGTTTGTGCCTATTTAAATTGTGTGATGATATGTACCAATAAAATATTTATCTTTCTTTCTTTCTTTTCTTCAAATTGATAAATTAAGACCTCAAAATAGCACTAAAGTAGGAGTAGAATGGCTATTCAAAGCAAGTATAGTGTATGTGAATAGAGAGCAAAAGTCAATAGCCCAAAATATGACCTGGATTGACCCAAACAAATAATTACATACAATGAATGCCAGTCCAGCTAAAATAATCTAATTTCAACACTTCAACATTTTGCAAACAACACAATGATCATTCTGTTGATAGAAATTAGTTTAGGGCTATGTTTTGCCATTAAATTATCAAATAAAAGCGACTGAATGCTGCATACGGTATTACAATACCTACGTTATCTTTCGCACATTAGCCTTAATTACTTACTTGTAATAGATTTTATTGATCTTCATTCACTTCAACAAATAATTGTAGTGAATTTGGTGTCGAAAACAAACTTTTAACTCTTTGTTTAAGTATGAAAAATACGGTACACGTACGGTAAACGGTTAGGTTAAGTTTTACGTTTGTGAAATGATCAAATGAACGAATGAAGCGATTTCTTTCTGAATGGATGAATGAATCGATTGCCAAATTTTGACTGACAAAAATGCACTAAAATAACAAATATGCAGAGAATGTATGAATCATAAACGTAGAATACAAGTATCCTCTTAGTAGTCTGTGGTAGAATATAATAGACGGACAAAGCCTGCGAGATAGAAGAAAACCTCTTATGGAACTCTAGCAAGATAGAAAGAGAAAACTAATCTTTTCGTTTTGTGATCTGTCTTAATGGGGGCTATCGCTAGTGAATTTGCCACTAGAGGCGCTAGTGTCGCGTGAGGTCCAATATCATTCACTTTGTACTGGTTTTAGCGGAATTTGTTGCATAAATTATAATTTCTTTAATTTACCTGCTGGAAAGTGATCTCCTTCGTAAAATATCGCAAATATGGATTATTTGGCGATTAATGTGAACGCTTTAAAAGCGGAATTAAGAAAAAGCGCAAAATAGGCAGCCTCAAGAGCAACTATTTCAGAAGTTAGTTTGTTGATATGAAGATAGTTATTTATAAACAATTTAACCTTATATAAACTTGAAAAAATTTTGTCTCAGGCGGGACTCGAACCCGAACCCTGCGGGTTCGAGTCCCGCCTGAGACAATATTTTTCAAGTTTATATACTGATATTATAAGTGCAATTAAGTTGCTAAAATATCAAATAAAGTATAATTTAACCTTAATTAGATTCAAGATCTAACACTTTGTTTCGGCGCCAATCGCCTTTGACAGCTATACCTCCGGACCTTAGTCTACAGTGGCGCCAACTGGTGAGCAAAGAAACGGTAGTCCCCAGTGACATCCAGTGGCGCGATATAAGGTTCAACATTTTATGGAATTATCTAGTACATCGCAGATTATCTAAAGTAAATACAATTTTATTTAACAGTGGTCACATGTTCTGTGAGTGCCTGTGGAGTCAACCACAAAAATAATCTAGAAAATTGCTCATTTCACAGGTAAATACGTAGAAAGTCGTCATCGTAAAAACGCGTTATTTTTATTGAATTTGATCTTGTTATGTTGTAAATGTGAAATTACTTCAATCCGTTTGTTCCTTCTAATATTTTGTAAAGATAAAGTTATATTGATTATTTACATTATTTTGGTGGATAATTAATTCATCGAAATATTTTACATGTACTCTAGAGCTTGACTCTTTATCTATACTATTGTCGACATTTATCTCGAATGTTTCCGGAGAAATTTGATGTTATTTAACGTTTAGCGTCTCAAATGAATGACAACTTAACAATTTGAAGAAGGAAACTGTAAGGAATCACATACGTAAACTAACGCAAACATATTGAATTTTGACGCATAATTTAATAATAATCATTTAATAAACATAATTTAATTAAAAGTGGACAACATCACATGCATTGTTCTGATCCCAATTTGAATAAATATATAATAAATATTTTAAGACATGCCTCACTGGGCCACACAGAGCCATCTAGTCCCAAATTAAGCTACTATTAAGTACCCTGTCGTATGAGGTACTAGACAACCGATAAACTTACATATATACTTTTTTTTTTAAAATAAATACTTATAATATATAGAAAACACCCAGACCACTACAAACAGACATGTTCATGCACACAAATATTTGTATTGTGTGGGGATCGAACCCACAACCCATGGCTCAGAAGCAGCGTTTACTACCGCTGATCCAATTTCTCACTATTATAGTTGTAAGAAGTGAGGGCGGTGAGGTATGCCGCAAAGTAGGTGCATAATCTCGAGATAAAAACAGTGTGACAGTAAACATTATTTTCCAAACGACGAACTGCAATACTTATCGATAGTCTAAAAATTTTAAAGGTACGTCACTAGCTAACACACACATTGACATGGCAAAACTGCTCACGCATTTTTGGGCTGTCAGTCGATCTACTTGTATCCTAAAACTATGGAATGAATGTACAGCTGAGGCTTTTTTTCATTTTAATCTATCTCACGGCCTTCTGGTTTGAATGCATGAGCTTAGTAGCTTTGAGAATACTCAAAAGCCTCGGAGTTTTATGACTAGAGATGGGTAACGCAGCAAAATTTCGTGCGTCAACGCAGTAACTCAAGCGCAGTCTATTGCGCCGACTCACTGCGTTAACTCAAAATTGCGCCACGGCGCAATTGATTAGGACAGTGAAGCGGGCGCCATCTGCAGTGCAGACTAGTTTTTTCGCTAAACGATGAAGCTACCAGTCCGAAAGTCGAACAAAAAAGTTAAATAATTTTTATTTTCGAACGTACACGTATTCAAACGCAATTTGGTGGTTAGTTCGAGTGTGCCAGCATATTTAGAGTCTAACGTTAGAGTGCTGTGCGCCAACCCATTTTGAAAAAGTGCGTTGACACATCCGGCGGCGCAGTGAAACTAACTTTTCACTGGTTTTAGCTGGCTTCGTGACTTAAATTATAATTTCTTTTCTAAATTCTGACCTAAATCAAACTCAACCAAACGTCTTTAATATATTTCAAATGAAATGACAACGGCTTAACTGTAAGGACTCTTCCAAGGCCGGCCGTGAAACTTATGATAAAAAAAATACAATTTCGCGCCAAAATGTGACAGTTCTTCACAGTTCACACTTCCTTCAACAATAATTATTGAATTTTTGTGTTATTGCCTAAGAAAAATAATTTTATTTGTGCACAGTGAATTTGAAAAA
This sequence comes from Anania crocealis, assembly GCA_949315895.1. Classification (NCBI taxonomy): domain Eukaryota; kingdom Metazoa; phylum Arthropoda; class Insecta; order Lepidoptera; family Crambidae; genus Anania; species Anania crocealis. The sequence goes on from OX438876.1 coordinate 2,009,763, forward strand.
ACAAAGTGACTCTTTAGTATAATCATTGACGTGTGCAGTCTTAGTTATATTTTCAATGGCCCGAACAAAGGCTTCTGTAGGTGCTAAAGGTAAGTTGTTACATCAAAATAACCTCATCCTTTTAACATTGTTATTATTTATTTCCCTTTTAATTTCATTACAGTTGCTTCTGGAAAGAGCAGCAAGGCTCGCTGTAGCGTTGCACCAGTTGCTAGCAGCTCCGGATCTTCTGGTATGTTCAAAACGTTTTAGTCGTCTAATTTTACAAATACCTCTGTTTGGAAAAGGGTTAAATTAATTTCTAGTATTACCTCATTACTTACATGCTTAGGGTCATTATCTTTCGCTTGCCCTGTACCCAGGTCATCTTATGGGAACCGTAAAGATTGGTTTTATTTTAATTATAGCATTTTAAATGTTTTGATTGCAGGAAGTAGTGAGAAATCCCGAAGCACATCAGGCGGTAATTCAGTCTGCCCCCGTGAAACTCCTAAATGGCAGAAACCAATTACCAACTTCTTCATTTGTGAAGACAATAGAGTTGACAATGATGAACCAAATTCAGATGATAGAGATGCAACTGGTATGTTCCTATTATAGTTGTAACTTAAGGGAAAAAAAGAAAGAAAGAAGAATAATTTATTTGGCATCATATTACAATAATATATTGTAAAAAAAATAAAAATATTTAACTCCTACAGGATCATAAGACCGCCGGCGGTCGCGATAACAATTGAATATTGATTTCAATTGTGTCTGGAATTACATACAGTCGAGAGGTTACAAAACAAAAAACAAAATCATAACATATAAATTAACACGTTAACTGTGTAGTTAATATTATGGATGCAAATACATAAGTGCAAACGCAAATTGGGGTTAATATGCTGCGTTAGTTATTAAAAAAGTATAAATTATCATTGTTTTAATATTTTTGTACCCAGCTTCATACAAAAAATATATCTAAAAGCAAGTTACAAGTTAGTTAGTTAATTTTAGTTACAAGCCTTTAAACTTACTTGGTAGATACTCATGCCCCACCGATGGGGCATTCACGTATGACGAGTAACTCAAAATGCCCCAGCATTGGGGCATGCACAGGTAACGTGTTAAGATGCCAAAAAGGTCTCGCTCAGCATTTGTCGTGGCATATTTGTGGTTAATATTCTAAATAAATTATTATGGCAGAGTCCAGGGCTACACATGTATACCTACATTCTGTATTATATTATTATATTATAATGAACTAATATGACAATATAAACAATGGAATGAATGAATTGGAATGAATATGGAAGATTACTTATCATACATTAAAAGAAATTTTGAAAAGATAATATCTTTTAAGACTGTTTTTAAGCAAATAAATTGTTGGTGGAATGTGAAAATACAAAATTTTTTTCATCAACTTCAACCCACAACTTCCTTGTACTTGTTTAGCAAAATAATCCTTTATATTATTAGTATTATTTATCATTATTTTAGGATCCTATGTCATCCCGATCCGTTCAGCTGTTCTAGCGTGATCGAGTAACAATCATAAATCCACAAAAGTTATGGTATAGTGATTTTTTAATAAATTATCCTTTCATAAAAAATCGCTATACTTAGGTTGTTACTTATGCACTGCCCCGAGTACCTCTTAGCTACATGGTGAATGCGACACCTTCAGTTTGTATTTATGCTAAAAAGTTTTCTATCATTATTATGTTAATCATATTCCAGCTGGCAGTTCAACATCAAAACCAAAACGCAACATCATCGAATCAGATGACGAGGATGACATAGTAAGACCAACAAACAATGTTCTCGATGAGACCATAGAGTTGGAACCATTAACTGGAGAGGACAGCCACAAAATTGACGAGTATTACAACAATAATCCAAAAGGTAAAGGTGTCGGTAAGAAAACAAAGGATAAAGAAAATATTGATGTGAACACGGAAAAGAGGAACTCGATGAAAAGAGATTTAGAAGAGCTAACGTTAGGCGAAGACATGCCTGCAAGCAAAAAAACCAAAGTCAATTGATCTGATATTTACACTGCTCTGTAACATGAATTGTTTTTTTATAAACTTGTATACCGCAGATAAATTTTTACAGTTGTTTGTGGCATTGCAAGCTCGCATTTCATATGATGCAAAACATCTGAATTGTACATATAGATAAATGTTGTTGTTAAGTTAAGTTATATTAATTTAGTGAATTTCTCTTATTAAGTTTGCGGACCAAATCTTTTTCTTGTTTGATGTATTAAAATGTTTTTGAACATAACAAATTGTTTCGTTTCACAAATATGCAACTCTTAGCTTTCCTATACAGGGTGTAAAAAATAACAAATGCCGACCCTGAAGCTACGCAATCTTGACATCAAACCAAGTCATATTACAAAATATTAATGCTGGGAAATAATTTTTATTTTGAGGGTTCTAAATAATATTAAAATTCATAGCGGGCAATGTACTTGTAAACGAAATAATTATAATTGTATTATGTTGTTAAGAGAAAAGCTTATATAACCTTTTACTACGCTTTTTGTAATAAAGTGGAAAACAGAATTTTGACTTTGATTCTCAATATCTTTGGAACCAGCAGTTTTCCAGGTACAGTCCTGAAGAATGAAATAATCCTAGTGATGGGGACAATTCGCGAATCGGCGTTTGCTTTTTTTACTGTTATTTCAGTGTTACAGTTGGACTGGTTACTATCTAGGTGCGACCTATGCTGTTGAAACTCGTGACTCAGTCAGAACAGCCTCTGCGTAGACCAGAGGTTCCCAAACGTTTTTCTCAGAGGCCACCTTCAAAATCTTGTAGGGGGGTTGCCTGTAGCTATATTCCCAGTCCACAAAAATGTGAAGATTACATCTAACCATGGAAGTTTGCGCTGCGGCTGTTTTACGGAATTATCAATTAGAATTGATTGGTTAATCAAGAAAATTAGGACAGTTTCTTGTGTTCTATTTATTGAAATAATCCAATATATAATTTATTAATAGGTAAAGTGAAGCCAGTAGTGAGGAACTAACCCTCACTATCAAAACCAGATAAATGTCCGTGGATGCTTTTAAATTGTGAATCTCACATTTTGTTTCGCCGATGTAGACTCCCATCGAGTCTTCCTTGGACCCCTGGGTTTAGCTAGCTAGACCACTTTTGGAATCGGTGGTGTAACCAAAACGGGTTGCCAGGATTAAAACAAAAATTTACCTTGGAAATACGCGATAGCAATTTTTGAGTGAGCATCAAACATGAAAACAATATTGGGCGTCTCCAAAGTTTTGGGTTTTTTCGTGATTTTCTATAGTAAAGTTAAACACGTATAATGGCAAGAACATTTTTATTTAATCAACATTTACAAATATTTTAGTAACTTAATACCTTAACACATTTTTGGTATGTCTAGCACAAAACAGTACACACTTTAAATTATATTCATTCATAATACTAGGGCAGTGGTTCCCAATATTTTTTAGCCTGCGCCACATTACCAAGTATTTTGTCGCGACGCCCTACTACTAAATAAATAGCTAGTATTTATTATTTTATTAGAAACAGATACAGCCGAAACAAAATTAAAAGGACCCCATGATAAAACTGAGTTTATACTGAAATACGAAGTTGTGGGAATTGTATCAGCGTTTGCTAGGTTTTCAACGTACTTATCGGCGAGCTTATAAATATTAAAATATTGTTGCTTCATAGGTATCGTGAATACTTAATGACGGAGGATCGACTCATGGCGCCCGTCTATGCTTTCTACAGCGGACTAGGGCACCGCGACGAACACTTTGGGAACCCCTGCTATAGTGGACTTCTTTTATCTTTCAAGCAGATTAGTTTAAAACATTTTCGTTCATTGAATATGATTTTAAGAGTAACAGTTCAGTTTAATTTCTTACATATTTCATTGGTAAGTGTTAAACAAAGCGAAAGAAAATTTATAATTTTGAGTTTGAACTATTATATCCGTGAGTTTATAATAGAAAGCCATTTTTATGCCAGCCTTCAGTTCTGGCTAATAATTAAATTACAATTTGAACTGAGTTCAATAAAAGTAATACATTTTGAATGCCATAATAAACAAAAAAAAGTAATCCTATAAAAAGTTTAAAACACAACCATGTTGCATCCATTTTGTACAAAAATACAACATTATATACAAATATAAATTCAAACATGTGATTTTATTTCGTCATAGTAAAACATTCGCATAGATATTCACAGGTAATGCGTAACACATAATTACTAATATAGTCTAGCAAAATAAAAATACTAAGTCTATCACAAACAAAAAATGGCGCAAATTCACAGCGCTAGGTTTAATACGAATTTCCTACGAATAGTAATAATTATGAAATTCTGATTTCGAAATTTAAAATGGGAAAATTGCGGCGACTGGGTAGTCACTGGCCGCCTGATCGAAATAGCTTTTTTTCTCAATAAAAAAAGTGTTCTTTCCAATTCGACTTAGGCAGAATCGTGTGGTTTTTGCCAAAACACTGGCCTTAAATAACAAAAAAAAAAAACATTTTTTCCCGCGAATCGCATGCGAGAATTTTTCATTTATGAGTTATGAGCACAGAACATCCATGTTCTGTGATTATGATGTATGATGAGTTTCGTTTGTTACTTGTGCTTTAAAATCAAAGCGGTACTTATGAGAGTTAATTTTATACAGAATTATTATTCGTAGGTTCAATAATCTAAAGTAAGGTGCGAGGTTACAAGTACTTAATCGTTCGATATCAATTGATTTATCCGTAAAAACCATTGAGTGCGAATTTTTCAAGCATATTCTTATCGCTGTAAGCCAGCGTTGTTTCATCATATGTTAGGATTTTGCACCCTTAACACCCGAAAGAAACATCTTAGCATATGTTTGACAGTCAGTTAAGATGAAACAGCTATTTATATACTTTATTTGATATTTTAGCAACTTAATTGCAATTATAATATCAGTATATAAACTTGAAAAATTATGTCTCAGGCGGGACTTGAAACAACGCTGGCTTACAGCGATAAGAATATGCTTGAAAAATTCGCGTTGAGTCGCAGTGTTTCGGTGGCTTAATGGTATAGCTAGCGCCCGCCCGGCATGCGAGGAGATGCGGGTTCGAGTCCCGCCTGAGACATAACTTTTCAAGTTTATATTCATTAAGAAAATTTGCTGAGTGCTGTTGTCTGTAGTAGTCTGTACATGGTATAATTCCCGAATCAATGAACTCTAGTAATAGATAGTCACCATAAATATTAATCCCTCGATCGTGAGTTATTCCAGATACAATTGAAATCAATTGTTATCGTGGCACCCGAGTGCCTCCTGGGGGTTGAGGGATTAAAATCAGTAGGAAGCATTACTTTTGATTCTCCATACATATTTCCAACCCTTTTATCACTTAAAATAATGATTTTTCAAGATAGTATCATAATAATAAGAGGTTCTTAATGTAGTCTTTTTACACCAATTAGATATTTTTTTTTCGATTCATAAAAAAAACTATTTTTAAAATTGTTACAGTAAAAATCAGTTTTTTTTTTCAAGCCCTGATCCCTACATAACCTCTTTGGTTGTCAGGAGACCGGTCATACCATCTCCCTGCTGTATCTCCCAAAACCAATTAAAAGAACCACCAACACCCATTGATGAAGGTTATTTAAAAATAATAGATATACACAATCAGAATCAAAAAAATGTCCGATATAGAAGTTCACTCATCTATACTAATATTATAAAGCTGAAGAGTTTGTTCGTTTGTTTGTTTGAACGCGCTAATCTCAGCCAGTGCTGGTTCGAATTGAAAAATTATTTTTGTGTTGGATAGTCCATTTTTCGAGGACCAATAGGAGCGAAGCAATAGTGAAAAATGTTACAAAAATAATCGCGATCATAATAACCGAAATTGACGCGTACGAAGGCGCGGGCATCAGCTAGTTTGACATAACGGTGCACTTTTAGTACGACCCATATCAATCGAATAGATACAACATGATTATAAAAATCCATACTATTGCATGCCGACATAATTTGGCCGGGTTATGAAGTTGACACAGACATAAAATCAAACTAGATCATTCAATCGTGGACAGTTTTAGATGTCATTTCTGTATCGAACTGTGTCTATAGTTCTTCTTCTTCTTCTTCTTCTTCTTCTTCTTCCTTTTTATGGCGACGAACTTGTGTTTTCCGCAGTGGGTACACTGTTCGGTCAGTATCACGTATTCTTATTAACACGTCGGCTGCAGGCTTTTCGTAATGCATTATTCTAAATTACGGACTTGACTCGCAAACGCGTGCGCCGCACATGCTTTCAGCGAATAACACAGATGTTTGTGAACGCGTTTCAGCAGCTAACGTGTTAAATACCGATGCCAACACCAAGTTAAAACACGGTTTTAAAGATTCTGGTTACTGAAATCTGGGTCTGCTAAATTCTGTTAAAATCAAAATCAGTTAAAATCATTTCTGCAAATAGGCCCCAAGAGGCGCTCTTACACGTCCCAATATTTAAACCTACCACGTAAAGGTAACTGAACTTCTAAAATCCAAGAAAAATTTATTAATATATAATTAATATATTTTTCAACAAAGCTTGTACGCCATTGGTTGGGTCAAGGCCACGCCCCGCGATTGGCGCATCCCTATTTAGGCTCCGCCCACCACGGGTTCTAAATCGTGGAACCGCTTTTGCATCATGACGCTTCTAGAAAATTATTATTCATATCATTATACTCGTATAGGTTCACAGCCGTGAAAACCGGTATGATGCCAACTAACGGCCGGTCCTAATAACCTATCTATCTTCAGTTTTGGCATATCGGAGATAGAAAACAACTTCTGTCTTTGTTTCTCTTGACGGCAAAATCAGAGATAGAAACTGTTTCCTATCTCCGAAATGTCAAAACTGGCGATAGATAGATTGTTGGGACCGGCCGTTACGCCAGCATGCCTTAACGCACTTATTACACTTTAAAATTTATACACTTGCGTTTTGAACCTCCTGGAAAACGAAGCCTACATCATTTAATCACTATGTATAACGTATTGGCAGTTTTTTTATTTTACTTAAAAAAATCTTATAAAATTATAAAATATTCATTTAGCTATTCATTTTAAAACACGCTGCGATACACACGGACGTGTATTTGTAAGGTTTTTTTTACATATTTGCAAGACTATTGTAATACATAAAAAAAAATAACACTGCCAAGATGTGATACATAATGGCTACATAACGTGGGCTTCGTGGGCTAATTATTCGTCGACCTTCGTGGCGGAGTGGCGTAAGCACTGGTTTTCAAGGAAACGCTTTCTCCCAGGTAAGTTTCGATTCACAGACGGGTCAATGTAGAAAAAAATATATACATATATTTACGGGTCTGGGTGTTTGTGGTACCTTAGTCGTTTCATCAAAACAAGTGCTTTAAATACTTTGGGATCAGAATACTGTATTTGATGTTGTTCACATTTATTTACTTAATTACTTGTCCCGTTAAATTTTATCTTCTTTTAATTGTAATAATATCCATCTTGCTAAAGAAGTCGGGACAAACTTAACGTGCTATTTGAAGGGTTAAAGGATAGCCCCCCCCCCCCCTATCTTTTAACCCTTCCTTAGCCAGTGGCCTGTTAAAAATTGTATTGGTTTTCGAATGTATGACATTTGGCCATTGCCTGGTTTAATAGCTAATTAAAAAAGAAGTTTTCTAAATTGACCCGAACGCGAATCCAACCACAGTGTAAATATGGAAATTAAATTTTAACTAAAAACACAACTCTTCGTGACATTCCTATCTTCTTTCCCTCTATTACTTTGTCTATTCTCAACATATTGTCTATACCCGCCTCCTAGTATACCTAATAGTATTATGATACCGACCATAGAGTTCGATTTGAATTTTTTCGCACAATCATTTGGGTTGTTTACATCGAGCGTGTATATCTGTGGACAAAAAGAACAATTAGAAAAAGTCAAAACCACTGCATAATCATCACAGTCAAAGGACGCCCACTAGCGATGGGTCGTTATCGGTTTTTGAGATAACGTAACCTAACCGTGATGTGATTTCCAATAACTGGTTTCATAACTAGTGATTTTTGTAACTAGTTATTTTTACAACACTCTGAAGCAAACGTGATTATTATAATGTTAAAACGTTTGGTTAGATAGCAGGTATAACTTAATCACTTCACGCACAAGTAGAGTGGATAAGAGCATTGAGAGCTGCTAACCGAAAGCCGAACATATTCATTCACACTTACGCTCGCGTCCTATAGTTATTTCATTCATACACGCAACAAAGCTATCACTCTTTTGTTGCGATTCTTTTTTTGGACCCTTTATACATTACTCGTTTTATTCCTTCATGTAATCAAAACGATGTGTGGGATGTGCAATGTAAAACGTCGTTTTCAACTAGTCGTAACGAGTAACTTAAAACCAGTGATTTTTCGTGAGGAGTGAAGCCAACCAAATAACTACGTTAGACCTTTCACATAAGAGTGAATTCAATTTAACTTCAGAGCGTTGTGATAAAAAGCAGTTATCGAAGACCTATGCCTATTTCGATCGTTCGAATGGCGTTATGAATCTAACTAGTTATTGTTGTTGCGGATAACGAGTGATCACTGTTCGGGCTTGTAACTGCTTAAATAACTAGTTACGGTTAATAACGCCCATCGCTAACGCCCACTGCTGGGCCTCTTATAGTTTCTACAAAGCTCGGTCCCGCGACCGTCGTTAAGATCATTGTGGGGATACTTTCAATATGAAAAATAAACACGTTTATCCCACGGGAACCGAATATGTTCCCGGGATAGGAAGTAGCCTATTTGCTTTTTCCAGTATTACTAATTATCTCTGTGTATAATTTTAACCAGGAACGCGATTCTCATGCAATAGTAAAAAGTTCACATTCGTAAAAAACTTCGAAGTTCGAATTTATTTCGAACGAAACACAGCTTGTGTATTCTCGGAAGTTCACACTCGAAATAGTTCGATTGAACATCGCTCGAACGCAACGAATGCTACGGACCAATCGAAGTCAAAGTTCGTATACGAATTTAGAAATTTTGAGGTTAGCTTAGTTTTAAAAAGACTGATTTCTCTGTTAGAAAGATTATAAATAAATGAAAAACAGTTTATTGTGGACTTATGCACTAATTTGGTCAAGCAGTTACATGCAACTATCTTTCATATTAGATTTAATAGTTATTTGTTATACAAGAGTGCAAAGTTCCTTTTTAACCGCGTGCTCAACTTTGATCACCGAGCAAGCAATCAAATTGAATTGCATTGCAGAAAAAATTGAATTGCAAAAAAAGCAAATTAAATCACTCGCTGCGCTCGTGATTCAATTTTAGAATCCTGAGCGTCAGCGAGGGAATTAAAAGAGCACAAGGTGAAAAATCTTTGCACTCGAGTGCAACACGTAACTTTTCATCCCTTAGCGAGGAAATGACTAAATGCAAAATAAAACATTTACAATCAAAAGATACTTTTATTTCGGTTTGGTACATATTTACTACAACATTATGATATGTAGGTATTACAGAAATAAACTTCTTCGTCGCTGGAATCACTCATTTTCGTTTTTTATTTACTTGTTTTCAAGTTTCTTATTTATAACAATACGAATTCAAAACAAAATGGCGAGCGCAAAGCAAATTGAAAACAAAAATACACCAAGGAGGTTAAGAGTCTGAGTTTTTAACAAATTAAAAAAAAGTTGTATGTAAAATACGGCACCCTTGGAGATGAAAGTAAATAGGTTAATTGATGTTTTGAGATCACATGCACGTGCACGCGATGTTCTAAATTCAAATTTACTTTATCCTCTAGCGAATAAAAACCGCTTTTGCACTCAGATATCGAAGAGCTAAAATACTCTTTCCGAGATGGTGGGAAGAAAATTATATTATTGCAACAACAATCTTTCTCCATACCCGGTATTATGTTTCGATAACTGATTTTGAATCGACATTTTCACTCGTTCTGTTACACCAATGCACTTTACGTAACATAAATAAATTTATGTTTTGTAATTTAAGTGTTCTGGTTTTAGTTATCAGTTTATAAAAAAAAATGGACTTTGTCATAAAATCTGATCATATGAACTATTTTTACATGTGGCTTTTTAGAAACGTAATAACGAAACATCAAATATTGTTTATGTTATGCCCGATTTCATATTTCAATTTAGCTAGGCCGTAAAACTTGTAATTAAAATTACGAATAGTATGGTAGTTTTCACGACCATTTGGATCAGCGGTAGTAAACGCTGCTTCTGAGCCATGGGTCGCGGGTTCGATCCCCGCACAGTACAAATATTTGTGTGCATGAACATGTCTGTTTGTACTGGTCTGGGTGTTTTCTATGTATTATAAGTATTTATTTACAAAAAAAAAGTATATAAGTAAGTTTATCGGCTGTCTAGTACCCCATACGACAGGGTAATTAATAGTACCTTAATTTGGGACTAGATGGCTCTGTGTGGCTCAGTGAGGCGTGTCTTAAAAAAAATATTTAAATTTAATTTTAAAGTAATCGTTCTATGGGTGCACCAGAATAGGAGTTAGACGTAACATTCGAACTTTTTAGTAGAATCGAAAAATTCGCGTACGTATTATCAGACAAAAGAATTCCGATTGAATGAGAATCGCGTCCCAGATCTGTTGAGATGCACAGACAACGGCAGGTCAACCTACCCAAAAAGTTAAAGGTCATTGAAGTGATTTTCAACTTTAAGTCCAACAAGTAGAGATCAATATCATTTGAGAAAATTTGACCTTTTGTGGTAGTTGACGTGCTGTTGTCTGTACATTCGTGCTTTATTAACAAACATTCATCTAACTAAACTTTCGCATTTAAGATACTGCCGGCGTTTACGTACGCGTGAAATTAAGAAAAATTTAAATTATCCCACATTTGGAAACTTGTTCCCAACAGTGGGATACCAAATAGCCTATGTTACTTTTAATACGTCCAAGAATATGTGTACAAACTTTCATGATGATCTGTTACGTAGTTTTCCAGTTAAATGTAAAATTCCAAGCTTTTACCTTTAAGAATGACAACAACCCTTTTTTCGCATTAAAAGTCCTTTCTCAGGCTCTAAAGTATGTGTGTACCAAATTTCATTAAAATCGTTTCATTCTAACCTTTTTCTATGTTCTGTGGTAGTAAGGATGTATGTACTAGAGTTATACCATGAAAGTTTAAATCACTATAAGGATATACTTACTTGGTGTCCAGTCCTCATCGTGTACAAGGCTATAGCCGCGTAGTAAGGCCAAGCGAGCGAAGCCGCGTGCCCGACGCTAGCTAGACAAGCCGCGCTGGCCGCCAGAGTGCCGGACAGTATCGGCTTAGTGTGATCACCGAACGTGATCGCTGTGGACTTCATTCCTATACGCGCGTCGTCATCTTTGTCCTGGGAAAGAAGAAACGAATGAGTGAATGAATGAATTCGTGTTTGTCCTGGGACAGAATAAACGAACGAAAGAATGAATGAAGTCGTATTTGTCCTGGGACACAATGAACGAACGAGGAATGAATGAAGTCGTCGTCTTTGTCCTGGGACAGAATGAATGAAGTCGTCTTTGTCCTGGGACAAAATGAACGGACGAGTGAATGAATGAAGTCGTCTTTGTCCTGGAACAGAATGAACGAATGAGTAAATGAATAATTTCGTCTTTGTCCTGGGAAAGAATGAACGAGTGAATGAAAGGAGAACAGGCTCCATACATTTTTGGGCCTTTAAAAAGTGCCGGACAACAAATGTTTAGAACAAGTCATTTGTCACAATAGTTAATATGGCACCAACTGTAGGATTACGGTGAGTGCATTTATTTATTTCTGTAAGCTGGAATTTTACCATTAAATCATAAAATCATAGAGATCGCCTTCTTTCTTCTGTTTCGCCATCGTTCTTGGATCATGCAGTTCCTCTGCGCCTCATTCTCTCTGGGCATGTGATTAAATACGACATAATACTCGTAGTATAATTCCAGCACTTTTATATTTTAATTAAAGTTTATTTTTGTGCCATTTATCCAGAACATAATGAGAGTTTTAATATTTTATATGACTTTGCCATATTTTTAACTATTAGTTCGAATAGTGTACAAAGACTTATCCGGTTATGAAAATGTTTAGAATTTTATGTCAATTTTCGTACTTTTTAGTGCATCGCTTATAAATTGTTATATCGCAATCGGAATTCTTGTTTTTTTTTATTATGTCACTTGTCACTTTATAAAGTGACAAGTGACATAATAAAATAAAATTAGGTAAATATCATTATTTACCTAATTCGAATAAATATTATATTTACCTGATGCGCATATATCGTGTCATAGACAACCGTCCACGCTAAGGCACCCATGTACAAAGGCCCACAGACCAGAGGGTCCACGGACCCTTGTAGCGCACTGTAGCCGAGTAGGGCGCCCCAGTTGAATGTGGCCCCTAGGAAGATCTGAGGGTAGTTCGTGAAACGCTTCGCGAGAGGGTAGGTTACCACGAACACTGAAATAATTAAAATATATAAATAAAAATATTTATTTATTCACAATAGACTACTTAAACACACATTAATTGTGTTGGACCAATATGTTGGTTTGTGTGTGTTAATGTGTGAGAGAAGATAATAATTTAACACTTAACAGGGGTTTACTGCAACCAAATGAATTATTGAAAGGTAAAATATAACAATCTGCCCGCGACCATGATTCGTGCAATCAGTTCGAAACCTCGGGAAGGTAAATATAATATTTTTTTACCTTTAAATGTTGTTAAGTGTTAAAAATGCAACAAGATAATTTAAAATCCTATAAGAGAAATAAGCTCAGCGAGCTATGGAAAGAACTATGCTCGGTATTTCGCTGCGGGATAAAATCCGTAACAAGAATATCCGGCAGAGGACCAAAGTTATGGACATTATCCAAAAGTGTAGCAAGCTGAAGTGGCAGTGGGCTGAACATATTTGTCGCAGAACCGATGAGCGTTGAAGTAGACGGGTTCTCGAATGGAGACCACGTCTCGGCAAACCACCACCTGAAGAAAGTGGCTGGTAGTGGCTGGATGAGGAAAGCGGGGGATCGTGCACTGTGGCGTGCCCTTGGGGAGGCCTACGTCCAGCAGTGGACTGCAATAGGCTGATTGATGATTGATTGAAGAGAAATAATATTTTAAGACCCAAATTAGGCTACCACTAAGCTTATAAAATGAGTACTAAACTAAATTATATATTTAAAGAAAACATATTATGGATGCAATATAAGAAAATTATAAAAAGCAATCTGATCAAATCAAATAACCGGCCAAGTGCGAGTCGGACTCGCGCACGAAGGGTTCCGTACCAAAAAGGCCAAAATAACGGGTTTGTTGTATGGGAGCCCCCCTTAAATATGTATTTTATTTTGTTTTTAGTATTTGTTGTTATTGCGGCAACAGAAATACACAATTTGTGAAAATTTCAACTATCTAGCTATTGCGGCTCTTGAGATACAGCCTGGTGACAGAGCGACGGACAGACGGATAGACAGCGAAGTCTTAGTAATAGGGTCCCTTTGGGTACGGAACCCTAAAAAGTGTCCAAGTGTCATTTGACATAAGGGTACACATTCGGTACAACTAATATGAATCAAATAAATACAACATAATATAATTATCCATACTATTGCATGCCGACATAATTTGTCCGGGTCATAAAGTTGACACTGACATAAAGTCAACGTCAATCTACGTTTTCTAAGGGTGTTTTCTACGTATTATAAGTATGTATTTACAAAATAAAAGTATACAAGTAAGTTTATCGGTTGTCTAGTACCCCATACGACAGGGTACTTAATAGTAGCTTAATTTGGGACTAGATGGCTCTGTGTGGCCCAGTGAGGCATGTCTTAAAAAAAAAACATTCAATCGTGGCCAGTTTTAGATGTCATTTTTGTATGAGACTGTGAATCTAAGTAGTTGTTATTTTATAGGGTGTTAGGTGAATGGTATACAGGATGAAATTTTAACCACCTTCCAAATTTTAATATATCCATCTACGAGACAAAAGACAAATGACGTATTTTATCTTTTGGCTTATAGCCCAGTACAAAAATGTCAAGATAAAGCACTTAGAAAATGTCCGTCAAAAATCTAAAATTTTTATGACGGCCGCCCAGCAACACTTTTTGTACGCGTTGCGCATGTCATTCATTCATTACGATACTATTCATAAGTTTTTGGTTTTTTCCTTTATTCCTTAACAGGTCTAGGACCGTAAAAATTGAAAACTATATCGCGAAAAATATTTTCGGGTGACAACTTGATTTACATTTTACTTCATAAATAGGATCTAAATACGATACTGAACTATAAAGGTTTGGAAAGTGGTTAAAATTTCACCCTGCATCCAGCTGAAACTGTCCAATGTTAACATAGGTATGCATATAAATACTACAGGGAAGTCAGAAAGGGCTATGTTCATATTTGACCTAACGTGAACATGTCGTTACCAAACAAATAAATTATCCAATAATTATTTTATAATTAAACAGGCATTCCTTCTTTTTATTTTTGTGTCAATCATTCTTAAAGAAAATCAAATAATTATAGTAAACACGTTGACTATCCTAGCATCCGGTTTGTAATTCAAGATTTAGTGCTGCCAAAACATAGTTTACTAACAATTCATACCATAAAATCAATTCAAATCGATATGTGTGTCCCGCGCGAATGAAAAGTATTACTCAATTTTTATTCGTTCTAATGATATAAAAATATGGTTTATTTACTGTGGCCAGCTAACATTACATTAAAGTGTTCAGAAACTAGTATTTTGCTAAAAAAATATTAAGAATAAGACTATGCAATGGATTCTTCATCGTTCATTTTCTATTTTATGAATATGTGTGTGGACAGCACGAAGCAAAAAAAAAAGTTTGTATTTTTATATCGTGAGTGTTGTTTTTGTAAATTCTGTATCAAAGATTTCGTTTTCTCAGTACGGGCTCTAATATTTCTACTTCCAACGACTCTGACGCACTTTCGGATATTGAACTCGCATCTTATTATCAAATCTCGCTAAAACGTTGGCCGAGGCTCACCTTTGTTGTTGTAAGTAACCTTCTTTTAGCACATGTTAAAAAAACATTTTTTAAGGATTCTGATACAAAATAAAGTTTATATTTTGTATCTTCTTATTATAAACTAACAATACGACATAACAAAAACGCTCAATCGCTTGTCCACGCTAGGCCAAAGCCACTATGGTAGGTGAGCAATGCCCTTTGATCATTTTTGAAAACAATATTTCATACATTTCGGTATCATAAAATTTTTGATGATATCAAATTTCAAAAGTGGCCTATTGTTTTTTCTTGTTACATTTTTTTTTCCTATTGTTTTTTCTTGTTATATTTGGCCTATGGTTTTTTCTTGTTATATTACCCTAACATCATGTATATCGACGTAACTTACACATGCTGCTCGCGCCAAGTAACACACTATAGCAGTTGAGTTGCAGCAGTATGCCCAGAGCCAGCGTAAGCTGCGCGCCTAAGAATGCTATAGCTTGCTTATCGGTGACGGCTCCCGATACGAGAGGCCGGGCTTTGGTTCTTTCCACCTGGAAGATTGCAGAAACATTAACCATTAATTAATAGTGCATACAACGCCCCGTTGGTCTAGTGGTTTAAATACCGGGCCAAGATCTCGGGGACCCAGGTTCGAATCCCGGGTCGGGCAACAAAAAGTTTCGAATTTTCGAACGTTGCTCGGGTTTGTGATCACCTACCCGCATTCGGCAAGCGTGGTGATTACGCCTGTACCCATCATTGCTGTGGTAACTTGAATTCAATGATGAGGCCTTTGCCTGCAGTGGGATGATAGGCTAGTTGACTCTTTTTGGAAATAGGTTTTAAATGATTATTTAATGTCCAAATAGACCAAAAAAAATATTTTCAGATTTTTGTAGGACCTAGAAAACCGTAAAACTTAAGTTTAAAGTTTGTTGTTGTTAAACTTTTCGTGCGACGTATGAAAACGCTGAAAAGCTTTAGACTATCTGTGGCCTGTGCTGTGACGTCATACGAGTCAAAATAAACGAACACTACTAGTCCATCGCTACCTCATAGTGTTATTTATTTACTTGTGTCATAAATGTCAATGTCACGCTTAAAATGACGTACGCAGTTTGTTTAAAGATGTATGACGTCACAAAATAGCCGACAGCGTTTTCAAAGCTTAAATTTAAAAAGTAAAAAATAATAATTTCATTTTAGAAATATTTAGCAATCTCAAACTTTTTAACATCTGAAAATGATAAATACCGGTTTCTTAACCAATATACTAAAGATAATATTCATCAACTGCGCCAAAATTGATAGCAGTCAAGTAGCCTATTATAGGCTGTTACTTTTACAGACAACGGCAGGTCAACCTCCTATTTTCAACTTTAAGTCCAACAAGTAGAGATCAATATCAATTGAGGAAAGACGTTTTGTGGTAGGTTGACGTGCTGTTGACTGTTCATAGATGACTGAACTTGCCTCGGGTTTTCTTTAGTAAACTGTGTCTTATGGAAATTTAAATACGAATACAAATTAAACAAACACACACCTGACAAACGAAGACCACGTTATTTTTATTTATTTATTCAACCAAACTTATAGTCTGTCTAATAAAAGCTGCACCCAGGGTTTTTTGAAATAGCAACATTAACTATAATGACATTATGACAATGTCATTCAAACTGTTGTTTGTTGAGGATTGATTGATGTTGATACTTGATTTTAGGGGGAAAGCTTTAAAAAAAAGAACTACAATGAACTTATCCTAATTTAACCGTATAATATCAGTATTTAAACTTGAAAAATTATGTCTCAAGTGGAACACGAACCCGCATCTCCTCGCTTCCGTGTAAGTGTGCGTGTAAAAAAGCCAACCGACTCTATATAAAAAGCCAAAAAACTCAATATTGAAATTAGTTAACATTTACCAAAAAAATAAGAAACCAGGAAAAGTATCAAAATTTTTTATTCCAAATATGAAAGGTGATGCCATATTTAGAATTTTTGTAATTCCCACCTTATGCTAGGTTCAGCTTTCGTTGGCCAAACTATATCTATCATTACAGGCTACTTACACCTAATGCGACAATATAGCATTGTTTTAAAATTACTCAATCTAGCTAGACATATTTAAGTACATAATTATGTGCCAATTAAATACAATAATTATACTAATGTCAAACACTCGCTGCCCGCGGGGCTATAAAATGTGGGACTACGACAGCGATTACTTATCTCTCTTTCACACAGGTCTAATAGGGAGGCGTAGTGTAGCACCAGTGTAGTGTCGATATCTATATGTATATATATATAAATGAATCCCTATTTCCCTTGGTCATCGCATCACGCGTGAACGGCTGGACCGATTTCGCTAATTATTTTTTTGTTTTGTTTGTTATTGTCAGGAGAATGTTCTTATGTAAGAAAAAAATAAGAAAATTTCGCGGAAAATTAGACAATTTAAGAAAAATTAATCACCATACTAAATTATTAGTAATGTAACCATATCGCTTTTGACAATTAAACTTTTTTAATGTATGGCGTTTGACATAACATTGACAGAATGCGTGCTGCAAATATCGTCAAACAGGGGGCAAAAAAAAAAATTTTGCACATGGCCAGTAATGTTTGCCAGAAAAAAAAACCAAGAATGTTGTACGAGTATATCTTAAAACGTTAATACAATGGGTAACTTTTTTTCTTATTAAACCATTTCGTTATCAATTTTCATAGTTAAGACAGGATAACGTCTGTCGGGTCCGCTAGTTAATAATATAAATATTTTTTACCACAATAACAGGTATGGAATGGATAATAAAGATAAAATTATTTAATAATTAAGTTTATTAAAATAAATAAAATTGGATACCGTGATAAAAAAAAACAATAGAATGAAATTAAAAAAATAAAATAAATAGCAGTGTTAACTAAATCTTCGTCCCAATCAGGGTCGCTTTCGCTGTCGTCACCTAGGCTGATGACAAATAGTTATCATTCGCGCGTGCAATTAGAAAATAATTATCATGCGCCGGCGCACATAACAGTGTATAATTTCCTGGAAGAATGCGGGCAGTTATCGATAAGTGACGCACCGCGCACGGGTCGCCCTAGCGCACGGATGATTTATGGCACCGAGAGCTAAAATCAATTAAAATCAGTTTTATTTCTGCAAATAGGCCCCAGGAGGCGCTTTTAGCAGCGAGTGTTTGACATTAGTATAATAACATATTACAGTCAGAGCAGCCCTTATGTATGTTATGTAACCATTATGTATAACATCTTGGCAGTGTTATATATTAAATCAATAAAATAATCAGTATATCAATGTAAGGAAAAGCTAGCGCATTTTCTTTGCTCTAATATAAAACCATTTTTTGTGCAAAAAATAAGAATTTACAACTATTACTTAGACAACCTCTGTGGCTTGCTCCGAGCTCCCGGGTAGACAAAAAGTGTTTTTCTACATGGGTCAATGTAGAAAATAAGTGTTTTTATATATTTTCTCGGGTCTGGGTGTTTGTGGTACGTTCGTTCTGTAGGTTTCTGATTTCCAAAATTTAATTGCTTTAAATAGTTACTGCCTTTGGGATTAGAACAATGTATGTGATGTTGTCCACGGGTATATATCGGGATGCCTAATTATTTGTACTCCTAATTGTCATTGGCGCACAAACTATTAGCCTAAAATTTTTTCGCACATTTTAACTAATTCTAAACGTGTTTAGCCTATTTTTACTACGCTTAACTTTACATCGCCGTATTATAATTTCCCAATTGCGACATTTAGCCAAATATATCATAACACCTACCCTTTTGCAGTTCCAAATTTTTATTCGCAGAAAGTTAAAAACTTTATCAGCATGCATGCCTACTTGCAAAGAAGTAAGCATGGATGCAAGCAAGCAAGCAAGCATGAATGCATGCAAACAAGCATGCATGCATGCAAAGAAGTAAGCATGCATGCATGCAAGCAAACAAGCAAGCATGCATGTATGCAAACAAGCAATCATGCATGCAAACAAGCAATCATGCATGCAAACAAGCAATCATGCATGCAATCAAGCAGACATGCATGCAAACAAGCAATCATGCATGCATCCAAACAATCAGACTTCCGTGACGGCTTCGGCGCTGCGGGGCTCCGGCGGTCCCACGCGTGCTTATCGTCGCAGATGGCTTACGCTCACCACCGCAGCTTCGGCTTTCCCTTACAGCCTCCTGCTCCTCAGCCCGCGGGCCGCCTCGCCCCTCCGCGCCTACGCGCTTTTAAATTACACTCTAGGGGTAGGGCAGACAAGACGACTTGGGGTCGGTTTGTGAGCAATTCGTTTCTTAAACTTTTCCGTTTAGAAAAAATAGAGCGTAATGCCAAAAAAAGATGCTAATACATTTTAGTGCTTTCGATATTAGACATACTGAAATTAGGGTTTTCAATTTTTAGACCAATCAATAATAGTGCGAAAACAACTGTTAGACTAGACAATAATTATACGTTATAAGTTTAGGCCAATACGATTCGGCCAAATGAAATCAGGACTTTAAATTTTAGGCGAACCGAAGGGCACCCGTTGTCCACATTTAATTAATAATAATAATAATTAAGCTTTATTTTTCCAAACAAAAATATTTACATAACAGTTACTCTATAATATTATAATATATATCTTAACTAGATTGCTTAGACCCCATCTGGGAAAAACCTCCTCCATTTTTTTTCCATTTATCTCTGTTTTTTGCAGTTGTTAACCAGTTTTCGCCGGCCACTGAGATTATATCGTCCACATTTACTTATAGGATCTCAAACAAAATACAAAACATTGCCATACCTGGGAATCAACTATTCCACGGACTATTGTAGACTAATAATGATATTAAGAGAGAGACAAACGTACCTTCCCATCTATGTCCTTGTCTAACAGATCGTTGATAGTGCACCCCGCCCCCCGCATCAGCCCCGCGCCCGCTAGGAACAAGCCCGCGGTCTGCAATGTTGCCTCAATAGGAACATTTCCTGGTAGAGATCCTAACGCTATAGACCATGTACATGGCCAGTAGAGTAGGTATACTCCTAAAATTATAACAAATAGTATATGTTAGAAGTAATATTAATTAATAGATCCATAGTAATATTATAAATGGGAAAGTGTGAGTCTGTTTGTTTGTCTGTCTTTCATGGCAAAACGGAGCGACGAATTGACGTGATTTTTTAAGTGGAGATAGTTGAAGAGATGGAAAGTGACATAGGCTACTTTTTGTCTCTTTCTAACCCCCAAATTCCCTTAAATGGGGGGTGGAAGTTTGTATAGACCATTCCGCAATTTTCAAGGGTGAAAGCTAAAAATTGGTATGCGGACTATTTGTGACTGACAAAAAAATCTTGCATTCTTGGAAATCCGCCCCCAACCCATTAAGAAGAGGGGTGAAATTTTATTGTTACCCCGAATTTAACAAGAGCGAAGCCGTGGGCTTATTCTTGAATAAAAATAAATAGGTTACATTAGTTAAAAATACATATTCATGAATAAAAAGTTTGACTGTCTTAGGTGGGACTACAACCCAAAATATTCTGATTAGAAAATCAGTTTTATTTCTGCAAATAGGCCCCAGGAGGCGCTTTTAGAAGGTTGTAGGTGTGAATCTATGGCCTATGTTCAGCAGTGGACTGCGATAGGCTGATGATGATGATGATGATGATGAGGTCTGAATCTTACCTTAAGTAGATTTTGTTTAAATTCAAGAAATTGTATTTTCCATCAGACTTACACTAGCAAACTAATTATATCAAAACAGTTTTAATTGGGTTGTTTTTGGTTTTACCCCTTAAAGCCTAAGAAGCAGGCAATCACTGATAACTGAGTTATTTATTTAAAAAAAAGAAATTTTACCTTTTGATCAATTTCAATTTTTTTTTTGTGTTTCCATAGAATATAGGTACCTAGCTTAAGTTGAAGTACCTAGCTTATGAAAAAAGAAACTCTGCGGCTACAAATTTTTTAATTAAATGTTTTACAAAACTTTTGATTTGCTGCCAGACAACTGCACGTAATATTCTTTAGTATTTTCACTATAAAGGCAACTACACTTTTTCGAGTCTGTTATTGAAATTAATTGGATATACAGACCTATTGGTTTATCCCATCTAGCTAACTGTGCATACGGCAACACTTTTTTCTTCCATAGCTCCTGCAATGTCTTTTCATCTAGAATCTTCTCATCAGGTAACACTTTATTGTCAATAACAATCTTTGGTTCTGTTGTCTCCATTACAACTTTCTGTCTATGTTGATCGCTCTGCGTTGAGTGTGTCCTTGCATTTTTGAAGAAATCCTGTGTATGTCGGCATAGGCAGGAGTGAAACTGTGTCGAGATGACTAATTTACGTTTCGATGTGATGCATACATTTTTGTGTTGTAGTAATACTTTTATTTGCAGCGGTTTGCACTTTCTTAGCGCTGTATTTAGCATTTTAGTAAAACCGCAATGTTTACAGCATAGTTTCTGTAATAAAAAAAATATTTTTTAACTCCCCATTTAAGCGCAATTTTTGCGTACTATTTTGATCAAACTTAAAGCGGACAGGCAAGACGTTAGTGCTATGTTTTATCTTCATAATTGTATCAAAGAGGATAACCTAACAACAGCTTTACATAACCTATGCTAGGATATAAATGCATAAAAAGTTTTCTTACGCATACAAAACCGGTTCCAATTACGCTTGCCTAAACACAAACACGTAAAAAAAACACTGAATGAAAAAAACCTGTAGCTATGTAATGATTACAATACTTTTTTCAAGGTTATAAAGTTAAAGTTCATTATCACGGCCTCGAAAACCTTAAAATGCGTTAAATGAAAAAAGTCACTCTCGAAATCGATCGGGAAGGTTGCTGGGATCGTTTTGTAACTAATTAAATCACCTAGATAAGTATAATAAATCAATAAAACAATATAAACTGAACAGCGCGCACCTTGTGACTATAGAAAAGTAATTAGAATTGGCAGATGTCATAATTCTGTACAGCTGATAATTTTGACGTTTATCATGTGATATTTCGTACATAAGTTAATGTAGTTTTAACTTACCCAACACTAAGAGCTAGTTCAGACGCGGCGGAATCCGCGCGGATGCGAACCACGCGGTTCGACTGCTCGGATCTTATGTACATTAGCGCCTATCATTCGTACATACCTGTCCACTACCGCCACTCGAACGCTGGAAAAAGAATTCGTGCGGACGCCGCGCGGTGCTATTTGCTTGATGTGCCTAGAGGCGTTCAGATCCTCCGTGGAAGCCGCGCGTATTGGACGGTAACAATGGATCGTTTTTTCTTCGTGACACGCTCAAGCTCATATGAGTAACAGAAAATGCAATTTGTTTATTGAAGTAATTCATCAAACATCTTTAGAGACATTCATAAAAAGTTAAATAATTTGGGCTCAAAATTCCACAACTTAAACTGGCCCATGGGTGAACGGCATGAGATCACGCAAAATTGTATGCATCCAATACTTTCGATTTTTTCCTTTTTTTGAAGAAGTACACACATCTTGCTTATTCGACTCCCAATGTTGAAATGAATGAAGCGACTGTCACCCTACCCAGTCCTCACACTTACCGCGCGTGTCTAACACTTTTCAATCCTCGCGGATTGGAACCGCGCGGTTCGCATCCGCGCGGATTCCGCCGTGTCTGAACTAGCTCTAAAGCTCAGCCAAGTGCGAGTCGGACTCGCGCACGAAGGGTTCCGTACCATTCACTAGATAAACAACCAACAGTAGGTACATACATTTAGTTAATGTAGTGCCTACCTGTTGCCATTATTGATATCGAGAAAAAAGGGCAAAAATTCGCGTATATTGTATGGGAAAATATTTATTTTATTTTCATTTTAGTATTTGTTGTTATTGCGGCAACAGAAATTTATTCTTAATTTGTGAAAATTTCAACTGCCTAGCTACCGCGGCTCTTGAGATAGGCAGACGGACAGACAGCCAAGTCTTAGTAACAGGGCCCCGTTTTTACCCTTTGGGTACGGAACCCTAAAAATTAATTATTTTTTAATATTGCTTACTTTAATGTAACTAACAATTTGGTGTTTCACTTCATACTGATATTTTGTAATGTAATTATGTAATATTTATAGTCAGAAACTGGACATTTTCAGTTTTTATTGATTGGCATTTATTTTTATTAAGTAGTAAGTCGTAAGTATTATACCTATTACATGGCAGATGTACTAGGCCAATGACAGCATTGACAGCACTATTCTAGATAGGGATGAGCGGTATAGATCAAGAAATGATATTTTTTATTGATTTTAGCATAGGTAGTAACTTTAATTATTATTTTTAAAAATTTTGTTTGGATCGATTGATTGGATCAAAACGATATAATCATGTAATGTTTTTCTCATTAATTTTACTATTTTTATTGTTTTTACTGTAGTTTAAACACTACCTAGTGTCTGAAGACAAAATCATTCCTCCGCGCAAGTAGCCATCTCACCATTCACATCCGGCCATACCAAGTGTGTTAACCCTTCAGATACCGTTCCTTCTTGTCCTTAAAGCCCTATTTATTCATAATCATATCCATTCGTCAGTTTTGAATATTTGTGAAGACTAAGATTATCGATTGGTACAGGGACAATAATGTTTTCCACATTTATTTATTGGCTGAAAGAAATTCGCGTATGCTATTCTCTATACTATATATAGACTACTACATATACTGCTATATATACTGCTATACCCGTAGACTACCAATAATGCAAAAAACCATCCCTTTCAAAGTGAAAAATAATCATAGTGAACCCAAGAGAACTGTATTTTTTTCCAGGATTTCAAGTAATATGTGCTATTTCTGCCCAAGTACCATTCTCTGCCGATTTCATTTAGATCTGTTCAGCCGTTTTGTCGTGATTGAGTAACAAACATCTATCTGAACATTCCCATTTTAAGACATACCTTATTTATTAGTAATAGTTTTTAGTTGTAGTTTTTTTATTTAACCTTAAAATTAAATAAAAAAACCGATTTCGATATTTTTATATATCGATGTATTTGACATTAATACCGATATTTCACTGAAATAGCTCAGCCCTCTTACAACTATCACAAATTCTCATCACTATCTCAAACAAAATTTCACAAATATACCTAGTACGTCAAAAATTCGTAAAATGAAGAAAAATGTTTGTATACCACATTTTTTTCCGAATGTATCGAAATCCTGGTCGATTTCTGTATTCTTAATGTATTGAGCTGTTGAGTTAATTGAAAATGGAGACAACTGTCGTCGTGGAGAGGGTAAGTTTCAGATTAAAACAATTATTCATCAGAGCCAGAGCTCTTCATTTCTGAAATATCTTTCAAATTATTATTTTGTTTCATAACCTGGCGGTAATTCAAATAATATTACCACACTGACTCAATAAATCTTACTATCACATCCAGTGCAGATCCAGTGTGCCAATAAAGCTTAATTTTAGACATATTTCTTAAACATTCTACTTGGACTCAAATTACAATTATTTTAAATAAAATGATTAGTCAATGAACTTTTTTTTTATAGATCTCTAAAATTGCAAATACAGTTTGACCACATACACCTAGACCCGAGAAATTGTAGAAAAACAATTTTTTTTTACATTGACCCGTCCGGGAATCAAAAACCGGTGTCTACGCAACTCCGCCACGGAGGTCGTCAAATGAAACGCGATTTATGTATGATGATCATAAAAGTAAAGTAAAAAAAAAGTAAAGTGACAGCCTATAATCATCCCACTGCAGGGAAAAGGCCTCCATCATTGAATTCAAGTTACCACAGCAATGATGGGTACTGGCATAATCACCACGCTTGCTAAATGCGGGTTGGTGATCACAAACCCGAACAACGTTTGAAAATTCGAAACTGTTTGTTGCCCAACCCGGGATTCGAACCTGGGACCCCGGGATCTTGGCTCGGTATTTAAATCACTAGACCAACGGGGCGTCATACTGGTCATACTATTATCGAAAAAAAATTGGTTAGGTTAGAACAGTGACCATACGAAGACACAAAAAAAGAAACAATTTTTGAATGCTAAATTCAAAATTTTTTTTTCTTAGTACGTCCCTGACTTCCTCACCTCCAATTTTGTACCCATAAAAATTTTGTAGGTATGTAGAAAACCATTTAAAAATGCTTTTTGTGGTAACTCTTTATAGATAATTGTTAGCTAACTTACCAAAAACTAATACATTATCAATATCACAGATAGATGAAGACCAAGAGTTCCTGCCCTCCCACGAGATACTCCGGGAAAACCTAAAACGGAAAAAGAGAAGGATCGCTAAAGTGTTCACGGAATTCAAATGCAAGGAGTGTGGAAAGGTACTATGTATATCTTATTTTTGTAAGACTTTTCTTAATAGATAGTCTGGTGTCAGGGTTTTCCAAGCTGCCTAATAAACGCCTCTGACATGGCATGTTTAGAAATTCCATTTTGCAACAGTAGGTGGGTCTGTTAGCTTAACGTATCTTCCATAGTAAGAGCATAAACCTATCCCTTTCAGACCTGAACCAATTTAGAAAATATTGCTTCCTTAATGGATCGGGAATACATCTTGGCTTTATACATGAGCACCTCACCATTACAGCAATAAGGTTGTCATGGTCTTAATATTTTTTTTTAACTGAGGACGCCTTTGTTTTAGGAGATATCACAATTTTTTTAAGATTGAAAAATTCTTATAGCCAACAAGATTTGTCTATTTATTTTGTTGTACCACTTTTAAAACATTTTCTACCACATTACAGGTATTATGCGACAAAGCCAGCCTAACCAATCACATACAGACACACAGCACCACCTGTCTGTTTGAATGCAGACAATGCCCGTACAAAGGGAAGACGAAGAAGTATCTGTTAAGACATGTGAGCAGAGCGCACAAGGAGCAGTCTACTTCGGTCTCGTGCAAGTACTGTCAGAAGACGTTCCGTTTCAGATCGAAGATGCTCGTGCATCAACGCGTTCACACTGGTAAGTGATAATTTATTTTATACTAGAAGACCCGACAGACATTGTCCTGTGTGAACAATGAATATTGATTATGAAATGACTTGATTAAGAAAATGTTACCAATTGTTTATTATTATTATGCTTTATGATATACAGATACAGATATATTCTCAGATATTTTTTCTGGCGGGTATATAAATAGTTTTGTTGGTATTTCGACACGGGAACAGGCGAAATTACTGGCCATGTGCAAAACTCTGGTTTTTTTTATACCCCTATTAGACGCTACGATTTGACGATATTTGCAGTACGCATTCTGTCAATGTTATGTCAAACGCCAAACATTAAAAAAGTTTAAATGGTCAAAAGCGATAAGGTTACATAAAAAATAATTTTGTATAGTGATTAAGTTTTTATTAAGGTACAAAAATTTTTCGCGCAATTTCCTTTTTTTTTCTTTTTTAAGAACCTCCTGTTAGTAACTAACAAAACAAAAAAAGAATTAGTGAAATCGGTCCAGCCGTTCACGCGTGATGTCGTGATCAAGGGAAATAGGGATTCATTTTTATAAATGTACAATTTTATAAGTAAACCTTTTTTTAGGTGAGAAACCGAACAAGTGCGACGTCTGCGGTAAAGCCTTCAGTTCCGCTTACTCGCTAGCAACACACAAGTTTATTCACACTGGTAAGCTAATTTTTTCGCATCGTGACGCATCGCATCGCTAGAGTTCCGTATACACATTATTAGACATTTACGTCCGTAAGAACCTACATTTATTTTCTAAGAAAAGTAACGTACACAATTTCAATACCAGAAATAAAGATAAACTTGCCGTTCCAGGCTTCAGACTGCGAAAAGTAGGCAAATCGTTCATGGGAAATTGTATTCGTATATTCAACAAATTACCACAGGTATTGCTGAACTCCCTGAACATAAACTTAAATCGTATGTCAAAGTAATTTTCATGAAAAAGGGCTGTTACGCTGTTAATGATTATTTAAATGATAGAAATGTATGGCATTAAATTTTCCTAGCTCGTACTTGCTTAAACCTTTTGTAAACATTTATCTAAAAAGAGGCTGACAATAGTGACCGAGTTCCTTGCGCTGCTTCTCGGCACTAGCCCAGACTTGTCCCGAAGCAGTGGTAGTTTTAAATATTGGTATATGTAATTAAATATGTATTAGGACGTGTAAACGCGCCTCCTGGGGCCTATTTGCAGAAATGAACTAATATTACTGATTTTTTTTAGTGAAAACCTCGTTGACATCAATTCTTTGTGCAATCATATTATGTTTAAGTATTTATTTATAAGTATCTTTAGATATTAGTTATTACTTATTATATTTATGTGAGTTTATTGTGAGTAAGTTTGTTGTTTAAATCAGGGGTCAACAACCTTATGGCAGGCTAGGACCATAACATTGCGAAATGAACTATTGGCGGGCCGCACTACGTCTTGTGATATAAACGTATAATTGGTATTATGACCCGTAGAAAAAAAAAGTGATGTCTAAGATCCTAAATGCAGGCTATTTCTTGTATTTTAGCTGTCATATTTGTAGTTGCATTTCGTTGAATGGCACTCGAGTTCTCATCATGGTTCGTTCATGCATTTAATTTGATATTTACGACTCATTTACAAAACATTTACGGGCCGCGGTTTGCCGACCGCTGTTTAAATAATTAAATTGTTTTTTTTTTCTCTTCTTGCACCGCCTGTTTCATCTCTGCTTGGCCCCATGGTTGATTGGTAGAGAATACTTTTAGCATTAAGCGGTCGGCTGCTTAGTCACGGATCCGAGCTATATGACAATTTATTTCTATTGTGTCTGGCTTTACCCACATAAAAAAAAGAATTCCATGTTTTTAAAATAAAATTATTTTGATTTGAATTGGCCAGTACTGCAGAACGGCAATTTCATAGGTAATTATACCTATTAACTCCATGAATTTTTCAACCACGCCATATTTGATGACAATGATATATATTACGTCAAAATCAAATACTATTCTGAGGCGATACGAAGTTCGCGGGGTCCGCTAGTAAATAATAATAAAACCGGCCAAGTGCGAGTCGGACTCGCGCACGAAGGGTTCCGTACCAAAAAGGCCAAAAAAACGGGTTTGTTGTATGGAAGCCCCCTTTGAATATTTATTTTATTTTGTTTTTAGTTTTTGTTGTTATTGCGGCAACAGAAATACACAATTTGTGAAAATTTCAACTGTCTAGCTATCGCGGCTCTTGAGATTTAGCCTGGTGACAGAGCGACGGACAGACGGACAGACAGCGAAGTCTCAGTAATAGGGTCCCGTTTTTACCCTTTGGGTAAGGAACCCTAAAAGATCAGTTGATTTCAAATGACAAAAAGACATTTCAATTACATTTATTTGTATAAGATATTTATTATGTAAACATTAGTAAATGGTTATCCTTGCTATGTATTTGTGCTGCGTGCTATCCTGTGCGCAGAGGACGGGTCTCACGCACCGCCCATACCTCTCTACGTATCTGAAATCCAATCAACCAATCAATCAATCAATCATTTATTTGCGTCAAATATGGTAGGTATACAAGATGTCAGATTACAATAAAAGAATCACATATTTGGGCTACAATAATTAGCATGCAAATGTCAGGTTACAATCCATACTTATTATTAGAAATGGAAATGTGTGTGTGTCTGTTTGTTTGTCCGTCTTTCACGGCAAAACGGAGCGACGAATTGACGTGATTTTTTAAGTGGAGATAGTTGAAGGGATGGAGAGTGACAGGTTAATTTTTGTCTCTTTCTAACTCCCCACTTGCCTAAAATTGGGGGTGGAAGTATGGAGCATTCCACAATTTTTAAGGCAGAAAGCTTTTTTTTTTGGAAATCCGCCCTGAACCTCTTAAAAGAGGGGATGAAATGTTATTGTTACCCTGAATTTAACGGGGGCGGGCGAAGCGCTAGTAAATAAATAAAACTTTACCCCTGCCTACAGAAACAGCCGACAACGTACGCGCTCAGGCAATGTGTGGACCTCAGCGTTATTTTGAGCACCGCCTCTTCATCGTTAACTAACTCTCTGTTTTCCACGACTACCCTCAGGTAGTTTAGTATCTTCCTTATGTCGAATATACCGTTGCGGAGATCCATGTTTTTGCCTAATATCTTTTGGAGGAGTATCTGGAAAGGAGAATTGCCATTTTCACAAAGGTTAAAAAGAAAAATAATTTATTTGGCATCAGAAACATACTATTTACAAAGGGTAAGAATGAAAGAAAAGAAATTTTTTGGCATCTTAAACATATACAATAATTTAGAACGCATAAGATAAAATAAAAATATCAAAAAGAAAAAAACAAAATCACAACATTTAAACGAAGGTGCCAAAAAGGTATCCCTCTGAGAATTTGTCGTGGCATATAATGGCATTCCACGACGCTAATATTCCGTGGTAAATTGAAAATAAAACAAGTAAATGAAAAAAAAATACATAATAATGGAAATGATACTAAATAAATCATAATAAACAAAACAATTTGGAAAATAATAATTTTACGGATTTTAATTCGCGTTTAGTTTTTGTTTAACCAGACGCACTATAATCCGTAAACGTTTTTCATTTCAATAGAAGTAAGAAGTTCAAAGTCGAAACAATTATTTAAATAGAATGCGTACATTATGTACCTATTCTATTTAAATACATGCAATTAGGTCTAATAAGGTTCGAACTTCGAGTCCCAAGATTAGGAAGACGACATTTTTATTCAAGTTCACATGTTGTTTGCTTCAGTGTTTTGATAGGATTGAATGAATAAACGAACGAATGAATGAATGAATGAAACTACTATGATACTCAATAGCCAACCTTAGTCATCTGCAAATCGAACTTGATCTCTTTGCTATGTTTATTCAAAATGTCCGTCAGTGTGCTCAAAAAGTCTGTTTCCACGCTAGACCTTCTAAAGCACTTGTCCATTATGTTTTTCAGAAATTGCGTTTTCAATGAAGCCTTTTTAAAGAGTTTCGAGCATTTCTTCTCTGTAGAATTTGCATCGATCATAGAGTTCACTTTTGTTTGTAAATCGTTAAATACTTTTTCGTTTTGCATGAGGTTTGTAAATTCTGTAATGATATTAAGTGGTTTTCAATATAAAAATTTGGCGAAAAGTTAAATATGTATTTTTGAGTAGGTGATTTCTTGTTTTGCTTTAATTTTTTGGTATTTCTTTAAAGAGAAATAAAATTAAACACTCGTGTGCAGTTGGGAAGTAGGGAGTGTACGCGTAGACTCACACGAACATAAACATACATACACATCATTATAATCATCTTGATTTTTTGAATGACAGGAAATAATACACATTCAAATAAAAGAAAGCTTGACCACGAACTCTTTAAGTAAAAGCTTTAATTATAATCATCATGATGTTATCGTCATCTTTGGACCTCTGGCTACACATACGCGCGCCCGCGCGCGCGCACGCACCCACACGCACCCACACACACACACACACACACACACACACACACACACACACACGTACACACACGCACACGTACACACACACACACACGTACACACACGCACACGTACACACACACACACAACAACAAACACACATAAATGTGTTTACATTTGCACTCACTTAAATGCCACCTTAGATGTTAGTTATAATTGAAATTCTGTATTACCATTAAAAGCATCATATCCACTGCTATTCTGAACAGATTCATATGTTTTTCTGTAATCTTTGACCTCTAAATTGTTATCATCATAGACCACATTGTAATTCTCGTTTATTTGTCCATCCAAAGATTGTTCCACTTGTTTGGAAGTACTCGGATCTTTTGGTATATCCACTTCTGTATTAATAAGTTTCTGGTAATCGGACATTTTTAACCTGAAACCCAATGAGGTTAATATAAAAAACTAAATACTGAATAAGTATTAAAAATTTGTCTCAACTAAAAATTAAAGGCCTATAATCATCCCACCGCAGGACATTAATTCAACTTATCACAGCAATGATGGGTAAAGGCATAATCACAACGCTTGCCGAATGCGGGTTGGTGACCACAAACTCGAGCAATTTTCGAAGATTCCAAACTTTTTGTTGCCCGGCCCGGGGATCGAACCTATGACCCTAAGATCTTGGCTAGTGCCGAAAGGAAGCAGCGCAAGGAACTCGGTCACTATTGTCAGCCTCTTTTTAATAAATATATTACCTTTCTATAGCGAACTGGACATTGTGACAATTGACCGGGCACGAGTACCCTAGAGACTTCCACGGCGACGCGTTTGAGTCTAGGCAGATAACTCTTCCATCTGTGAAAAGAAACATACAGGGTCACAAAATTAATGGTACTTTAGACGGGCTCAAAACTTTTGCCATAAAAAAAATTAAACATACAGGGTGACAAAAAGAATGACTGAATAAGATCCTTTTCTTATACAAAAAATGAAAATAACAAAACATACAGCGTCAAAAATAATTGACTTAGTAAGAGGAATTAAAATCTTTTCTCATAGAAAAAAAACTGTGGAAAACACGCAATGAACTTAAAAAAAAACGGTGTAAATAATAAATCACCCATATTCATTATACACCGACTCAGTAATAATATAGTGAGTCTTAGTTCTATTTTAGAGGTCTTAATTCAAAATTGATCCCAACTAAATTAAAATAACCGGCCAAGTGCCAGATGGACTCGCGCACGAAGGGCTCCGTATTAAAAAGGCCAAAAAAACGGGTTTGTTGCATGGGAGCCCCCTTAAATATTATTGCTGTTATTGCGGCAACAGAAATACACAGTTTGTAAAAATTTCAACTATCTAGCTATTGCGGCTCTTGAGATACAGCCTGGTGACCGAGCGACGGACAGACGGACAGACAGCGAAGTCTTAGTAATAGGGTCCCGTTTTTACCCTTTGGGTACGGAACCCTAAAAAATGAGCTAAAGATTTTATGAAACAGAAAAAAAAAATTGTTGAAAACTAATTTAAGTCTACTCCGTATAATACATCATCGCCAATCAGCATGAAACTACTAAAAATTGGTGGTTCATTTCACACTATTCGTCGTTTCAATATTTTTGCTGAACGAACACATTTTTTTATATATTTTTTGTTTTTTTGTTATTTATCATAAGAGCTTCTATTTACCTATTAATATAATCCGTAGTAATATCACAAAGCATAATTTGAACATTTCACTGAATTTTCAATCCGATAAGTACTAAATCATTAATTGAGCCATAAAACGCAATTAAGCTTGAAAAACTGCATTATTTTGTAGTACTGATTAGCGTAATATGGAGTCATTATTATTTCACGTTTCAATGTAGATATGTCTTCGATGGAGACGTCAATCTTTGTGAAATCCTATCCGCTTTATTTCAAAAAATTGGTTGCCTGTAAAGTCGGTATACGGGCGAAAGTTTTACGTGACAACGACTTTGAGTGGTAAAATAATTTTAATGTGAACATTCATTCGTATAGTAGGAAGAAGGATGAAATAATAGTAACAATTTAAAACATTTATTTATACAAAGAATTATATTTAAAACATTAATTTATACAAAGAATCTCGCACTGAATTTCATATTAACAAAATTTTATTGAACTGGATTTTATAGAAGCGCAAGACATGAACCGGTGTGTATGCCTATCTCTCTCACTCTCTCTCTCTCGCTCTGTCTCTCTCGCTCTTAGGCGGGCTAACTGTGCTCGAGTGGAAGCGACGCGTGCCTTTCACTTTTTATGTCTGTCTCTCTCGCTCTTAGGCGGGCTAACCATGCCCGAGTGGAAGGGACGCGTGCCTCTCACTCGCTCTCATTGTGAGCGCATAACGTGAGCGGAGCGTAACGCAGTTTCTTGAAGTGTCACCCGGCAAACCAATTTATAAGACGTTGTCACGTCAAAACGTAGTGATGTGATAGCCC
The DNA here is from genome assembly GCA_949315895.1 of Anania crocealis. NCBI lineage: Eukaryota > Metazoa > Arthropoda > Insecta > Lepidoptera > Crambidae > Anania > Anania crocealis. Next base: position 2,042,764 of record OX438876.1, read on the forward strand.
GTCAAAAAAGAGCAAAATTCAAAACATTTAATAAATCAACCCCGATGCCACAAGGTAATATATAAGAAAAATATTTGTTATATGTCTTTAGCGATATATAATAACTTACCTGATGAACTAAAAATACTCGAAGGAAATGTATTTAAGAGAAAGCTAATCAGTTGGTTGCTGAATAAGAGTTTTTATAGCCTCGACGAATATTTTAACGTAAAATAATTGATTAATTTATGACTCTTTATGTATATATTTTTTTTGTTTCGACATTGTTAATTTAATATCTGACATTTGTGTGTTATATTGATTTGATCTATGACATTTTTGTATGATAAAATAAATTATGAACTGACTAAAATTGGTATAAATATTTGCACGTCTGCATGCAGGCTGAATACATAGGAATAAGTAATAGCTTTAAGATCTGCAAAACTTGCATGTAACCTGTATTCTAGCAAATAAATGCTAGAATTTGAATTTGAATTCTACACCTGCAGCCTGTGGGCTAGCTTTACGCAGAAGATATCAAGATAGACTTTACTTGTTTAATATAAAAACGGTGTCAGAAATTTGTTGGGGCTGCCCTGTTTTTACAAGGTTTTTCAATTCCATGCCAAATTTTATTTTTCTCAGGAACTATTTTCGATCGATTGAAGTTTTTTTTAAATATAGAACACTTATTATATGCGTCATAAAATAACCTGGTTTCGCCTTGTAATTCCATTTACATAGCAACCTGAAGATTTAAAATATTAAGTTGGGGGCAGCAGTATGATATCAAATTGCTAGTTTATAGCTTGTTTTACCATTTACGAAACACCCTGTATATAGATTGAACCATACACTACGTAAGCACACAGTTTACTAAAAAAATACGTAAGGTGTCGCCACTTACACTAACTTTATACATTATCCCTACTTTAATATTATAAATGTGAAAGTGTGTGTGTCTGTTTGTTGATCCGTCTTTCACGGCAAAACGGAGCGACGAATTTACGTGTTTTTTTAAGTAGAGATAGTTGAAAGGATGGAGAGTGACATTGGCTACTTTTTGTCTTTTTCTAACCCTCCACTTCCCTTAAATGGGGGGTGGACATTTGTATGGAGCATTTCGCAATTTTTAAGTTAGAAAGCTAAAGCTAAAATATGGTATGCGGACTATTTGTGACTAAGAAAACAAACGTGCATAATTTTTTTTGGTAATCCGCTCCCAACCTCTTAAAAGAGGGGGTGAAATTTAATTGTTACCCCGAATTTAACGCGAGCGAAGCCGCGGGCAAAAGCTAGTAATACGAGGGCGGGTCAATAAGCCCGTGACTTTTTGAATTTCTGACCTCTTTACTGAAAAAGCAACACTACTATCTGTCAGTTGATTCCTATCAAAATTTGAACTTGCTGCGTCAGTTAGTTTGTGTTTGACGTTCGTCGCCATAAAAAGGAAGAAGAAGAAGAAGAAGCTATTTTTATCAGACTACCCAGTAATTTGAGGAAAAAATGGAAAAAGGTGAATTTCGTGTGCTTATTAAGCATTATTTTTTGCGAAAAAAAAACATTACCGAGACCAAGGCTAAGCTTGATAAATACTATGGGGACTCTGCAACATCGATTTCAATGGTAAAAAAGTGGTTTACTGAATTTCGTTGTGGCCGTAAAAGCACTGAAGATGCCGAACGTCCTGGACGCCCAGTTGAGGTCTCTACACCCGAAACAATCGAAAAAATTCACGATATGGTGTTGGCCGACCGAAGATTGAAAGTGCAAGAGATTGTGGAAGCCGTAGGGATCTCGCATGGCTCAGTGGTTTCAATTTTAAAAGATCGATTGGGCATGAGAAAGCTTTCCGCAAGATGGGTGCCGCGTTTGCTCACAGTCGACCACAAACGCAATCGTGTAACAACTTCACAGGAAGGTTTGGCGTTGTTTAATCGCAATATGGAGGAGTTTTTGCGCCGTTTTGTAACCGTGGACGAAACATGGATCCATCACAACACACCAGAGACCAAACAACAGTCAAAACAGTGGGTTTCTAAGGGTGAATCGGCGCCAAAGAAGGCCAAGGTGGGTTTGTCAGCCAATAAAGTTATGGCGACTGTTTTTTGGGATGCACGTGGGATAATCCACATTGGCTACCATCAAAAGGGAAGAACAATCAATGGGGAATATTATGCCAACTTATTGGACCGCTTCAATGACGATTTGAATAAAAACCGACCTCATTTGGCCAAGAAAAAAGTTATTTTCCACCAAGACAATGCAAGGGTGCACACATGTGCAGTTGCCATGGCAAAAATCCATGAATTGGGCTATGAATTGCTCCCTCATCCACCCTATTCTCCAGATTTGGCTCCGAGTGACTACTTTTTGTTCCCAAACCTGAAGAAATGGCTTGGTGGAAAAAGATTTGACTCCAATGATGAAGTCATCTCGCAAACAAAGGCCTATTTTGAGGACCTCGACAAATCATATTTTTTGGAAGGGATAAAAAAATTGGAGAAGCGTTGGACAAAGTGTATAGAGCTCAAGGGAGACTACGTTGAAAAATAAAATGATTTGTTTATCAAGAAATCTGTGTTTTATTCCAAAAGTCACGGACTTATTGACCCGCCCTCGTATTATATATGCGAAAGTAATTCTGCCTGTCGTGTGTGTTACGATTTCACGCCTAAAACACTCGACCGATTTTGATGAAATTTTGTACGAACCTTGGAAAAGGTCATAGGCTACTTTTTAACCGACTTTAAAAAAGGGGATAATGTTACAACCACCAAAAATAGCATGCAAAAGTAAAAGAAATACCAAAAATAACTACTCCACGCGGACGAAGTCGCGGGCAAAAGCAAGTATTGATATAAAACCAATATTGTTTTTTTAAGCGTTGAAATTTTCAGTAGTTGTATTTCGTCCGCAGACGAAAAACCCTTCAAGTGCTCATTCTGTGACTACTCGTGCCGAGACAGCTCGACGCTGCGGAAGCACGAGGAGCGGCACATGGGCATCAAGCGGTACAAGTGCGAAATATGCGACAAACTGTGAGTATACTGTACGAACGAGTGAGCATTGTTTACGGTACAAGTGCGAAATATGCGATAAACTGTGAGTATACTGTGGTGAACGAGGGAGCATTATTTACGGTACAAGTGCGAAATATGCGACATATTGTATTCGTATTCTCAAAAAAATACCACAGGGTATTGCTGAACTCCCTGTACATAAACTAATATCGTATGTCAAAGTAATTTTAATTAAAAAGGGCTAATTATAATAATATTTAAGACATGCCTCACTGGGCCACACAGAGCCATCTAGTCCCAAATTAAGCTACTATTAAGTACCCTGTCGTATGGGGTACTAGACAACCGATAAACTTACTTAATACTTTTTTTTGAAATACATACTTATAATACACATATATAATACACAGAAAACACCCAGACCAGTACAAACAGACATGTTCATGCACAGAAATATTTGTACTGTGCGGGGATCGAACCCGCGACCCATGGCTCAGAAGCAGCGTTTACTACTGCTGATCCAAATGGTCGTCAATTATACTATTAATGATTATGTAAATGATAGGAACATAGGCATTAAATGGTCCTAGCTCGTACTTGCTTAAACCTTTTGTAAACATTAATTAAAAAGAGGCATAGTAACCGAGTTTCTTGTGTTGCTTCTTCTCGGCACTAGCCCAGACTTGTCCCGAAGCTTGGTAGGTTTAAATATTGGGACGTGTAAAAGCGTCTCCTAGGGCCTCTTTGCAGAAATAAAACTGATTGTACTGATTTGACTGTGGGACAATTTAAACTAGCAATGTAATCGCTTTAACTCTTAAAAAATAGTTTAAAAAAGGTTGCTGATTTTACTAATCGTCACTGAAGTTCTAACACAACGTAAGTCATTTATAAGAACTTCTGAGGAGAGTTAAAGAACCTTTTTGAATAATTCCCAACTGCAGCATCATCACATCCAGCCTTATTTACGAGTTTCACCTGGCCCTTGAGGACATTGTCACAAGGAACAGTGTCACCTTACAATGGATCAAAGGACACAGCGGCTCCCTGGGCTATGATGCCGCAGACCAACTCGCTAAAAGGGGATCGGATCTTACGGTTTTCGGCCCCAGGCCACACCTGCCTATCCCCTTCAACCAATACAGGTCATGGCTGCGAAATCAAACCCTAGTCAAACACAACGACCGCTGGGCTAATATCAGCAACTGCAGACAGTCCAGAGAGGCCGTACCGGCTCTTTCACCGCGCCTGACTCGCAACTTAATCACCCTGAACAGAAGTGACCTTCGAAGAGTAGTGGGATCACTGACTGGACATATCCCCCTAAATAAACATCTCTTCACCATTGGTGCCACAGACAGCCCCCTATGTAGAGGCTGCCTGTAACAGGCAGAATCGGCTGCCCATGTGATTTTGGAATGCACAGGGGTAGCCACCCACCGGGTATCTATCCTCGGCACACCGAGATCCCTTTCAGAAGCCTGTGAACGTCCTAAAAGACTTCTGTGCTTCTGGAAGGAGTTGGGGTGGTTGGACTAACCACCCTAATCCCCCCTACGCATAATGGGCCAAGTGGAGCCTAAATGCGGAAAAGGGAGCCCGTTACCAATACCAACCAATCCCAACCGCAGCTGATAGGACCGCTCAATGTATGAACTGGGCTGGACTTACTGTTTCCACAGGGCAGTGACTTCTGGGCTGATCCTTTTCCGTGATTTTAAAGGTTTTTATTGGTCGTGTCTTAATTTTGATTGGGCGAAAAGACGCGTCTTTCGATTCACTAGCGAATGGCATCAAAATGTCAGAACCGACAGAAAATTACTTACGTGGTGTTAGAACTTCAATGACGAACTAGCTTAGAACCACCCAGCGCGTCTACGGTTCGAATCTAGTGCTTGTTAGAGATGATTTGATTTAATTCATGTTTTCCAAATGTTTGTCCACCATTGGACTGAAGTATTATGATACGATGAAAGCATCTTAAAACACTCGTATTTTCTCGGCAGTTTCGACGTCAAGTACCGTCTAATAAGCCACACCAAAGAGGTCCACACTGCGCCCGAAGCGAGAGACCATCTGTGCGACAAATGCGATTCCACGTTTAGGAACAAGTGGTCGCTCCAGAGGCACAAGGTGAGTCTACACGTCGCCGGACACAATGTTAGTCACGATATTGTTATCACGTCTATAGACGTCGTGTGTCCCGGGTAGGTGTTAGAACGTTTTAAGGCATTTAGAAAACTAGTTGCAATTTTAAAGAAGTCCTAAGTACTTTTATGTATAATCTTATGTACAGTATGACTTTTTTATCATCTTCAAGTTTTTGTATAGGCGTTCAGCTTCTTATTTAGAGCCCATTTATGAAGTAAAAGATGTAAATCAAGTTATCACCCGAAAATATTTTTCCCAAATTAGTTTTCAATTTTTACGGTCCTAAGCCTGTTAAGGTATGAAGGGAAAGTTAAAAATTTAAGAATAGTATCGAAATGAATAAATGAATGAGAAGCGCATCGCGTAATAAAGGGTTTCTAGGAGGCCGTATGATTTTTTTAAATTTTTGCGGTCATTTTCTAAGTGCTTTATTTTGACATTTTTGTACTGCGCTATACCAAAAGAAAAAATACGTCATTTGTTTTTTGTCTCGCAGATTGTTGTAGGTATTAAAATTTGGAAGGTGATAAAATTTTCTTCATGTATTTGATGGCTGTTGATTTGATTCGATGTTGCCAATTTTATTGTATGTTTCTTTCCCCAGGCGTTAGTACACGATCGTATCAAGTCGTTGCAACTGTAGCGTGTGCGGTGTGTACATACCGAATTCATACAACCTGTCCATGCACATGCGAACACACATCGACGCGAAGCCTTTTGTGTGCGCATACGAGGGGTTGCAAAGCGAGTTTTAAGAATAAGGTGAGTACTAGTTTTCGGTAAGTTTCAGCATAGGGAAAGTAATTGAATAGAGTTCCAATATTCATAGTTAAGATCGTCCCTCCGGATGAAAGCTAAAATTCTGTGGTTAAACATAGATGGCATTACTGTGCGCTCGTGTTAAATCGAAAGAGACAGAAAATATTACTCTGCTTGCGTATTTGTAGATTGTTCTAGCTGTTGCGCTAGTGTCGCATAGCATGCTTTTGCCCGTTAATTATTGTAAAAAATAAAGCACATACTTATGTTTTTGTTACGATATGAAGAAATAAAACCAATAATGCACAATTCTACATGGCGAATGCTAAAACCAAAAGTTTTGGGTACATAAAAGTATTTCAGTCATAACGAGTGGGGTATCAAATGAAGGAAGACAAAATTCTGAGTACAAATTTAAGTAATACAGCAAATATACAGGGTGATATACTGTTTTAAATTTTCATGGTCACCATCGTAAGAGTTCGTTATTTCGAGATTTCTACCATGGACCTTGTATTTTATGATGTTGTTTGAAATAATCGGATTTTCGTATTCGGGTTACAGTAATTTTCCAACTATTTTTCTTCACAGTCGGATCTGAAGAAGCACACACGCCTAAACACTACCCGGCTATGCACGTGATCTGCGATCTATGCGGGCAGGGCGTTCAGCCGCAAAGCCGCGTCTAGTAAAACACATTCGGAGCGGATGCACAACGTACCTCGTACTAAGAGCGAGGAGTGCGGGCTGTGTGGGGATCGGTGAGAGACAATGTTACTAGAATTATACTAGAACAGACAGACAAGACACATACACAGAGAGAGAGCTGCCTCACACACAAACACACACAGATATAAACAGATAAAAGAGACAGACAAAGTGACACACACTTACAGAGAGAGAGAGAAGAAAGAGATACAAAGT